>LS507818.1:531407-587623 GCA_900490845.1 Pristionchus japonicus
TCGAGAATCATCGAGCCCAGAATCCGAGGGACCAAACATCTTAGCAGGTCATACCCATCACACGGTGACCACTCCGGCTTGGATGGGGATTCCTCTTGATGAGTCGTTGGCAGAGACGAGGGGTATTAGGGGGAACCGCTTTCCATCAGAGAGAAATAGAGAGGGAACCGCTCGCGACGACTAACAAGGAATGGAATGGCCGGACGGTGAGGAAAACGGTGAGGAAAAAATACCGGACGACCGGACGGTGAGGAAAAAATCAAAGATCAAAGATGAGTAGTATAACAGGATTGACTAGGATGAATGAAGCGAAAACGTCAGTTGTTGATAGAGATCAAAGATCAAAGATCAACCTCTTGAGGAATTCCGTGGAAGCACCTACTGAACCACGATCTTCTGGAGGAGTGGAAGATGGATTACAGAGGGGAAGAGAAGAGGGTGAGATGATCGTTGATCTTTGAACCAAGTTGATCTTTGATCTTTGAGCTTGAACTCTTCACCGATGTGAGGGCGTCAAAGGCGACAAAGACGGAACTCGGCTCGATCATAGACTACATCGATAGTCTGGAGTACGGAGACAAGGTATACGGTAGGGTTACGGTAGCGGTACTGTAGTCGTGCTTTTCAGGTGGACTACAACTTGATCTACGATAAGATCAAATCGGTGAGTGATATACCGATCGATTGGTTATCGATTGGTTCATCGATTAATTCGGTGATGTTCAGGCAGCGTCCAACTCTCGTGCTTCACTCGACAAAAAATACGATTGGGAGGAGTAGGAAGAGGCTAATCGCTAGAATAATATCAAGAACATTCCCTGCAACCGAACCTTTGCTTGAGAGCGATAAAGTCGATGTTGCACACGAACACGTGTAAAATCATTGAACACGAACAACTCGGCATGGGAGATTCCCGAAAAACGAGTTATTGTCCGATGATGAGGAAAACAGTAAGGATAACAAACAAAGTGCTGATATGATGCAGATAGAAATTTTTCCTTCTCGAGAACGGACCACCACAGAGGAAAAAATGATATTCTGGTGGTGTTAGTCAAATGGAGATCGAAGAGTGCAAAGAGTGTTTTCTTCATTTGTTTCGCTCTCATTCGCCTCCCCTCCGTCCTTCCATCACTCCCTTCCCTCTCCTCCTTCTCGAGCGGTCCCATGAGTGACGACGACCACCTACTCGGCGAAACTATTGAGGTTGCCCATCTATCGTATTCTACTTACCGTGTCCTCGTCACCGTTTCGCCGACTACCGTAACCTCCAAGTTCCATTCAGGGATCGCTCGCCAAGTATGTTGTGGACAAGAAGATCGGAACAGGCGGCTACGGCACTGTCTACATGTGAGTCGATACCGTACCCCACCCTACAGTATCCCTTGGACTACCGTACCACGCAGGGTGCATGATGATTCCGACAAGACCAAGATGTACGCGATGAAGTTGGAGGAGAAGGTGAAGGCGACGAGTGCCGCCCACGGAGTCAGGCTGGAGGTACGGTACTCACTCCATTTGCCGGTTCCGTTTCCGGCTCTACCGTACCCTTTCGCAGTTCGAGATTCTCACACGGATGGCAAGAGTGAGGGAGGGTGAGCAATTCCCCGCGCCCGTCGATAGAGGTTGGCCTACCGTACTCTCACCGTACTCTCACCGTGATCTGTTTGATAGGCCAAAATGATGACTACTTTATCCTCGTTATGCAGCTTGTGGGAAAGTCGCTTTTCCAGCTCAAGAATATGCGACGCAGTAAGGTACTGTAGGCTACCGCATACATACATCAACCGTACCCTACCGTTTGTTCAGATCTTTTCCATCTCGACGGGACTCAGGGCTTCGCTTCAGTGCCTTAAGGCGGCGGAGCAATTGCACAGCAGTGGCTACATCCATCGCGATATCAAACCGGCCAACTACGCTTGTGGCCTGGGAGACAAGAAGAGGGTCGTGAGTCTGACCCATCGGACTGCCTCCGGCCAACCTACCGTATCCAGGTGTATATGCTCGATTTCGGCATCGCTCGCAAGTATGTAGACGAGAACAATGCGGTATTGAGAGCGCGAGATGGGAGGATCAAGTTCAAGGTTCAGTCCTCGATCGATACTCTACCGTACTCCTACCGTATCCAGGGAACGGTCCCGTTTGCCTCTCTCGCTTGTCATCGAAGGATCGAGCAGAGTCCAAAAGATGATTGCGAGTCGTGGTTCTACCTGATGATCGATCTCATTCAACCGGAGGGTGAAGAAGAGATCAAAGATCAGAGATGAACTTCCTCCTTCTGCAGGACTCCCGTGGAGGGATATGAGAGACGAGAAGGATGTGATACTGAGCAAAGAGACGTGTAGAACGGTAGACGAAAGAGTGAGATGATCTTTGAACTTTGACCTAAACCTGATCTTTGATCTTTGAGGCGAAACTCTTCGGCGGTCTAGGAGATATAGAAACAGAACTCGGCACGATCATGGACCACATTGTTAGTCTGCAGTACGAACACCAGGTATACGGTAGGGTTACGGTAGCAATGATGTATCCGTGCTTTTCAGGTGGACTACAACTTGATCTACGAAAAGATCAAATCGGTGAGTAAACATATGATTGATTGATTAATTGATTCACGATTATTGATTGATTCCGGATTTGTAGGCACTTTTCACCTCTGGTGCATCAATCTACGACAAATATGACTGGGAGATGGGGGAAAAGAAGAAAGAAAAGGAGGAACAAGTACAGCTCCAGGACATTATGTGATCATTCTCTGTAACCGAACCTTTGCTGGACATCTATTTATCTAGAATAAAGATTGTGCATGGACAATTTGGCATATTTCCCATAAAACAATGCCCGAAGAATGAGTGATAAGTTATCATTACGATAAATTGCCTAACAATAAGGAATGCGATAAACAATGAAAATGACAAGGAAGTATCAGGGTAAGGGGCGCTCCTGCACTTTCCCGGACAATCGGGTGAAAATGAAGTGAGTTTCAGTGATTCCCTAAATAAAATGGTTTCCAGCTGGGTTGGTGGGCGGGGATGGAGGAGGTTATGGGACTATTTGGAGTTGTCCGGGAAAGTGCAGGAGTGCCGGGTAAGGTAAGATATAATGCAGATAGAATTGTTCCGTTGAGAGACCGAACAAATAAGAAGGTGTGCCAATCTAGTTAGGAACTCCAAGCTCCGCCCACTCGAGAGGGATAAAGCGCGACAGAAAAAACTGGCAAGTGAAATAGCAAAGCGAATTCGCCACCGATTTAGGTGTTCTAAAGTGTTTCTGGTAGGTATCGGGCTACCTCACAAAAGGCCCGAAGCGCCCTATGTTTGATCAATTTTGGATGGGTGAAAATCAATATTGAATGGTTCAGAATAGGCGATTCACTGGTTTCCAGTGATCGTACACAAGGGCGCTTCACACTGTTTGTTACCCTGATTTTATTAGGAATATTAAGCATGAGAAAACATTTTTCAGAAGTGTCCCCGCTATTTGAGTAAAATAAATACAAGACTTTCGGTGTTTAGCGCGCCTCCTCCTCTCCCTCCTCCTCTCCCTTCCCTCATTTGCATGCGCCCTCTCCCTCTCTCTCCCAGGAAGTACTACCCGGCTACTCTAGCACGCACTCTCTCCGCTTAGGACTGATTGCGCCACCCGGGCATCTGAACAGCGGCTCGCTCAGAGCGGTGAAACTATGGCCACCGGAGTTCGGGAACGAGCTGAAATTAGCTCCGCCCACTTTTAAGCTGTCCTGAATTCTCCTCCTCCCACTATGGCTTTTTCGCATGGTTTTTGAAGCACAATTCGGTCCAGAGATGAGATATCGACAAACGGTAAAAAACATTATCTTATTTGGCCCTAGAGGGATACATTAGCAACACAACCTGGCCCTCACGATGATTTCGGCCAATCACGTTGTGGTCCCTAAATCTAGTGGTATCATTCGAATTCTCCTCAAAATAAGCGTCTCTGTACATACTAAAACACTCATGAAACCCATTGTTTTATTCAGACGTGTTAATGAGTGTTATTAATGAATAGAGTTTACATGGTGGGATTATACCAGAATATCTCTCTTACACAACAACAGAGATGACCCAAAATCACTTCATGGGATAATTCCAGATCATCGAAATCGTGAATATTCGAAATTAGCGTCCTCATTTCTCGCACGAAATCCGTATTCTCATTCTCGCACAACTCTCGGGCTGATGTTTCCTCTCTGAACAAGGCAACTTGTCTTGAGATTGTTTTAGAAAGCGGAGATAGGCGAAGATTTAACGTTCATGAAAATATTGAGTGGTTAAGGAATACCTGAACAGGACGAGATAAATACGTCTCCAATCATAAAACTGCTCTGTCGACATGATATTGGGAAGGATGTCGTCTAGTCTGCTCCTGAATGCTACCTTTTCAATCGTTTAAAAAAAGGCATTCGGCTTATTTTTCAACAAGGGATTTCGACTCAGCCACTAAGCAATTGATTTTCAATTTTTTTGACTGAATGTCTCACGTCTCTAGTGAAGCCACGTTCCATCGTTCCCATTTCTCATTAGTTTTGGCGTTGAAGCTGGCCGTATCGATAGCAGCGTCACCGAAATCATCTAGATAGTCTCCGATATTGGGGCTGTAGACCACGAATGCATGCTGGAATGACTCGATCTTCTTATTATGCGCGCGTTCTTACACCGGTAAATTTTTGCCACCGACACAATGTTTGTAAAATGATGATAATGAAAAGCGAACCTGATTGTGGCGCTCGATTCGTTTAGTGAGATCCTCAGCGAAGGAACGCCAGCAATCGCCCACTTCGATACTGAAGAGATTGAGTTGAGGGGACGCCCCGGTGACCCAAATTGTCACAGGCAAGCGACGAATAGTCGTTCTTTTATGAACGTAAATTATGAAGCAAAAAACTAGCCTGAGTAGATCCGGTTTCACATTAATCTCCCTATAAGGAGGCATCACTGTACTTCCAGTTGATCGATCATCGTACTTTCCTGTGTCGGGGCAACCCGATACTATTGGAAGGAAATTTCCCATTCAAAACCTGCAACGATCTAACGAATTAACGAGACAAATTCGAGCGACGAAAATTAATGAGAAGAGGCATTGAACAGAAGGCGGCCGCTGTTACAAAAAAGTATTTCGGATAGATTTACAATATATGTAATTTCAATAAGATTGGTGAGGGCTACAGAAAGTTGAAATAGGCCTTCCCCTCTCTTGATACTGATCTGGCTAGAGAGGGACTGACCTATTGCGTCAGATTGGAACAATCTACCAATGAGAGGAGATAGGAGAGAGCCTATTTATGAGGACCTTGAGCCCTGTGGTATTATCGTACACAATTATTCGAACTTGGCGTCTCTTTTTTCTGGAATTCAATTGCGAGGAAATTTTTTGAAAGAAATGTATGAAGTCTTCTCAAATTGATTATCCACAATATCGCCTAGCATTGAGCTCCTGAATATTTTTGATCGATAATTCTTCAAAACTGTATATTGTCGATATTATGCTACTTGATAAATTTATATTCAAAAGACAGTCAAAGAAGCCATCGTTTTGAGAATACAGGAAATAATCAGGTAAAGACCAAAATGGCTTCTTGCCTACACTATGGTATCCATCCAGAATACAGCTACACAAATATCCCGAACTGTTGTTTCACTTCTACATCGTAGCAAAATTTCTGTGATCCCAACGTTCTCCCACTCTGATTCAATGATTTCCCCTCTCTGACGCATCCTCCATTTCCACGAAATGTGGCTGATTTACGGGCCTGAATCCCCGCATTTTACAGCCCACATTTTCGTTGTTCGCACTTCTCTCGGTAGTTTATAGCCCGGAAGGCACTTTCGACTCCTCTCCGTGATATCTAATCTTCTAAGCGCTTCATCTCCCTCTTTCTCGTCCCTGAGAATCGTTCGACAATGGATGATCACACGTCTTCGCTTCTCCCTCGGGAACGGGCAATGTTTCCAATCTGCTCGACGAATCTCGAGGTCTTTATTGCGAAGAAGATAGACAGCACTCAGAGGGTGTTTTAGTAGTTTGACCCTGTGTTTTCCACTCACATTTGTGATTCGGGGCCTGTTCGAGATGCCTTTTGGCTTGTTCCGACTTCTGCCAAGCAAAAACGTAGACATCTCGAAGGAAGTTCCTCGTTGTCAGTGAAGAGTTTCAATTAGTTTCACTTCACACTTTGACGCGAAGATTCGCTAGATTCCTCGTCTGTGTTCATTGAGGTGATACATTAGGGAAGGTGAAGGACTTTTCTCCAACTTCCCATATCTCGAATGCCTAGATGGTCTGTCGCCGATACCGATATTTCTGTCACAGAGGGATTCTTTTGATTTCCACCACATCGGATTCTTAGACACCTTCCATAACGAGCACTCACCCGTCTGTCTGTTATTTAGGTGCGATTCTGATGATAGAATGACGCGTTCAAAAAGGGGCTCATAATGGGGGTGCTTCCCCCTCTTCTCCTCTGTTCATCCCTCACTGAGAGAGACTATCAAAGAAGCGCCATCTCAATATGACTGCGACTCTCTTTAGCCCCTTCGCCCACACTCAAAGTGCGAGTCCTCCTTTTCGCACTCTCTTCTCTCAGAATGATTTCTCGCTTCTCTAATGAACGAAATAGTATTAGAAGTGAGAGAGTTTCGTGGACTACTCATTTCGGATACTCAGTTGCTGCTCTTACTGGAGAAATAGCATAGGGAATCGAGAAAGTATCCCCCTCCATTCGCATCCGGAGTCCTTCTCCCGATCCCTGAATGTGTTGCGCGATTCGTCTTCCCCTGCCTCTCTTGCCAATAAAGCTCGCATCAAATAAAAGAGCGAGAGATTCCCCTTCTCAGCCTCAGAAACCACCCATTTCCCACTGTTGTCTGTCTGATGTTGTATTGGTCCCGGATATTTTCCAGAAGTCTATTCGAAGTAGAAGTCGTGTTTTGAGATACGGTCTGGCCTTCCGGGTTTGCTAGACCTTTGTGGTGAAGAGCCCTTTCATAATTGAGATTGCGAAAACATCACACCTTCCTCACTGTCTCTTCATTCTTGTTGAAACGAGCCAGGTTATAGTCGGTGAGTCAGAGCGGGGGATTGGCCGGATATTTATTTTTGATCATTTTGCGTGTTCTCTCAGTCCGCTCAATCGTATTACATCGCACTCGATCATGCAGTTCATCTTAGATTGAAGAATGTCCGAGCAAAGAATGTCATCATTCTGCATTCTAACCAGCAAGCTCTTAGTGAACTTACCTTGCTTTCGTCGATTCCGTCATTGGTTATCACATTCATTCACTCATCGCCGCTCCAGCAGTTGATTTACTCTTCTAGTAACTGGACTAGCATTTCATTACGCGGAAGCATCTTTCCTTTGTTTGTTTGGTTGATGATGTTGATGTTGTCGCTTTCCGTGGCCTACTGAAACATTTCGGGCCTCTCTAAAAGGAGAGGCTCCTTCATGGAATCCGATCTGCAGCTCCAAAGTCTTTCATAGGGAGATTTCTCACGTCACTAAATCCGTTCCGTCCTCTTCTCTCCGTTGCTAGAAGGGCGAATGCATCTCATTTAGTCCCTCCGTCCTTCTCCCGTTTCCCCTTTGCTGATTTATCTTTCTCATTTCCTATTTTTCACTCATTCATGGTCTTGATCCCTTCGTCGTTTTGTTTTGTCCTGCAGCCTCTCAATTTCACGCCGCGCGCGTTTCCGCATTTTGCATGAATTGGTCGCCGCTTTGGTTTCCTAGAATTGCTTTGCAGTTTTGACGAGAAAGAGGGGAGAATAGGCAGGTGTTTTCCTTCTTTAACTGCTAATCAGGCTGAGAAGAAGCGGAGTGATTTGCAAGAGAAGGAGCACGTCAAAGACCGGAGAAGGGAAAACAGAAGACACGTAGGGGTGACGTTGTAACAGCCGGTTTGGTATCAGAAGGTCACTTGAGCGATTTAGCATTCGATACAAACACTAAATCATTTTCCCCGTGGTATAATCAATTTATGAACGCGTGCTAGTAGGCGTTGTTATCGACCCCCCGGCATCGAAGATCACATTCTCGAACTATTCTTCTAATCGAGTATGATCGAAGAATAAACTCCACCGATGAAAGTTGAGTTCTTCGAATCAAACACTGTTTATAAATCTGCGAACGGTTTCTGGTGCACATGTTGCGTTCTATAATAAGCCACCAGACATCACACAATTCCCACAATCCCTTGCCTATTTGGGTATTCGAGAACAGTAGAGTCGCGCCGCATTAATTGTTGTTCGTCTGAGCAGGTAATTTGACTTGACGAACTAACTTCCCTCGACTTCGAGAATGCGTTCTCAATCAGCCTTTCTCGGACTTCATCCAGTTGCCTGCTTTTGACACTATCCTCGGGCATTTTATTCCGGTCCTGCAATTCTCGTGGCCTTCGTTGCTGTAGAAAAATCCGTTTTATTTTCTAGTTTTTCCCTGGTGTTGTTTGGCAAGAAAATGTAATGTGCAATTACAAATATACCTAGGCGGCTACAATAATACGCACCCTCCATCTGTGTGCCTATTCCTCGATTTTCGTTCCTTCTTACGCAGTTCCTGTTGCAGATCTGTTGTTCCTTCTTACTCGTAGACGCCGTGAAATATGGTCTCTCGAGTTGTCTCTGAACTGCATTCCCGCTTGTCCTGTCGTTGTCAAATCCATTCGAAAACAGCCCACTTCAACATCAAAATCAGAGGTCCGAAATTAGACCCGCGTTCTCCGAAACTTCAAAGATCACTGACTCATTGTTTTGAAATTCGATCCTTGCTCAGCGTGAATTGCCCCGTTCGTGCAAACTTTGGGTGGGCACTGATTTCCTGTTTTGAAATGCGACCTCTTTGATTGCGTAGTTTAGTCATCTATTGTTCAAAACGTGCGTAGAAGCAGTGCGTAGGGTTCAATGAACAAAGATTCATGTGTACCAGCGAGAGACCATTTGAAATTGAGAGAGTTGCTCTAATTTCTCAGGTTGGGTGGATGTGGGTTGATGTTGATGGCGGCTAAGGACTCTCATCCTTCCTTTCTAAAGACCCGCTTCGCATCTCGGTTTACATGGGAAAAAGCAGAAATTCGATGCTGAAACTGACGTCCAAAGTGGAATTTCGGCCAAGTGTGAGAAGAGCCTTTCACTAGTCCCAATCCTCTTTTCTGTTCTGTGTTTCCATTTCACCTGACTCAAATTACTCATTTTCACGAAAGTTTTGCATTAAAAAGTGGAAGGCGAAAGCGGTTCTCTGGTTAGCGTTGGTTGATGGAGAAGGAAGAAAGACCCGAGAGGCACGTAATTGTATTCAGCAACTGTTGTCAACAGTCTGTGGCTGGCTACGGAAGATATCGGAAGAGAAAGTCGATGAATGTGTCCGACTGAATCAGATTGAGATTCCCTGATAGCTCGTTCTAGAATAATTGAGATAATTTAGCTCTTTGTCTCTCTTTCTCGTGAATGTTCGAACGGCCTGAATTATTCTGTGCACGGGGTCTTCGATTTCGAATGCTGCCTCGTTTCGTTCTTGATGTCAGAGACAATGAGAAGAAACAGTGAGACCTAACAAATTCATACAATGACGCCCTATTTCTCTGCATGTTTTCGATAGTTTTCTAAAAAGTGAACGTTCTCGACAACAGGTGTTTCTGATATTCTCCGCGCCTTTCCAAATCCCTCCTCAGACGTCAGCCATAACTGATTTCTCTCTCTCTTTTCTTATTCATCGGTCTATTCAGAGTTTTAGACACGCCTTTTCAGGTCCTTTGAAACGGGAATGTAACACGCTTAGTCAGACGGAGAACCGCGCGGGTTTATTTTGACATTGAACTTTAGCCATACTAGTTTAGAGCAGATACGCTAATAGTAAATAGTCAGGAAGTACTCTCGGTTTCAATACTCAGAAATTCATACAAATTGAGAACGTTCTCTTACAAAGAACATAATTGACGTCAGTCTCTCTGAACTTCTTCGACAACAAATTCAATTCATGAAGGCTTACTCGAGTCCCCATAGTAGAATGCCACTTACCTTCATTGAAAGGCATCATAAATTCCTCGAAACTCGGCTGAAGCAACTTGGCTACTCCATTCGATGATGAACCGTTTGTGTTGAACTCATTCTTCCTTTGTTCTTCATCCTCTAATCCCATGATCTCTGTTCGTATATTATTTGGGCATTGGGATGGCCAACCTGTCTAGCCTGCCTATTCGAACAAGTGCATGCAGGGCAATTTCGTCAAGTGTGGAACACATTCTATTGATCTTGCGTCTTGTTTTTCCGTCTCTAAATTGAAGAACTTCTTTGATGGTTTAGTTTACATCGGACGTATTCAGATCAGATTCCCAAAGTGTTCCACATTCCGAAATATTATTCATCTTGGAAAACGAGCAGAATACTCCTTGATTGGTATCCCCTAAAATATCGCGACACCTTGAGCATGTCTACGTATAGCGTGATCGACTTGAATAGGCGCTAATAACCTGACTGAATTGAGAGGCGAAGTGAGACTCCATCCGACGCGTGTTTACACTACGTAGGAGGGCTACTTTGAGCAACTATTAAAATAGCATTATCAAGTATGCAAATTTTCCGGGTGAGTTTGCAAGATTCTGAGAGGCTCGTCGTCCTACTACACCCACATCTCAGTCCGTGAAACCCCTCCCTCCCCTCCCTTTCCTCTCCTCCTCTCCGCTCCTCCTCCCTCTCCTCACCACCACATGCTTGTTCTGCGCTTCGCGGCTCGTTCCATTATTCTCTAGAAATCGAACAGCGATTTTCAGTTTCGTTAATATTCTCTGGACGATGTTCCGTGCGAATTCTGAATATTTCATGAACATTGTTGATGGCTGCACGAAATTTTCACTGTCTGTTTCTCGTCGAAGATTATGACAGACGTTCGCAATTTGTTCCATGTGGCATGTAGAAAGATACGACTGCTGCAGTCTGACGCCGACGATTTTTGACCTCCCGAAACACTGAAGTCTGCCTAATCTTCAGCAAGTGTCGGCTACTTGAGAGTATCGGGCGGGGTAGGAGGGAGGAGGGAGAGGGGGGGGGGGGGTGAGACGGGGGTAGGTCATTCCCCATTCACCGCTTTTCTCATGCCCGTTTTGTGCACTATCGTCACCACTCTTACTCTAGATAGGCGTAATTATCGCGCAATTTCATAAGCTGCCACCCTCCCAAAGTAGTTGCATCTCTTCATTGTCGCTCATTGTGGGAATGGGAGACTTTCAATTCCATAATAGCTTCTGACCTCACACTTCCCTGTTTTGCTCCGTTTTGCATGGTATCGCTTTTAGATGCGGCTATATTTAGCCTTCGGTATCAAAACAGAAGACTGTATCCATAACAAGACAATCTGAGTTATCTGGGGGCTTGCACTAACTTGTAGAACAAGAATTGTCTATCTACGTGCACAAAAAAAAGAAAACTGATGCCCTTCATAATTTATGATACCCGTGAAGTATGCCAGCATACGAGAAGAAAAACAAGTATCATAGAATCGCGCATTTCAGTTTTCATTTCAAACCCATGGTTGAATGACAGACGAAGTGTCATCTGAGAACTTCCTTCGTCTACGTGCATTGTTCCGAGACTGCTCCTCCCTATTCACCATCCCTCTCTCTCCTCTCTTCTTCCTCTCTTCTCTTCGTTCGCGAACATCCGTCCCCTCTTCAGTTTCCGCTCCACGCGACAAATTAGATCACGCCGTTTGCCCCCTCCCCAGACCACCTGAATATAAGAACTGGCACTGTATTCGCGGGGCGGGACGTGATCTATGCCTTTGAAATTCGCGATGAGAAGTTGCTTGTTTCGATGAGTTTGATGCATTTGGAGGTAGATTGTGAGACATTGTACTGACGTCTAGTCTACACGAAAGCTCCCACTGAATTTCGAACGAACATTTCTGAAACTTTTACACATGTCACATAAAATTCGTTCGTTTGATGGGCTATTATCTAGATGAACTCGAATGTCTGTCTGCACGCTCTGACGACGTTCTGCTTTCACGTAGTTTGTGCACTGTATTGAACATAGTTCAGACTGAAATCGTTCCTCGGAATGATTCTATGAACGTTCCCAAAGAGACCGATCTTTAATCAGTTCCAACACAGCATTACCGCCGCTCTCTAACCAATCTTTGAACCATCTCTTTTCTAAGTGCGCCCTGTGAGTTCTCGAGCAGAGGCCTGGTCCTGGCATCTCCCAATAACAGAATTCCATTTTCCTAGACTCAATCGATTCCTCTCTCGTTCACTGAAACACCTCTTCATCCACAAAAAGTTCCGTCTCACTTTGCCTAATTGCGCTTTCGTCTCATTTCTTATGCAACTTGTCGAGTGTTTGCGAGTGTCTGCGACGATTTCTGTCTCGATTACGTAAATGAACTTTTGGTGTTGATTGGACTCGCCATTCCATCAGCTGTTTGAGCTGTTGTTTCTTTTCAAAGACGCGTGAAACTTAATTTTATCGTGAAGTTGCAGAAATGGGCTCCCTGGGTGAGTGCGAGTGCCTTCACGGCGAGCATCCGACAGTCTGGTTCAACTTCAATGCCATCGTCGTCTTCCTTCCCTTCATGAGTGTCTGCGGAATCGTATTCAATATTCTCAACTTCTTGGTCAGTTTTCCGTTTTCGAAGAAATTATGCAGAGAAGAACGTTCAACGTCTCCTAGTCATTTCTGATGCGTTCGTCGGAATAACTGAGCCAATTTTAAAGACTGTTTTCCACTGAGGTTTGCAGGAAGCAAAACTCTAGTCTTGTCCTTCGCATGTTCGCTAAGCCCACTGGGACTCAAAAGGAAACGTAAACTGTTTACAGTTGGTGTTTTCGACGCCCACTGAATTCAGACAGAATGTGTCATCTCTGACAGTGGTTTGAGTGACAATTTTGAGGAAAATAAGAAGATAGACAGTCGAAAACAGGGATTATTTCCATTGTGATGATAGAAAGAGGCATCTCGGAATGGAAAAATCTGAAGCTCAATCGATAATTGCAGGTGTACTCACGAAGGCGGAGTTCAGCAAGCGCCTATCTAGCCGCCCTAGCTTGCAGTGATGTCGGTAGGTCAAACATTTATTGACTCTGAATAGGAACGCGTTCCCTGATCGTACACTACGAGAAACTACAAAAATGCGTTTTAAATCATTTTCAAACGAAATTATCTTATCGAAACTCGTGGTGTTGTTCACAATGGTCTTTAGTTTCACGAAACGCAAAGATCAAACTCATTCCTTTGTTTTGCCCTTTCTTCTTCTCTAAATTGGTCTTGATGATGTGAGGCTGGCAACATTCACTTTCACTCGGAAATTGCTGAGGAGTCGGGCAATTGTCTGACTCTCTCCATTCCACACGACCTCTTGCCGGTTAGAGTGGGAGAAAGAGCGTGTGAAATGAAGAGAGCCATTCTAGTGGAGTCTTCAAACTTCGTTTGTCTCGTGTGTACCCACGCTTGATACTCCGCTTTATTCGATTCACCTAGGGTGCAGCAGAAAGAAAATTTAGAATTTTCAACTACACTCAATTTAGTGAACACTCAGTTCTCAGGCCCATCGAATAACGAAAATGCGGTGTAGACGATTCAGATGATAGTTTGCGTGATTTCTAGTATGTTCCCATTTCGGATCCGGAAATATTCGCGATTCCGATGCCAGGATGTTGTAATGGTCCGATTCCCATTCGAAATTATATTCAGCTTGAAAAGAGTGTGCGGAATGAAGAGAGTCAGACATCGGGGGCGCAGTCACAGTCTCGCGTGATAGCGTGCGGAAAGGTCGATTAGTTGTCGAAATTTTTTTCACGGAAAAAAGAAATTTCCATTTTGCTCACACTCTCTAGTCACTCTAACCAGAGAGAGAACATGCTGATTGAAGAGAATTCGGGGGACAAGAAAGAAATAGAGACAAGCCCGTGAGATTCATGCGCTCTTTCCTGTGCACAGGGATGATGAATAATCCAGGAGGGAAGAAAAGGGAAGGAGAAGGGGCAGAAATAGGGTGAGAAGAAGTGAAGAGTCAGCTGCTTTGATGATATCGAAGAATCTCCGAAAATGAAAATCATTTTATATTCGCTAGATTAGATTTTGAATAGTTTTCGGCATGGTACGTATACAGTGATTCCACAAACCATCACGTGTTGATGAAGCAGAAATAGCGATGAACTTTCAAGAACCTTCCTTTTGTTTTCCAACACGATCAAACAGCGGGGGCATTCATTACGAGATTCTCGTAGAAGATTCAGGAATACATAAACATGGGCGTAATTGAACAGACAGAGGGAGAAGAAGGGAAGGGGTGACCTCAGACAGCGAAAATAGGAGAAACGTGAAGAAAAGGAGACGTTGTAGGATCTCTGGCTTTTCTAGTTTTATCATGAGATTCACTTCCTAGATCCAATCTGAAACCCATTCCATTCAGTGAAACGACCGAGAGAAGTTGTAAAAGAACAATTGAAAAATTTCTTATTTGCAACTGATCCAGATGTTGTGTTCGCTCAAAATATTCATCCATAAGGAAGAAAAAAAGATTTATTGTTCCGACATTTCAGGAGTGTGTCTCTGTGGGATATTCGTGATCTGGGCCGACTCCGCCAGAGGATACAACTTCGACTTCGATCAATATTATGTATTCATCCTCCCTTACGCCATTCCCTTTGGGAATTTCTTCCAGGTATATTCTATTCGAAAGACTCTAAATTTGTGAAACGGTGCGATATCGAGTTACGCCTAGACTCTACGCGAAATAGCCCTGGGCGTGGAACCAGAAAGAATAGTCATGCAAAAGAGACGAAACAATAAGAAGATTTCGAATTTTCAGTAGCATTACAGATGCTGTCAGTCTACATCACCGTACTCGCTGCGATCGATTGCTTCCTGACAGTAATCAGGTTGGTTGCAAGGAGAAATCATAGAAATCTAAGAGTGTTCTTCGAGCTAGCCCAGTATCTGGCTGCGTCAATTCCGGGTCTCTCTGACCGGATGCTTTTCTTGACTCTTCATGTACATTACACGTACATTTCTCAAAAAAAAACTATCAAATCATTTATTTTTTGCAATGAAAGGAGCCTAATAACATTTAACCTGCGTACAACTATACAAATAGTAAGAATGAAACAAACTTCGAAGATTGAAGATTCTCAATGGCACTTTTTACCAGGTTGAAAGGTCTGCTCACTCCTCGCTCCATCAAAGTGCTCATCATAGTAGTCATTGTGTACAATGTCATCACACTTTGGGAACTTGAGGTTCGTACTTTTTATTTTTTTTTAATTGACAAAAAAATCAGAAAATGACATTGTAAGACAAAGAGTTAGATTTCAATCATTCTTCAAATGGAACAAATTGCATGATGAATGCAAAAAATTGCTGCGATTGAACAAAAAACAATTATCAAGAGTCAACAAAATGAAGAAACCTTTCAGGCAGTTCACTGCATCAATCCCTCCAACAACAAGACGATGTACAATCTCTGTCCGACGAATCTGAGAGTGCACGACCTATACGTCAAGTATTACAAGTGAGTGAGGAGTTAAATTCGAAACAACTGATTTCTTTTCCTCGTTCCGAGCATCATCGGTCAAAGTAATGCGAGAAAGAGCCGGGTGACTGCACAGACAATGAGCATAAGTTCCATCTACGATGCTTGCAGAGGAATGATGTACACGACGTTCATGGCATTCCTTCCCTTCATCCTCCTGTCCGTCCTCACTATCCTCATTCTCATCTTACTGAGGAGAAGAAGACCAGCGCCATTGATCAACTCAGGTATGGTAGATTATTGATTGGTTGCGTGAGGGGTTACGGTGGTTCGTATTGATCGTAATTGAAATAATCTAGTCGACACTGTGATATTCATCTCGCTCAAGCGGCGGCATAAGATTGGTGAGAGAAGTGCATTCCCGTGAACTATCCAGTACTTGGTGAAACACGAATCAATTTTCAAGCACTTGCACAAATTCATGCATCCATTTTCATGTCATTCCACACCCATTTTATCAATTCTTCCTGCCTTCAATACCTTTTCCCACAGTTATTTTATTTTCCTCATCCCTGTGATCTATCACCCTTTTCCTTCATTCCATCCCCCGATATTCCTACAGTACTCAAACCTACCGTCCTCTTACCGTACCCATTTCAGACTGCTGCCCTGCACAAGAGGAGGTCGGGTCGCCAGTCGCTCTCCTCCTCGTCATCGTCCTCTTCCTCATCTGCAACATCACCTCCCTCATGGTCAACATCTTCGAGATGACTGAAATGTGAGTACGGTAGATTGATTGGGAATGACCCTACCTATCTACTTACTTCTAGCACATAGCTTTCTAGCATTTTTCAATTTTTCAGAATTTTGGTGGCCAAGTTGGCTTCACAAGTTCTTCATCACGATTTGTATTGTGTTTTGTATAACCACTGTGAGAAGGGCATGACTGACAAATTAATTCAATTTAGAATAGCAAGATTCGAATACGGTAGCACGAATACCTACTGTATCATCGAATATCGATTATCTGTTTTCCTTCAGTGAGATGGAGGAGTCTATTATCGATATCCTCGTTGACGTCGGGAATCTGCTCGTCGTATTTAACGCCACCGCCAACTTCCTCATCTACTTCTTCTCCGATCCCGACTTCAGCAACGAGATCCCGCGACTGTGCAACTGGGGAAGGTACGGTAGATTACTGTAGTGTATTGGGTTCCATTTGAGCACTGTAGATACGATATATGCTCAATCGATATCTTACAGTATGGACACGACGAAGAAGCAGCGACGATCGTTGCGAGACCATCCCTACAAGAACGGAGACATCTCATCGACAGCAGCAGCTCCCATCCTCATCTGAGATTCTATCGATTTTCCTATCAATCATTCACATCAAAAGATGCATCCACACAGGTTCCTATTTTTGTATTCGTTCATAGTCGAGCGTTCGTTTCAAATCAGTGATTGTCTGATGTTACATTTGCGTTCATTGTGTTATTCTCATCAAATTCGGGTAATTGCGCTGAAAACGGAATAAATAAAAGAGTTTGCTTGATTGTGTCAATCAGGATTGGAATAAAATGTTATTATCTATTGCCTTACGTTTATTTATCGTATTTAATTCGAGGAAATACAATGGAAATAATATAATATATATTTAAGACGGAATACCGTAATCAAATTCAAATTAAATTATTATCCTGGTCTCGAGTAGATTCAGGCGAAATTTAAATGTAATCAATCAATATTTGTACTCTGTCAATTACTTCATTTTGCCAATTTGCCGTTGTTGTTGCTTTTAATTGTCGTGTTTTCCTTTGTTTTCGCTTGAATCGTTGGAGAATATGGGCCTGTCCATTTTACATTTGTTAATTTGTCATCTTTGGTCTATTTTGGTTTCGCTCATTTTCTGCTTCGGCGCTTTGATTCTCCCGCGTAGATGAACGATTTCGTGACAAGCCCTGCTTCCATTTTTCATTCTGTTTTCTGGCCTGTGGTCTCTGCCGTTTCTGGCGCTCTGCCAAGCCCTCTCTTCCCCTTCTCTCGCTCGTTTTCCACTCGTTTTCTTCCGTGGCACTTCTGGTCCCTCCCTCTGTGTCTCTGCCTGGTGCTGGCTGTCTGACCACGCTGTCGTCTCTCCCTTCCGCACAGTCTCTCGTCCTGCTGCCCCCCCCCCCTCTCCTACTCCCCTCAGGCAAAAGCGCGCTGACGAAATTACTCTCCAGTTCTACGTCTCGGTTTTCACGAACTTTTCGAGCTCGTTTTTCATTGTGTTTCGTTTGTTTCGGATTCTGGTATCTTCCTACTTCGATTTTTCATGAGTTACGTGACACCCGGGGGTGAATCTTGCTTCGATTTCTTCTTTTCATCTTTTTCTCTTCCGATTTCGACAGGTGTTGAGGTAGAGTTCAATTGGTCGCATCAACTCGGAGGCTTCTCTCGCGTCGATTGAGCGTGTTGGGAGTGGAGAGAAGCGAGAATCCTCCCTGTGTGTAATGTAGCTTCGCTCGCTCTCTCAGCTCTCTCCTAACTCACTCGCACTCACTCGCCCTCTTCTTTAACCTTCTTCTTTGTTCGCCTTACCCAGAGCCCGAAAAGGGCATCCTGTCAATCCCGATGAATTTTAGTTTCTTTGTCCACTTATCGCCATCACATGCGACTCAGCTGAGCCTTTCTTTGTGTTATCAACACAATCTTTGTGCGCAATGAGCTTCACGATAAGGCGCCTCCTCTTGTTTTGTAATGTGCGGGCGTCATACCGGCCAGGTTCTGGTCTCATGACGACTGTATCAGGCTGTGTTTACGAGCTAAAAGCTCCAAAAAAGTGTAGCTTGTCTTTGTTTTTCTCCATATAAGGACATTCTTGGCTGAGCGTTGTTAGACGATGACTAAGGCAACTTGTGAAAGTGAGTATTGAACTCTTTGGAAATGGGTGTACTTTCTCGCTCATGGCACGTCACTGCGTCTGTCGTTGACACGAGCTTCACTAGCAGTGTATTCTAGTAGACGAGAGTAATTCACAATCCTATTTTCTTATTTTACCCCGTGTGCTATCTTGCGCGTGGGAAATTCGCTGTGGACAATTTGCCCCTGCTGCTTTCACGCTTCTTTGTCCTCACATCAGTACACCTCTCCCCTTTCCATCCCCTTCCCGTCCACTCTGGCGCCTATTCGTGATTCATTAACGCGAGGCAGCAGTTTCTTTCTTCTCCTTCCTTCTTCCAGGCACCCCCACGTTTCTCACTTTCCTGCCCTTTCCTTCCCTTCCTACCACCCAATTCATCCTGCCGGACCAGAGTCTCAATGGTAGTTTAATGACCGCGCACTATGGATGCACCGAGTAGCCGATAAAAAAGTAGTAGATGAGAGAAGATGACTGCCGTTAATAACGTCTACTCCCACATCTATTCTCCCTTTCTCATCTCGCATCGCATTCATTTAATTATGAGCTCTGGCCATCACACATCTGTGTATTGACGGAGGTTCTATATCGAGCCGGAATTTCGACCTTATTAATGATCACTGAAGCCCCACTGTGCGCGGCTGATTGGTTGATTAGCGCAGTAAACACTTGAAATTCACGAGGTGCGCGGTATTTTGGGAATTGTTCGAAGGTTTCTGGGGATAATCTGGCCGAGAGAAGCTTTCTCGAGAAGGTTCTGTTGCCTTCTTCCTTGGCTAAATGCCAGGAAAAATGTGATGAGATCTAGATGGCTATTATTAATAACACCTACTCCCTCTCGTTTCTCGTTCCTGTGATTGATTATGTGTCATGGCAGCTCATGTTAGCTGAACGTGGGCGATGTAGGCGCATATTCTAGGCGTAGAGTCTAGATGTAGCCTGCACGTTTCTCCAGAAGAATCGTGACAGTTGTGACGTAGTCGAAGAGAAGGTCTTTCGAAGCAGTTTCCGATTCTTTTGGTTGCTTCTTTCCTTCCTTCAACTTGAGGGGATGCCTCGCTTTCAGTCTCTCGCTCAACAGAGTATCAGGTGTTCTCTGGGGAAGAAGGCGGATGATGGTCGGACTCTCTCGATTTCACCTGATCTCTCGCCCTCTCTAACCAGAGAGATGGCTGGATGGGGATAGAGGGGGAGAAGGGAGTATGCAGCTTCAGCCGCCTGTCCTATCGCTTCCCTCCCCCTTCCTCCCTCCATCCCCTCACGAATCTCCCGCCAACTAACCCTTGTCTCCTCACTATCTCCCTCTCATCGTCTCACACTAACTGCAGAGACAGACTAACACTAGAGTCGTTGTGGTGCAGCAGATTCTTATCGAGTTTCCGTGATGGTCCAATCCGACTAGTGCGTCCACTCCCTCTTTCCCACGTCGAAGGGTCTTGGTGTAGAAGTTGTGTGCTCTTTGGGGCGGAGCCTTAGATAGTTGTCCTTGCTGTATCTCGGTTTCGTCGGCCTCATTTTCGCGGAGAAAATTATCGTTGTTGTTCGTTTCGCGAGAGAGTTCTTTCGGAGAGTGAGAGTGCGCTCTTTCTCTTGGGAATCTGCACGTTCAGTTCAAGCGCGTCATCTGTTATCGATTTGAGAGCTCGTTATCTGCTTCTTCTGATCCGAAAAAGCCCTTTTTTGCTAAAGAGAGAATACGTGCAAGCGATAGCCTACATGGATGGCTCATCATTCCGTCCATTTGAATGGTCCATTCACCCATCTCCCTCCCCTCCTCTCCCCTCTTCTCTTCCACAAAACAGAGAAAGCGTTCCATCTGTCGGGGACAGTTCGCGCGGCTTCCACTCTCTTCTCTGCTCTCTTTTTCCATCTCCCTTTCCCTCTCCTCCTCCCGCTCCATCACGCACTCCTCTCCCTCTGACTGTCTCTCACTGTGATGAATGATCTGACTCTCTCGAATTCCCATGATCTCTCATCAGTTATAGTCAGAGAGTGGTATCTCCTCACTGTAGAGAGAGAAGCAGAGTGCGTCATTACTGTTTGCACAATTCCGCGCTATCTCTATCGCAGTAGAGATCTCGCTGTCTCTTTAGAGAACTCGGGAGATTACCTTATTGAGAGCGAGGTGAGATCGAACAGTCAAAGAGAGACGCGCGACTTTTCGAGCTCAGCGATCACTATAAGGTTTTTCGCGCGAAGGAGAAGTGGCCTTGAAAGGGCGATGCAGAAGG
Organism: Pristionchus japonicus; assembly: GCA_900490845.1. NCBI lineage: Eukaryota > Metazoa > Nematoda > Chromadorea > Rhabditida > Neodiplogasteridae > Pristionchus > Pristionchus japonicus. The sequence goes on from LS507818.1 coordinate 552,016, forward strand.
AGGAGAGAAGGGAGTAGATGAAGATCACGTACGGGGTGCTCTGATGAAATACTTTTTTATGTTGGAAATATTTATTTTCATTAAAGTTAATTAAAATTAGCCCCTTCCCTTACGTAGATACTGCACGTGAAACAGTGCTCCTCTTAGCCCTCCCGGGAGCTCTTTTCATCCCTCTCCTCTCATTGCTCCTCTGTGAGGGGTAGAGATGGAAATGAAGTGAGAGGCGGACACAGCAACGACAGAATAGACAGAATAGGATAAGAGTGTGATTGGATTCTCCCCTTGCACCTCTCTCAACATCCACCCTGTCCTCTCGTTCATTTTTCAGCCTTCTCTCGTGGTGTTAATGTTGCACTTCATCTTTGATCTGATCCTTGGTTGATATTACGTTCCATTTCCGGTATTTCTCCCTGCACAATATTTTGCCTAGATTGCCTAGAAATCATCCGATTTCTTCTCTTCGTCTAGGATACTGAACGAAGAGAGTGTTAATGTTGTCTCTTCTCCACCCGCCAATCCCGTGATTCACTAACGTCCTTTCCCCTGTTGCACCTGCGGGATACAAAAAGGAAGGAAGAATTGTTGGCGATGAATGCCGATTCGATTCGCACCCTTCACATTCAGTCGTTGTCCTTCTAGAAGTAGAATTACATTCTAGTCGCACCCCACACCACTTCCGGTTCCCTTCTTGAGAATGTCACATTTGGATTCCGGGAAGGAAAGCGGGGTTAGAGTTCCCGCGTCCGGCTTATTGTAGAACTAGCGTAGTAGAGTGTTGATGCTTGTATCGGGCGGCCATAGAGGAAGGGATGGAGGGGGGACGAGATAGACTGAGAGAGTAAGAGCACCCAATCATCGAAAACAACGAGATGAAGAGAGACAAGCGGAAGCTGCGATTTCACCGGAAGAGACTAGATGGTTCTGGAATCAAGAATCAGAGGGGATGGGGGGGGGGGGAAGATCCAGCTGTCTGGTGGATATTTTCAGCGACACGCAAGAGGGGTTCTGTGGTGTGCGTGAATCACTAACTGACTTTCTCCCCTCTATGAATCCGCCACTTTCACAATTTATTTTGCTTACTCATAGCCATTTCAACGAAAGGAGGGGAGAAGTGTTCGGGGGAGGATGAGGTGGTGCATCCTCCACTCTCCTCTATCCTAGCTTATCGCCTCTCTTTAGCCTCTTCTGCATCACAGTTCTTTGCTCCCCCTCTCGCCCGCCCGCTAGCCCCGCCCCCTCTCCGTCCTCCGCCTTCCCGCTGACTGGGGTTGATAAGTGAAGGGCGCAGAAGTTGTGATTGGAAAACGATTGCTCTCTGAGCTCTTCCCTCCCTCTTCCCCCTCTTCTCCCATGCCAGATTGCTGTTGCAATTGGAGAACTTGTACGTGATTTCCGTCCCTGAGTATGGCTTCCTCTTGTTAGTCTGGCTGCTTTGTTCCTGGAAGTGTTTGTGCGGCGAGAGCCACAGTTGATTCGGTTTACGTGCGTGAGAGCGGACTCCCCAGTTTGATTTTTGGATTCATTGTCTTTTATTTATATTTGTGTGGTAGGGTGCACTCGAGCAGAGAAGAAGCCTCACTTGAAAACCAGAGAAGCCCCCTAGTTGCACTATTTCCGTTATCGTTCTCCTTTGATCTCCTAATCCTACCTCCAAGAGGTCAACTGACTTGTTGAGGACAACAGTCGTGTGGCAGCTTTCGCTTTATTTGCCCAGCTTCAAATGTCAGCTCAACCAATTCGATTCTCATCTCCATTATTGATCTTCCGTTTCGTATTTTCGATCTTGTGCCCACTCCCTGCCGCTCCCTCCCCTACAATCTCCATCCTCATTTCTGCTTCTTGCAGGGTAATTCTTGGTCCGCCACCGGACTCTGCTCGCGTTTCACGAATAAATAGGCACTCGGCCCGCGCCCCTCCCGCCTAAGGGCATTTCTGCCTGTCACAAGGCGATTCATCGTTTCCAACCCCGTTGTGCGTGCACCGGTCTGCCCCAGCGTACGCTCCGTCGTACTCACCACCTACCGTACTCTTCTCTCGCCGCTCATTCGCTCTTTTGAACAAGGTCCGTCTGATTCGATCAGTTGATTTTAATTCTTTGTTATTCCTATTCGGATGCTCTAGAGGACAAAAGAAGCGCGCATTTCACGGGCAGAAAGCTAATTCGAAAAGACGAGACGCTACCCATAATGCGCCTTCTTTTGTCGTCTTCTTCATTCTGCTTCCCGTCTCTCGAGGAATCGGGGCAGCGTCGTTTCATAGCTCAGTCGCGGGCGTTCTCGGACCTCTTTCTCTCTCCCCCTCTTGGTGTATTTGCGTCTCACCCCCTGAATACATGGAAAATTGTGCGGCGCCGCTGAAAAAGAGAGAAACGCCGCGACGACAAAGAGCGATGAAATCGCGTTGCCTCAAGCCTCCGTTGTGATGTGTGCCAGTATCGTCGAGTTAGTCGATCGATCGATAATCTCGTATCGTCGCGAACGTCAATCAATAATCGCCGATTCCAGTATGACGTCACTCGCGTCTACGCTGGCCACGACGGCAGCGTCCGTCGCCGAGAGCGTTGGAGGTGATTAGTTAATTAATCAATAATTAGTAATATTTATTAAAATCTGGTCATTATATGTGGAGACTTTTAATTCTGGAAATGAAGTGGCGGGAATTCAAATATTGAATATTGCAGCAGGAGGCATTGGCCTCGATCACCATGCGCTGCTCGTGCTCGTCATCATGGGCGCCGTCATCGCCTTCATCCTCGCCTTCGCCATCGGCGCCAACGACACCGCGAACAGCTTCGGGACCAGTGTCGGATCCAAGGTACGGTGACACGGTGATATCGACGGATTACGGTATCGTCGGGGTGCCAAAGACATGTGGTGCTACGTGCATTTACCTTTTTCAATAGTTTTTAAAAAAGTGCGGTAGAATGACGTTACCAATGGGAGGGCACCGCAACATCACAGTACGGAAGGGGATTACAGTTTCATCGGATTACTAAGACTTGCTAATCTCCGATTGGGAGCTTACAAAACCGAATGATGTAGGGATCAGGGTACGTGGGGTTTACCTCCTTGTGCAAAAGAGTTTGCAGTAATCTTTGTACTGACGCAAGGCGCGCTTGCTTGACAAAGTGATTAGACGAGGTGGGGAAAGAAATAGATAAGAGGGCAGAGGTGAACGGTAGATGGGAGAAGATAGATAGAGGAGAAGGAGACAGTTCAATCGGATTAGAATGTGCACTCTGATTGAGAGATGTATTGCATGTGAAGCGGAGATGGGGGCTGATTCGAATTGACTGCCAGACAAGAAGCACTTTGTTGTGTTTCAGTGTATCTATGTCTCTCTTCCACTGCCCTTCCTTGTCCTCTGAGAGAGCCTCTCAAATGCATTTCAAGCCCAGAGAAGGGAATGGGAATGACGGGAGAGTAGTCCCATCCAGACATACAAGGAGATTACCCATTTGGAATGTCTTGTGATCCGAAGATTGGATTCATTCCGACAGAAAATGAACACATCAAAGATCACACCCCCTTTCGTAGCCAATATTGACTCTATTTTTTCTCGCGAGCAGCAAGAGATAATGGCAATTTGATTTGTAGCTCGGATTGAAATTGTATCCTGTTATTGGTAGAAATAATAGGGAATGGATTGGCACAAACCCTTGACTTCAAAATATAATTGAGCAGCGGGTGCTTTTGAGTGCAGTAGGGAGCCTTTTGATTGGCATATGAGGAAGTAACTAAGGAGTAGGCAAGATTGGTAGGTCATCATCGATGGTTTATGACTATCGCAAGAAGTTTCCTGGAAAAGTTGGCTAGTGGAGTAGTTACGATGAAATGATGAAATGAAATGAGGATGATGGTTCTTTCTAGGTTGAGTGAGCAGGGAAACTGGAGACTGGAGGGTGTTTATTGCTGCAGGCGAGAAGAAAGAGAAGGCGTATGAGCAATCGGCTCGTTTATTGTCTCTGTCGTTGTTGTTTTCGGCAGTGATATGGGGCCGCCTTTTCTTGGTTTCCTGTTGTGAGAGATGCGCACAACAGTGATGCGCGCGAGCTATCATTTGGAGGCTAGGCTGATAAGGGGCAGTCGATGACGTCCCTTGGGCGGAAACAAAGTGATAGCAGTGATAAAATGATGAGGAGAAGGAGTCAAGTGTCTCATGTGGGGCTACAGAACATAGCAAAGAACAGGGATCGGAGAACAGAAGAAGGAGTTGAGAAGTGGGATTTGAAATTCATGAAAGTTCGGGAAACCAAAGGTGAGTTTTTCGAGAACCATAGGTGAGTTCATGGAAACGGCTCCTTAGTATCATCGGATTATGGAGTGTAAAACGTGAGTTATTCTTGGAACGTTTGATTGGGTTACAGAAAGTGGAAGAGCTAAAAATAACCCGGAAATCGATAAATACATGAAACACCAACCTAATCATCAAATTTACTTCAGGTGGTGACGCTCTACCAGGCCTACATGCTCGCCTCCTTCTTCGAGACCCTTGGAGCCGTCCTCATTGGTACGGTGAAATATCTTTTTATTGATTTGGGAATACGGTAGCATTATCGATTTGCAGGCCACAAGGTGACGGACACGATGCGTAAGGGCGTCATCGACATTGACCAGTACGAGAACAAGACGGCCGAGCTGCTGTACGGACAGATCTCCATCCTCTCGGGTACGGTATCTTATTGATTTATTGAATATTTATTCCTACTATTGAGCCTTTTTGGTAGTGCAATGTATCATCATCTTATTTTCCGAGGATATATTCATTGACTGACAACATTTCATCCACTCTATCTGCAGGTTGTGGTGCATGGATGCTGCTTGCGACGTTCTTCAAACTGCCCGTCTCCACGACTCATTCCATCGTGGGAGCCACCATCGGATTCTCCCTCGTCGTCTCGGGCACCCAGGGCATCCACTGGAGCAAGATCGTCCGCATCTGTGAGTGATGAGTGAAACCCCGATCCGACGGGTCCCTGGACCAAGATTCCTCGTGGATCGAGGAACATGGGACCCCGAGGTGATTGGGGCAGAGTGAGGTGAGATGATAGTTGCGGGCCGAGCTGTGAGGCTAGGCCCGATATGTGGCGTGTGTATAGTGGACAAGGTTTTAGGTGCCTAATTAATTAGTTAATTAAACGTTCCGCTTATTAATCGGGTTGCAGTCGCTTCATGGATCGTCTCCCCGCTCCTCTCCGGCCTCGTCTCTATCTGCTTCTTCGTCCTCGTCGACCATCTCGTCCTCAGAAAGGTACCGTATCAATTGGTTTAGAGGGAATATCGATTGATCCCTGATTATCGTACCTTCTTCTAGTCGAACCCGCTCCGCTCTGGCCTGAGGGTGCTGCCCTTCCTCTACCTGGTCGCCGTCGCCTTCAACATGTTCGCCATCGTGTACGAGGGATCCGAGTGTGAGTTGAATTGTTTTGATTGAGAAGCTCTGCTAAATCAACGCTTCCGTTCGAGATAGGAGTATGTAGTAGTGGTGACGCGCCACTCCATCAAGTATAATCCGACATCTGAATCAAATCGCTCTCTTGCAGTCCTCCACTTCAACGAGCTTCCACTCTGGACGGTGCTCCTTCTCTCACTCGGATTCGGAGTTCTCGTGGCAGTTATCGTCGCCCTCTTCGTCGGCCCCTATCTCAAGAAGAAGATTATCGCTGGTCAGTAAGAAGTTTTTGTGGCTGATCAATCTTCTCGAACGATTGTTCACGTCTGGAATGCATTAGAGTGAAGCACAAAAGGTATCCCGCAATCCTCAACTCTACTCTTACTACCCTTGAGAAATAGAAGGATGCGCACACGGGAAGTGCGCAGGCCGCACTTCCTTTCCCAATCAGCCGCTCTAGTATTTGAAAGACTGCGCTGAAAGTTTAGCCGCCAGGAAATGAGATTGGACATAGATCGAAGTTTTCTGTAAATTGAATTTCCTTTCGATGATGCGATCGGCCTGTGGATGAAAACTGCTTATTCTGTGAGGGGAGGCCTCGTGAGTCAAGGAGTTGAAACTGTGATAGCTTGCAGGTGACTGATAAATGCATATTTCAGAGAGCGTGGTGGACTCTGCACCGTCGACAGCGAACAGCGTCGAGCTGGGATCCGTGTGCGCACAGAGTAAGTTGGGGTTTCAGAAGGGTGTGATAGAGTACACTTGACGTGTTCATGCGGAATGAATGGCGTTTATTTTTCTGAACATTACATTTGAACAAATTGGAGTGCCTTGAATCTATTTCGTCACTCGCGAAAGATGACGTGACCATCGTCCTTGTGCACGTTGCGTAAACCACTGATGAGAGCTGTCAGCAGCATAGCAAATGGACTAGAGAAGAGACTGCATTCTGTCCTGACCAGATACAGAGAGAAACTACCTAGTGATGAGGCAATGGTTGCAGGCAAGGCGGCGCTGCTGGAGTACGAGCACAAGCAGACGAAGCTGAACGGAGCGAGCAACGGCAGCCATGGTACGAGAGAGAAGGGGGGGGGGGGTGAATCTGCGTGTCATGCCAGAAGGTTCATGGGTTGTTGATGGTGTGTGGACTATTGGGAGAATTAAGCAAATTCAAGCAAAACAAATCTGGTATGAAAGATGCCACATAGTGATTACGTGTTGTAGAACTAGATGAAATAGTTGAAGATTGGCGTAGAGTTGATAGAGCCATCGTATCTCATGCAAATCAATCAAATTGTTTCTTTTTTGATGACATTATCCATAATCCTCTATCCTTGCAGCGCCTAACGCGGTCGCGCCCTCGGCCTCGGTGCCCACCAAGGCACCCACTTTCTTCCGCTCCCACAAGCCAGAGGATCCCCAGGCCGCCAAGCTCTTCTCCTTCCTCCAGGTACGGTAGGCATGAAGTATCGATCGATAATCAGCTTAATTTATACTGATCTATGCGATTCAGGTGATGACGGCGTGCTTCGGCGGTTTCGCGCACGGTGGAAACGATGTCAGGTGAGATTGGAGGGGAAGGAAAGGAGAGGAGGGGTTGGGCTTCATCATACTTTCATAAGTCGGTGGCTTTTCTATTCCTGGATGAGCGAACGAAAAGCTACTCAAAAATACAATTTTCGAAACTGCAAGTTTTCGTTTTCGGTTTCTCCTCTGGCACAAATGTTCATGCTTTTGAGATCCTCGATCTGTTCTTGACTGTTGAGAATAAACAATAATGTTTGCAGTAACGCGATCGCCCCTCTCGTCTCGCTGTGGGCCATCTACATGGAGGGATCGAGCAAGCAGGAGATGCACACGCCCTGGTATCTTGGGAGGGAAAGGGAGTTGGGAGGGGGGAAGGTCTTTATACTGTCAATTGCATACATTGGACAGTAGTGCGATAGTTTAGCTAAACAGACCGGGTGAAACAAGAACTTTTTCGGTTTAATGCTTTAATATTTTGGACAAGATACGCCACAGAAATCGAACACGAATGAGACAGTTGGGCTTTCGTGCGCTGGTTGAAACTTTGCATTTGATTGTTTCACCACAACCAGAGATGGAAAGGTAAATTTGCACCCCCAAAAATTCCCATGGTATGAGTTTTTGAAAGGCGATTTTTGCTTGGGCAGGTTCGAAAATTCCCAAGGTATGAGTTTTTTCAAGGCTAATTTTAGGGCAAGAGATCGGTGTTCATAAATTTTCCTCTTATAACACTATTTTCATCCATTAGTTAACTTTTTACGCCATTTTTACTGCCTAATCACGTTCTTAAACCACTTTCACGCTAGGAAAAGCTAAAAATTTACCCGCTCCACCTCAAAATTTCCAATGGTATGAGTTCCATGCTATAAAATCCTCCCACCCTTTCCATCTCTGACCACAACGAAGCATCATCCTATGTACTCCAGGTACCTGCTGTTCTACGGCGCGTTCGGAATGTGCGTCGGACTGTGGCTACTCGGTCATCGCGTTATCTACACCGTCGGAGAGAATCTCACCAAGATTACGCCCCCGAGGTACGGTAGAGTGGATCGATAAGCGATGTGATGGAGTGCTCTAGAAACATCGATTGTGATTCACCAAACAAGGCATAATTTTCGTGTGCCATAATGCCCTTGTAGGCAGCACTATCTTGGATAAGACGATAGAAGGAATGGGAACAGAGCCTTAAAAATTACATATTTGCAGTGGCTTCGCGATTGAGTTCGGTGCGGCGGTGACGGTGCTGCTGGCGTCAAAGATGGGACTGCCCATCTCATCCACCCAGTGCAAGGTACGGTAGAGGGGAAGGGTCAATCGATAAGTACAGTAGCTTGTGTCGTAATGGAGTAGTGGGATTTTCACATCGTGATTCTTGGTTCCAACTCTGATACAAGTCTATCTGCATTTCATATCCTCAATTCATGGTCTGTATACTTGGTAAAAAATCTAATTATCCTCTCTCCGCAGGTCGGTTCGGTGGTGGCAGTGGGTCTCGCGCAGGCGTCTCATTCCGTCCGCTGGCACACCTTCCGCAACATCTGCCTGTCGTGGATCGTGACCCTGCCTGTGGCTGGTGAGTATCGATTTAGTGAATGGATCTTGCTAATTGGAGTAGCTTTGTGATTATTGATACAAGACGACTCTGTGGTTCATCTGTCTTGAAGCTGTGGAATATTTGATGAGCTGCTTACAGTTCGATATTGCAGGTCTCCTCTCAGCGATGGTGATGCTGATGTTCCGCTACTTCGCCTTGTAATACCGGTAGACGACGGAGGCCCATGCCGACCTACCGTATCCACAATACACTACCGTCTACCGTATCCCCATGCACACCACCACAGTAACCACCTTTCCCCCGTGACTGCAATTGCTATCGGGTTGCAGTGAGAAGAATTATCCTGCCTTATGCTCACAGTAGTTTTCGTTGTCTGTTCTTATCAGTTCTCAGTCTTTTCTCGAATTGTCTCTCTCGTTTGTCTCCTCGTTCGTTGCCCCTTCCTTGCAATATCAACGATTATCCTGTGCAAAACATCAGTTATCAGTTCCATCTTCTTGCATCATCAGTAATCAATTCAATCGATCCCCTTACCGTACTCGTTTCCTAGCCCCTGCTCCCTTCTATCGCTGTCCCCGTTCTTTCACCCCCGATACGAAAACACCATTTACCGACTTGAGCTTTCCGTTTTAGTTGACGTCTCCTTACTCTCGCCCCTATTCATCGGATCTATCGCCCAATTTTGTATTTCTCAATATTTCCCACTATCTCCCCGTCCCACATCTTTATAGCGTTAATTATTACGGATTATGATTTCATCTCATCAACATTTCTTCCCTTTTGCAGTAATTATTGCTAACGCGTGTTATCATTCGTTCTATTTTCTTCCCATAAAGTTAGTCCAGAGTAGTTGTAATGCCACCCTCTCCCTTTCCGATGCCTTCCCTTCTCCGTAATCTGTTTTGATTCCCAAGTGGCACCGTAATCCTCCACACTCGATCAGTTTCAGTTCAGTTCTATTGTAGATCGATCGATTTCTTCTCGTTAGTCACCATTTGTGCTCCACCACACACTTCCATTGTTCTCTGTTAGAAGTCCCTTTGATTGTTGACTAGTATGCTTGGTTAGCCTCTCGCAGTACCGTATGCCATCCCGATGGGAGCTACCGTATCAGAATTGTGCATTGATCTAATCGATTATTGCTACTCTGATACCGTATGCTTCCGTCCTCCGATCTGTGACCGCATCCACTAACCTCCAGTAGCATCATTGTTATCTTCGTTTACACCCCGCCCCTTCTCTCCTATCCCCTCTACTGGTATCCATGCAACACCCATGAGACATCGTGGTCGTTTCTCTCTCCCGCTGGTTTATCTGTTAAAAGTTCTCTAGATTGATCTACCCATTACTCTATCCCCGTACGCATGAATGTGTGAGCCAATTCTCGATTTACTAGAAGCCGTAATTGACCATTTCCCTGAGGATTTCCCTGATCCATCCATCCATCAATTGAATCAATCCGCATACAATGGACTCTCACACTAAACTCGATTTACACACTTTTGCAAATGATAAATCGGTGCTAGAAGATCTCTCGTTCGTTCATTCAATCGTTCCCTCATTCCGCCTCAAATCACTATGGAGGTGCGGTCGCGCGAAGAGGATTCCGAGTTCGTCAGAGTTGTACGAGCCAAGGTATGGCGGGTTTAGAGATGGCTTTGGTGGACTGGTGCAAAGTGTAGACCTGGGGTGGTGTGCTGGGGTTACTGTAAGTGTGAGAAAGGGTACGGGAATCCTACGGTATTGATTCATTACTGTAGATCTCGGAGGAGACGCGACGATGCGGCAATATGGAGGCGGTATTCTGGCTGGAGGCTACCGTACCCGACGGATGGCTCACACTCGATCAATACCTGACCAGATACGGTCCCTTCCCGATCGATGGCTACTGTGCCGCCTCGATCATACAGCGTGAGTTGACTAAGGTGGACCTCATCGATCGATATCTATCGTATCCAGAGATCGCCTCGGCACTGCTCTTCCTGCACCAGTTCAAGATGGTGTACGGTAGTCTGACGGCGGAATCGATACTTATCGATCTGAACGGCGCGGTTCACGTGTTGCCGCCGTCCGTCAATCGGAGGTGGGATCGATCGATAACCATCGCCTACAGTAACCCAAATCCAGGCATTCGCTGCAAGACGACATTCGCGCGCTCGGCAAGCTGCTTCTACGACTGACGACCGGCCAGCGCGAGTATCCACCGTAGGATGATATCGCCTATCGTAACCCACCTTTCTCTTTGAGACCGCACGCGCTGTTCCCTGTGAATCGATCGATGCTCAAGCTCGTCGGGCTCATGCTGGACACTCCGATGACCGCAGGACAGGTTCGATCGATAAGCAACAACTACCGTAATCAATCGATACTCTTCAGGTACGATACCATCCGACACTGATCACTCTACTACTGGATAAGCCTGCTACGTTCTTCTTCAATCAATAACTAGCTCCGCCCACAATTGGACCTCACTAGTCGACTAACTCTTCCATGATAAATGAAATCTGCTTTCTCGATGTGTCACAGAATGCTTTATTCAACAAAGAGATAACAACGATGGTTCAGAAGGGGCTACACAGTAGATACTCTAGAGCAGCTCTGGCCTAAAATTTGAGACATAAAACAAAGAACGTTACCAAAATCAACAAAATTTTACAGATCTATGATTCAGGGAAATAACTTAAAATCCAAAATTGAACGATCCGTTCTTATGGTTGTCGATGAAGTGGTTCGGAGGAGCTGAAAACAATTTTTTTGTTGTTTTCATCAAAAAATCACTATCGAGTACAGTATTCCTGATCCTAGCTATCACTGTAGTTATCGATTACCTGTTCGATTGGATGCACTCAGTTGGAATTGGAAGCTTCTCTCGACGGCTGCGGCTGCAGCAGACGCATTCGATCGATCGGATCGATCCGAATAGTCTGTGGATCTGCAAGATGAATACCGCAATCTATAGAACTCCAATCGAACCGAAGCAACCGTAATTCATACAATTCTTTCAGGCGTACAAAGAAACTCAATTCCGAGTCTCATTTCCTTAGTTTTCCTCTCTGACTGGTGGTTCGTTATGAGTGCTAAGGTAAGCTGTGAGTATTTCATGATATCGATTCCCTCATGTGCGCTCTACCCATGAGTATTACTGTAACACGACTACTTCAGAACTCTATCCCAGTAGCTCATCTGGACGATGGATCGGTTCAACAGGCACAGATGGTTCCTACTCACCCTATCTCCTGCACCATTCTATGAGGAGGTCCCGTAAGATTATCGTTTCTGCCTACCGTATATTGTCGCCAATTGCTATTATTTTAATAATAGCAATTGGCGACAATATACGGTAGGCAGAAAGTTAAAACTGATTCATCCCTTTTCAGGTCGCACAAAGCTAACGACACACGATAGGTCACCATCAAGCTGTTCGGGCCTCACTTCCTCATCAATAAAGAATCCTTTTCGTGAACGTTGTGTGCAGTGTTGGTGAAATCGAGCATAATCGTCGCTCGAGGCCTCGACTAGGAAACCCCTTGATTTGACTCGACTTGACTCGAGACTCGATCGGGCGGCTCGAGTGTGAGAGAGACCGCTCGAGTCGAAACTCGAGTCACGAGCGGCTCGGCAGACTCGAGTCTGACTCGAGTCTGACGAGTCTAATTCGAGTCAGGAGAGGAGAGAGAGGGAAGGTACTCTCCTCGATTTGCATGCTCTCTCGCTCTCTCTAACCTCTTCCCTTTCTCTGCCGTCTCTCCCCTCCCTCTCTCTCTCCTCTCTCCAGACTCGAGTTAGACTCGTCTGACTCGAGTCAGACTCGAGTTTGCCGAGCGGCTCTTGACTCGAGTCAAGACTCGAGCGTTCTCTCTCACACTCGAGCCGCCGGATCGAGTCTATCCTATTGTCGAGCCGCTCGACTACTTTGACTCGTATCGAGTCTAGAGGTCGAGGCCTCGAGTGGCTCGACTCGTACTCACCAACCCTGGTTGTGTGTTGACTACACGCCCGCGATCTCTGAATAACACTCTAAACGACTACTTAGACGATGGATCAGAAATGTAGCACAGTGGCATCGGTATGCACTCAAAAATTGTTTTGAAGTTTCCAGAGGCATCCTTCATTGCAAACACATCTAGAGACCAGCTAAAAGGCAATCGAGAAACACTCTGTTGACCAGTTTGCATAAACTGATGAACTTTATTTTACGAAACCGTCCCTGAAGGGGGCTACAATCGGAACTACCGTCAAGGACAACGTGAAACCGTACTCCTTCCCCCACCGTACCTGCCGGATGGTCCTGCATCAGTTCCTCTCTGCTGCATCGATTCCATCTGGGGCGGTCCCATGAGGGCGAGCGAGGAACGATGAGCGGCCGCAGCCATCGACAGTTTGCGGTGGCCTGAAAGTGAACGTTGAGAGTTTTAATTTTAAAAAGAGAGTGAATTTGTTTATTTGTAAGGAAGAAGAAATGGCAAAACAAATCGACCCTACTCTGATCATCCCATCTTCATGCCATTATCTAACACCAATTCATCATGCTTCACCATGCTTTCAATTAACGTTTTTCACAGTGATATTGATGAAATCAGAAGCCACTCAAACGTTCTCATTTTGATGATACACCACCGCATCTATTCGCTTTGTTATGTCGTTCTCGCCAATTGTTAATCACTGACCCATTCGAAGGATACAGTATCGCTCAAAAGTTTAGCCCCAAAATTCAAACCATCATAACTTTCTTCAAAATAGAGATAGAGACCCAAGGTCGGGAGCGTTAGATAGGTAAACCATAGGAGAATAACGGCATGTGGTACATGAGTAGGCCCTCCTCCAAACTCATTCGTAGCCCAATTTCTGCCGAGGTGTGGTCGTAAACTTTATTTTAAACCTCGGAGGGTACTACCCTGATCCCCAAACGTTCTGTGATGGAAGCACATCCATTTGTGAATTCAACAAAAATTTGAGCACTTTGCTCCGATTTCGCAATAGTGCAGGAGGAATATTCTACGACACCTCCCAAAATTATTTAAAATTCTGTAACTTCCGCCTAAGTGGACCAACAGACCCAAAATTTCACAGGTATGTTTCTATGATTGTAGGGCAACACTGTGTCAAGTTTGGGTCAGATCGGATGCTTGCAGTAGGAATTCCAATTTTGGCGGTACACCTGTGTTACCCAACCCCTAATTTGCCTCCCTGTGAAACGAAAAATCTGAAACTGTGCAGTGTACTAGCAGGTACTCTTGTAGTGGAGGGTGTGAAGTTTTGAAGTTGGGACATTTGTATTTCACCTGTAAGAGCTGCCGATCCGACCCTAGACAAAATGAGGAAACTGTAAAAAAAGCGAAGTGAGCAAATCCAAACTTCTTTTAAATGGAGAGGTAATGCACTTACGTTACTCTACCTGATAGGAAATGCCTACAGTTGGTCTTGCAATGATAAATAACATGTTTCTGGGATGAAACATCAGCATTCTTCAATCAGTGGTTTGGCTGTTTGCTTATTTTTCCATTTTGCCTAGGGTCGGATCGGCAACTCTTACAGGTGAAATACAAATGTCCCAACTTCAAAACTTCACACCCTTCACTACAAGAGTACCTGCTAGTACACTGCACAGTTTCAGATTTTTCGTTTCACAGGGAGGCAAATTAGGGATTGGGTAACATAGGTGTACCGCCAAAATCGGAATTCCTGCTGCAAGCATCCGATCTGACCCAAACTTGGCATAGTGTTGTACTACCATCATAGAAACATACCTGTGAAATTTTGGGTCTGTTGGTCCACTTAGGCGGAAGTTACAGAATTTTAAAGAATTTTGGGAGGTGTCGTAGAATATTCCTCCTGCACTATTGCGAAATCGGATCAAAGTGCCAAAATTTTTGTTGAATTCACTAATGGATGTTCTTCCATCACAGAACATTTGGGGTTCAGGGTAGTACCCTCCGAGGTTTAAAATTAAGTTTACGACCGCACCTCGGCAGAAATTGGACTACGAATGAGTTTGAAGAAGGGCATACTGATATACCACATGACGTTATTCTCCTATGGACCAGCTATCGAACGCTCCCGACCGTGGGTCTCTATCTCCATTTTGAAGAAAGTTATGACGGTTTGAATTTTGGGGCTAAACTTTTGAGCGATACTGTACGTTCTAAAGAAATCGATCACCGAAAGAATATCCTACTCTTCAGGAATTTTCTCAGCCTAGATTCACCATGTCATGTCATCATTCAAATGATTTTTCCACTATCTCGCAGATTTCTCTCCAATCTCTCACCTCGATTACTGAACAGTGAATCAGTGGACGAGCTCCTTTCCGATCCCGATGAGGTCGATTCGCCCGCTGTGCGAGGAACGATTTCGAACTGAAATATGGCGAAATTACCTAATTTTGACTCACGAACTTCTCGTCTTCTCACCATTTCGTATCAAAACAGCCCTATTAATACCACACCTTCCTAAAAATCATGTTCCTAAAAAATCAATATTCTATGGATACGTACCGGATCTGTGCGACTCGCTGATACTGTCGACTCGCCGGCTGTACGTGGGACGATATTGAACTGCAAGACCCGTTGATTACATCAATCAGTAGTCGATTCATCTCTCGACTACCGTAGTCTACCGTACCGGGTCCTCCTCTCCGATCTCATCGAATGCCGAGTGCGGCTGTGCCTGCTCGGAGCCGCCGTCGAGTCCGAGCATCTTTGCCGTGTCCACCTGACGAGCATTTGATAGATATCTTCGGTTATGCCCACAATCTAATCCACCCCCTCCCCCAAGAAAATGACACAATAAGGAAGGGCTATACAGAGTTGCGCGTGTTGCAAAGGAGAGTGAGGAGAGAGGAGAGAGGGTGACTGGCTTGTCTCATTATACCGCCCCGCACTGCCCCCTCCCCTAAATATCTACACTTGTTACGTGTGTCTTTAGACCCTTTGGGGTAAAACAATACCGATAACATTAGATAAAACAAGTCAGTGATCATTTTCTCCCCAAAGCAGGATCTTCTCCAGCAAGATTGTGATAATAGCATTAAAAGAAAATTAAAGGACATTAAAGGAAAATTTTAAGATACTCACACTATACTCACGGAGCAAGTAATAGAAAGTTTCGGTTAGGCCCACTTTTTTCGTAAACGAAGTGATAACTAAGTTGGACTATCCATAATTGTAGGCGTTGTAAAACGTCTAATCGTGGCTAATGTGGCCGATGCCTCTCTTTCTTCCTCCGTTCAACATCTGGTCGGAACTTCTTTGTTTCTTGCCTCAAAGGGAGTGAAAGGGCTCTAATGCTAGAGAAAAGAGAGAAGTGATCTGATCTCCTTCTCTCTTTTCGAAAAGGACAAGGAAGTTTCTCTGGCAGCCTGTTTCTCAGAATGGCTGACGGTATCTCTGGACATCACACGCGGAAGCGCATCAAAATGGAGTAAGCTATTTTTCCGGAATTCCGATCAGCTGTATATGCAGGCTTGCACAAGCATGCGTTATATTTCTGTCTACCTTCGGAATGATCTTCTTGTTTGTGCAGTACGGTGGGGCTTTGCGTATTTCAAAGAAGCGAGACAAAAACTATTACAGTGAGCAAGAAGACTAGCCCCGACCCTGGATTCACGTACGTGGAAGTCCTGTTCATTCGCAAATGTATTTTATATTATTCAGTAAACTGCCAGCAGTTTCCGATGTTGACTGTGCTCGTCTGTTTCAGGGCGAAAGGAAATACATCGAGGTCAGTGAAAATCAGATAAACTTTTTAAAAAATCCTAACTTCCATCAGGAGATCGCGAGCAGGAGACCAAGTATCGTTGACCCTCCATCGGGAGTGGCGACTTGCGATGCCATCAAGGCAAGTTTATCGAACGATTGTTCTCTGTTTATAAACTCAATTACAGCGAAAGATATATCCACCCCGTAACCCAGACACCAACTTCCCGATCTTGTTTGGTCGTCTTGTGTACAAGGTATTCACTATTTAGAAATGATTACATTCAATGGTTTCAGGATTACACGTTCCTAGAACAACAGCTCGTTGCCAACTATGCAAGAGAAAATGTCTACTGTTTCTCAATCGATATGAAGGTATTTCGTTCCATATTTGTACGATATCTACTAATTGAATATCTTCCAGGCGCCCAAGATATTCCATGAGCGAATTCGCAAACTGGCAGAGTGCTTGCCGAACGTACTGATTTCGAAGTAAGCATTTGCATTGTGTGGAAGTAGCAAATCGTCTGATAACAGGAAGGAACTCGACTTGGACAGCGCGGGCCACAACCATAATGAGGTAATCTCTACGATTAGAGCAATTGAATTACTTCGAAAGTAGGCTCATCTAGACTGCATGAGCAGCGCTATGGATCGGAAGTGGGGGTACGTGGTTCTGATGCAGGTGAGCAAACATCTCATATAATTGGTATAAAAAGAATCACAACGTTGCAGAACCACGATGTTCTCATCAAGACTCATGCGGAAATGGCAGAGATCTTGAAAATCTATGGAGGTTCATTCCGTTCGTTCTGCATTTAGTTTTTTTTGTATAAGTTTAAAATTATGTGCATTGCAGGAGCGAATGACGTGGACATCGGGCCCTGTCCAGATCATCGCTGTATTGCATCACTGGAGAAGAACTTGGGAAGACTGAAGTTGTGCCCGTCCGATTTCACAGGAACACGATGTTCGTAGTTTGAATATCTATCTAATCAATTTAAAAATCCATAATTAGGTTTTTTCTAGCAATAATCTGCAGTGCGAGCAACATTCAGTTCGGCAAGGGAGCAATGCAGGTTACAGTGTATCTCTCCATTTGACAACTCTCATCGCAAGATGCTCAGGCAATGATCTCTCGAGCTGCTGCAGAATTTATCCTGACCCGAATCAACATCTCTCCTTTCATGAAGGAGTTGAACGACATGGTAACTAATAAGTACGAGGAACCATTGTAATTCACCGAGATCAGGACTACGGAGTGGACGAACAACTGTACCAATCCCTCCAGATCACTCCGATCCTCGATTTCCCGGGTGCATTCCATCCCAAGTGCATGGGTACAGACTCGCAGTTCAGCACGAGGTTACATGTGAACGTGATTTCGTGTAAACCTCGACACTCTACAGGGTGGCGCTGGCTTCGTGGGATCGCCCGGCCAACACTGAGAACTGGTGCGCATCGGGAAAGATCCGGCACGATGTGTGCATCCTCGGGATCGAGCACCTTCCCGAACTGGATGAGTCGAAACAAATAATGGCCAACAAGGCACTCAATGCCCTCGCTAGTTCACATTCACGATTGACTATTGCAGATGATGCCTCAGTTCGACTATGCTGTCGTCTCCTGTATCGCAGAGCTATTGTTCAACAGATCTCAACAGATAATCGAATCGAAAATCGACCGGAAACACTACGAGAACATCAATCTGGTATTCCCATCCCTGGTTAAACTTTAAAATTGATCTTCCAGGTGCGCTATCATCACGAGAGCAAGGAGCCGGGATTCAGCATTGATGAGTTCAAGTGTGAATTGTAATGAATGTTCATGATGTTATTCTGTGTTAGCCCGTACTAGCCATTCGATTTTGTTAATAGCATAAAGAAAAAAATCTCGAAAAGATGCTCATGATAGGACAAAGAAGCGATTTCCGAATTCCACATTTGTGTGGAGGTCGGAGTTCTATCCTGCTGGGTTACTTAAATGCACGTACTTGTATGTGGGTAATAACGACGCTTATAGTTCATGCCCATAGCCATTTACAAGAGAATGGGAAAATGAGCACATCGGGAGAAAGAGGGTGAGCCGCAGCCCTTTTTAGAGAGTTTGGGAGTACGACTAACGAGAAGAGTCCCGTTCCCCTTTTTTTTCCTTTCCGTGCCCTTTTCTCCGGCGGAGAGAAGGACTGAGGCGGCAATGGGCTGTAACAGTGACACTCCCTAACGACACATAGGGATGAACGTTTGCTGAAGCGAACTGCAGTCTATCCCTCTTTCTTAGCAGTCCAGATTGTTTTTCGGGCAGCATCTGCTAATAATGTTTTGCGATATCTTTGGATATCTGGAAACGCGCCTATCAGAATTGCCATGCATTCCATACCAGAAGAAAAGCATCAAATTATGGTAAGCTTTTTTATGTTCATAATAATCCTATCGACTTGATCAGTATTTGCAGGCGTGTGCTAGTATGTGCTCTCGTACTGCCTATGATTTGTCTCATCATCTTGTTTATGTCTCTTCTATTCTCTCGAGTTGGTGTTGTGGAGTACTTCAGGGTAGCAACACTTACTGTCGCCGTAAACGAGACGGCTAGTTCTACGAACGATGCTGTATTCTTGTAAGTAGACGTGTTTGTGTTTACAAATGTATTAATCTCTCTCAGAAAATTACCAGAAGTTGCTCACGTAAACTGTGCTCGTCTATTTCAGGGAGACAAGAAATACATCGAGGTTAGTGAAAATCAGATATACGGAAAATCCAAAACAATCAGGAGATCGCGAGAAACAAGCCTAGTATTTCTGATAATTCATCGGGAGTGTCGACTTGCGATGAAATCAGAGTGAATCATTTGAAAAAATGCTCTGCATATAAACTTACTGACAGAACAAGATCTTCCCGCCCCGCAACCCTGACACTAAATTTCCCATCTTATTCGCACGACTTGTCTATATGGTAATCACTGTTTAAAAATTATTTCATTCGGAGGTTTCAGGACTACACGTTTATCGAGGAACAAATAGTAGCAAACTATGCAAGTGAGAATGTCTACTGTTACGCGATAGATCTGAAGGTATATAGGTGATAACTCAAGATAACAATTTGGATTTTTCAGGCTCCTAAGATATTCCACGATCGAATTCGCAAACTGGCAGAGTGCTTACCGAACGTCGTCGTTACAAAGTAAGTTGGCTATGTGTAGAAGTAGTATATCATCTCAACACAGAAAGGAGTTGGAAATGGATAGCGCGGGCCACAACCACAATGAGGCAATCTCTACTATTAGAGAAACTTTCTAGTATATACAAATTTTTAGGCGCATTTACAATGTTTGAGCAGCACCATTGATCGGAAATGGGAGTATGCAATTCTAATGCAGGTAGGTAGTTCGAAGTTAGCAGCATCTCTGTACCTCGGCCCATTTCGATGCCAAAGAAGTAAAATAGGGAGGATAGGGGGAGGAAAGGTAGCAGGGTAAAAATGGTTACTACGACGCCGAAACGGGGAAGGAAAGAACTCTCCTCATTTTGCATGCTCGTTCGCCGGAACGACCGGTTTCCTTCTCCATTGCAGCGTCATATGATATTTTTGACGGTGACACCCATTCCGGCATCAAAATGCCGATATCCCTTTGAGCACCAATACAATTTTTTTTTAAACATAGAAATGAGCTACAAAGTTGTAGAACCACGACGTTATCATCAAGACACACGGCGAAATGACGGAGATCTTGAAAATCTATGGAGGTTCGGCACTTCCGTTAAGTTATTTAAGTGTGCTAACAATTAATACATATTGCAGGAGCGAATGACGTGGAAATAGGGCCATGTCCAGACGAACGGTGCCTTCCATCACTGGAGAAGAATCTAGGGAAACTACAGTTATGCCCGTCCGATTTCACGGGAACTCGATGTGCGCAACTTCATTACCGAATTAGATTCAAACGAGCAATAATTGGTTTTTTTTCAGTGAACAACTGCAAAGCGAGCAACCTTCAGTGGGGAAAGGGATGGATGCAGGTTATTCTGCCTGTTTTTGGCAAAACGCTTCACATGATGATCAGGCAATGATCTCTCGTGCTGCTGCTGAGTTCACCTTGACTAAAATAAACATCTCAGCATTGATTAAGGAAATGAATGATATGGTAGAACAGAAGAAGGAGAATCGTGAAATAACAGTAACATCAGGGATACGGAGTCGACGAAATGCTCCATCAAACCCTACAAATCAACACAATACTCGGCGTACCGGGCGGATTTCATCCAAAATGCATCGGGAACGGTCCGCAGTACATCACGAGGTGTGCATACATACACAATTGTATAAATCGTGTAGTTCTACAGAACAACAGACTGGAATCCACCTGCAGACAAGTGCGTATCCGGGAGAATGCGACACAGTATCTGCATCTACGGGATCGAGCATCTGCCCGAATTAGCTGCATCCAAGTACATATTGGCGAACAAGGTAATCAAACTCCGCTGGGTCCAGATTCGACTTCCTGGATGTTGTGGACAAGTTACAATGATCGTGAACCTAGTTCCTTCTCGGCAAGGATTTGAGTTATCTTTTCCTTATTGTAGATGCTGCCTGATTTCGACTATTCTGTCGTCTCATGTATGTCGGAATTGATGTTCAATAGAACAAGAATCGCTCCCGAAATCGACCGGAAATATTACGAAAACATCAATTTGGTATTGCTACCGCCTGATTTTAGTACTTGATATCTTCCAGGTACGCTATCACCATGAACGAACGACGCCCGGGTTCAACATTAGCACGTTCAAGTGTTAATTATGAAGAATGTTCAACTTTTTTCATGCTTATGGGATAAACATAGTAAAATGATATAACACGTTTTTTATATTAAATAAAGTTTGAAAAATCAGTTCGCGATATCCGGATTACTGTATTTGAAATACAGCATTTCCATTTACTGTAACAATTGCAACCACTACCGCCAGGCTCTAAACCGAGGCGATTGTTTTCTTGAAACACGATAGCTGACATGGGAAAATCAGCGACTAATAGTATTGAAGCCTTCTTGATCAAGAAACGCAACTTCGTTCACCATGTTACTTATTACTGTGCACAATTGCAAGTATCCCATCATTACGAATAATGTACTCGTCAGTAGTTCAAAAACAAAGAACGTAGTTGGTTGGGAAATAAGACTCGCCAGAATTAGCAATCGGCACTAATCGTTCCACTTTGATCACGCCCTTCAGAATACGAGTCACAATCGAGTCAAAATTAGTCAACAAACGATTTACTGTCGTGTTGTAGACATCACATCTTCACAGTGTGGTAACTTCGTCTAATATCTAGGTACCACTATACTATGGTATTCTCCTCTCCCATCTCATACCTCCTCTTCCTCTTCCTCCTCCACAGGCGGCCCTAGCTTCCCCATGGCCGCGTCTCGCATCGTCTTGTCGAACAGTCGCTCCAGCACTGGAGATGAGTCGCTCGTGTGGCGACTGCAATTGGGAATATTTTTAAAGAGTACTCAACAGACTGTTTTGCATGGTCCTTCGCTTGCTGTCAACGCATTCGTTGTTTCACATATACGATTAGCTGAAATCGAAATCGAAACCAAATACTCCATCATATAATATGACTGCAACCCTAAATCCCCCCCCCCCCCCTCTCACCTGAATATATTCTCGAATGCTCCTCCCACCCTCGCCGCCTCCTCTTCTTCCTCCTCGTCCTCACTCTCCTCACTCACATTGATGTGCTGCGTACGCTCGAAGAGTGCACGCATCACCTGAATGTGGGGAGTACGATAGGAAAAACATGACTAGGATAGCCCCTCGATAACAGATGATTTCGACTTCAATATCGACAAACAATACAAATGAACAACAGCAGATAATAGATTTAGTTGTAAAGTAGCCTCTCTTCTCTACATCCCGACTCACCGCCCTTCCGGGGTTCTTTGCATCCTGTCCGTCTGCGGGCGGCTGCCCGTCTCCAGGAGGAACATCAGCCTCGGCTGCAATGGATGAAGAATGCACATTTTGTTAGCGAGAGTTCAAAAGACCCGTTGTGCAAACATATTTTGGTATTTGATGAGAGAGCAAAAAACGATTACTTTACTGTCAGATCGTCAAACTTGAATCAGCCTTGAAACATCTTTGCCCCCACCCATAAAACCAAGCGAGACTAACCCTCATCCTGTTCGTCCGCAGTGAATCTCTCCAGTGCGCCGGAGATTATCGATCGAGAAGCTGCCAGATACGACTGAAATATCGTATATCTCAGCTACCGTATTTCAGCCGATAAATGCAGTTATACTACTCACTTCTTCTACATGCTCTCGGCTAGCTGGTTGCATCGCCAAATCAATAGCTTGACATCTACCGTATCCTTCTACCCCCTGACCGTACCTCTGATCCGTCTCCCTCCTTCAGTCGGATGGGCGGCAGTCCCGAGAGGATTCGACGCGCAATCGAGTGGGCGATCGAGGGAGTGTAGTTGGCTGCTGCAACGGATCTACTATTACTGTTCACGCCCAGTACGAAATTCGTGGTGAGACCTCTCTGGCCATTGGAAAGTTGCCAATTTCATAGTGTGATTCAGTTTTCCCTCGGATTTCTCTATGCTCTCTTTCTCTCACTCCCGCCTCATAGAACGCAGTGCATTCATTCCATATTCTAATCCTAGTTATCCCGTGAATCGATATCACAACCACCGTACCTGACTGCTTCTCCTTCTGCGCGCCGTCGACGTTCTCCTGGTCGCCGAAGCGAACCACCGGCGTTGCTGAAAAGATTAACAAATAAAGGAAGGAAGTGCGAAAAAATTTCAGAGTTGCAAACGCCTTTCAAAATAGATTGCAGATATAGTTTCCTATAGCTCGATACTCTTTGATCGTAAACGAGCAAAATATCAAATTTAGAAAACTGCGTCTATCTTCATAATCAACTCAGTAAAGACATTTTGAATTTGAGATAGCCATGCAACATGAACCAAACAGCTCCAACAAAAAAAATCATCTTAGCATTACAAATCTCTAACCTGCAGCAGGCGCAGCCGCGGCAGCATCCCTTCTCTGGGCCGAGTGTCGTCGTGCGACGGGATGACGGGCTGCAGCCAGCGGGAGACGCGCCGGAGAGAGCTCGCGAGCACGCTGCAAGAATGGGATATGACTATCCATTCAACATCTCAATCTTTTTTTGTTCCTCTTGCTTTCCTACTATCTCATTGCCTGTCACTTTCACCTCTCGCTCGGACTCTAAGTTAAATGTGCAAACAAACATCTAATGAGAGTTTTATTCGCTATCGTACCCATCAAACCTCCCTCCCCCTCCTTCCACTCACCTTGCTGTTCCTCTTCTCCATCCTAGGCAGTTCCTCCCTTCTCTCTTCCGCTCTCCTCTCTCCCCGCCGTCTATCCATCTCCTCTTCCTCCTCATCCGACGGACCGTCAAACAGACGACGGGGACGCACCCTGACAATGAGAGAGGGAAGTAGGGGAATGATTGGGAGTTAGGGAGATACAATCATGAAAAAGAAGGAAACATCAATCGAAGACTCTGCGCCAAAATTTAACAAAACCGTGAAACATGAATGAACATGCAAGTCTGATATGTTCACAGGATGGTTGAGTGTTGCTTGATCCAGGGAGTCATTTCTCTTCATAATGATACCTCTCATCCTGGGTCCTCAGTCGCTCTCTTGCGTAGGCTGAAGGCGCACGAGAGCTCGACGGACCTCCGACGGTCCTGCAGGGAAATTCATATCACATTCATTGCCAACTCTCTGTTTCTGGATGCGAAAGAACAAGTCAAAATGAAAATTAATGCGCAGCGATTTCTGAACATCAAACGACTGAAAAGAGATCCAATTCTCATCCAATCCGTAACCCTCACTCACAATCTCGAGGTGGATCGACGCTGTCGAGTGGGCGGCGGATGGAATTCAAATGGCTCGTCCTCGCTATCGTCGTCCTGGAATATGGTGGATTACAGTAGATTGGAGGTACCGATCGACTGTTACCGTACCCGAAACTCGTAGGGATCATACTCGGCCTCTCGCCTCGGTTCGGGAGGCGCTCGTCGCTGGTTGGAGACACGGCGTCTGAATGAATTACTATCGATGAGATCACCGTCTGTCCAATGGTGGGCTAACTCCCGCTAGTGGGGAGGGGGTCCCGCAAAAAGCAGAAAACTACTACCTAGGGACTACGCAAAACTCTGACTTGTACTATTGCGGATGTGCGCAAATTTTATTCACTTACTTACGGGGCTCCGCAACCTAATAGCCTAGCAGAATATCAGCCCTCCATTGCGTCTGTCAATCATGCAATTTATTTGCAGACCTGAACACAACTGCGGTGCGGTATCTACCAGGAATGTCAACTGAAAGAACAAAAGATCCCGCACCTCGGCTGGTATCTGACTGGCTCGTCTCTCTCGTCTTCATCCTCGTCTTCACTCTCATACTCGTAGACGTCACGACGACGTTGAGCTGCAAGGGATTCACTCATTTACAAGTAAGGGCACGAAGAGGACCGCTCGAAGCTCAAAAATCTGTAAGTGGGTTGTTCGATTGATTAAATAGGTTGTATAACACGCCAGTCACGAGAGAATCGAGTTGTGGATGGGAATGGAGTGAAAATCGTAAATTGAGTTAGCATCGTTTTTGGGCACCTCTAACCATGCCCTAGCAGCCCCCAAAGTCCCATTGTGCTGGGATCATCCTGGAGCTCCATGCACCGGCTCGTTTCCATGGATCCCCATTTATAAACGAGATTATCTCGCTCCTGGTGGGTTTTTAGACAAAAATGCATATCACTCTCTCCCTTGTCTCCCAGTTTCAACCATTGCTTTTCATATGTTTCATTCCATTCCGCGCTCTCTCGAGCGTGCGATGTGCAATGAAATGACTTCAAATGATCAAACTTTTTCCGAGGGGGTGAATGTATGGGCTCCACCACTCTATATTTTTCGTTAGCCACTCATTCGAAAGGTCTCGTCGAGATGCACAACATATCAAAAGAAGAGCTTGCTCGATTCCAAAGTTTTTGAGTTATGCTCACTTGAATGTAGCACAGTTCAGAGGCAATATTTTGACTTCTAGTTTGTTCTGATCGATAGATATTGGAAAATAAGCGGGGGGTCATACTTAGAGCAATTTTGTCTAAAAACCCACCAGGAGCGAGATAATCGCGTTTATAAATGGGGATCCATGGAAACGAGCCGGTGCATGGAGCTCCAGGATGATACCAGCACAATGAGACTTTGGGGGCTGCTAGGGCATGGTTAGAGGTGCCCAAAAACGATGCTAACTAATTCTCTGATTTTTGCTCCATTCCCAAGAATTGTCATTTCAGCTCGATTCTCTCGTGACTGGCGTGATAAGAAAATCTGATTGAAACTTATAAAATAAGAGTTAACAATTTTCCGTTGGTGGTTATTTACCTAGTGAAAAAGATTATTTTAAAATTACGATCAAAACATACTGTTCCTCGAGGGCGATCGACGCCATTCGCTCACCGATTCGGGCACGTCGGACTCGGGCGCAATCAGACGATCGATCTTGCGACGACTCTGAGAAGGGTTACGGTAGGCATCAATCGATAATGATCGCTCACATGTCGCAGCACGCGCTCTGAAGGCCCGCCGAAGATGACGTTAGACTGGATGGCGTTGCTGAATATGATCGAGGTTATCAAGGAGCAAAGATCTGATTTCAGCCAATCGAAGATAAGTCCGTGGAGCATTCATAAAGGTTCAGAATCTCTGTCACGTATCCCTTCTACTGAGAGGAGAAAACTAAGATTAATTAATGGTATTAGCACATAACTAACCGGAACATGCCGACTCTCTGCTGCAGTCCGCCCCTCCCTCTTCCTCCTCGCGTGCTCAGAGTCTGCGCGCGGAAGCGATCTTAACCATGCAGTTCCTCCATTTATATAGCACGCATCGCTTATCCTTTTCATAACAGCGATCTTGTAGAGCAGAAGAGGAAAACTACCAGTATCCAGTAGCCTAAAAACGCATTACAAACACATGCCTTCCGGCAGAGGAATGCCCGTGGTTGTGAGCCCCGTAGCAGAGTAGAATCGAGCAGATCCGTCCGAATCGCGGCCACCCGGTCGCCCTAAACGCGCAAACATAATGAAACAGTTAATAAAAGAAAGAAATGAGTGACAGATCAAAGAAAAAAACGAGACTAACTGTGGTCGTCTGCCGGGTCGTGGAGGGTTCTGAAGGCAGTCGAGAATGCCTGATTCGGATCGCTGCCTTTCTTGCGTCGACCACGACCGCGGCCCTGGAGAAATCCACCAATTTGGCAATAGAACGCTTGAAAGTTGAAGCAAATGTTGGGCGAAGAACTCACACCGATCGGAACAGCCGGGTTCCACTGCTTGATGAATGTCCGCCGAGACATGCTGACAGTGACGGCTGCAAACAGGGGCAAATTGATTACGCACTGCAAATATGGCATTCGAATAACTAAAACGATCAATTAAATGGAACGTTTGACGGAAATTCTTACCGAAATATTTATCGTTCCAGGAGACAATGGAGATAGTACTGTACCTTGCCTGTATTGAATTTGTGACCTCTGTCTCTCACGTTTCCATGCTCTCTCGTCGTTACTCTCTACACTCTGTTCTCTCAAATTAAGTTGTTGTAAAAACATATCTTCACGTTTTCCGGTTTGCCTACTTGAGTTGAAATGAAGTTTTTAAATAGAAAACGTAGCATGTTACTTTAATCATGCACAAAAAGCTTTCAAAAGCGTGTGCGCGCTCTCCGTCGGTCTTGCTCTATTTTGCCTCACCTGTCTTCCTACTCTTTTGTCTCGTTGTACTTTTAAAGTAGCTCAAAGCAGCCAAAACAAAGTAGCTGTAGGGTTGAGTTGCACGATTATCCTCGCTTGTACTTACATCGCATACAGCTTTATCTCAAAAATCTTTATAGTGAGTATATTCGATATCGCATTATTCATTTAGTTAATATTTTTTTTATGGTTTCAGGCCGTTTTAAAATGCCACAAATGCCGGCTAAGACCAGTGCTCGGATGTCGACGGCGGCATCAAGTAAGCCTAAAGACGAGCAAACGGCGTCTACCTCGACTAAGGCAACGCCAAGGCTCCGGATGACTGAAATTGTGAATGAAATACAAGGTTGGCGTTCGAAATCAATCACTCGATGATGATATCGGTATCATTTAACGAACCGTTTGCTTAAGAGATTAATTGATTGCAGATATGGGAATCGAAGGTCTGGACGACTTGGAAAAACGTGAGTTTAAAATATTTTTGCTTCTCGATCGTGATTATTGCAGAGGCAAAAGTGCAGCGAGTCGCTCGCAGTCTCCATTTCGAGAGTGCAGGCAAGAAAGTGGTTGATCCCACGGATAAGCTCAATCTTCGCCCTAGAAGAGCTGCTGCAGGTACTTTTCTCCTTCTAATCTTACTCATTATTTTTTAAAATTAAATTGAATGCATTGAAAGGAAGCAACAACGATAGGATCACTTCTAACAATTGTCATCAGTTATTGATTTGAAGCACTGGCAGACATGAAGATTGTGGAGAAGCCTCAACCATACCACCAGAAGGAGTTCAAGTACCACCACAATGAGAAGGGCGAGCTCCTCGTTGGATATCCATTGGTCAGCTATTTTTCATTTCCGAAACTCACTGCTTGTTGGGTTGTGCCTTAAAGCATGACCAATAGTGAATAAGCGCACCGCATTTCAGCTCTTGTGCGACTGTCTGGTCCAGGAGTGCAAGGGTTGTTTCTGGCCGTGCTCGTCGTGCGGAGGAAGAAGATGCTCCGCCATCTGTCAGGTATCCATTCATTTGATTGTCACGCGAAAATCAGCAGACCAATTGAAAAAAAACTCATTAAATAGCAAAGTCATCAAATGATGGAGATAATCATGTTTATTGCCTTGTCTAGCCAAAACTTATATCACGAAGACTCTTTTCGGAGTTTAGATAGATCTCGAGTAGATCTCGAGATTCTCGACCATCATTTTCCACTTTACAGAGAAATCGTTCCTTCGGCATCTCATCAACTTCTCAAAATGGAGGAGGGGCCCGTGACAAGACCAAAATTAACAATCCCTATATGGCATTGTTCAATGAAGCCAGGAAGAAGATGAAGTAAAAGCACTGAGAAGATTCCTTTTGTTAACTGTTGTTACTAATTATCTCACCCCGTCCATTGTTACTACTTGTTATGTTCAACCATCTTTTGTTACTACTTGTTCTATTCGAAGCTAATAAATCTTGGAAATAATTAACTTCTGATGCTCCTTATACAACGTAATCATCGTTGAAGCAATATCATTATTAGAAAGTAAAATGTCGCCGTCGATAGGGGCAACTTATTGTCGTCTGTCCTAAATGCAATTCTGGTTCAACCGAGGATGGCATGTTTATCGATTAGTTAATGCCCAATGAGCTGTGCCTATTCCTGCTCGTCTCTTTCGTCCTTCTCATTCGCTCCATAGTGTCTCTGCAATGGGCAGTCTTCAAGCACCGAGATCCATCCCGCAGTGTTTTCTCTCCCAGACATTCTAGTTCCACATTCGACTTTCCAATACGATAGGATGCCCTCACCTCTAGAGTAGGAATCGCATCTCCTGTGTAGATGAATGTCGCGCCGAATCGAGGGTTCGTTGTGAATGGCCTCACGAATTGCTGAAATGTTGCGCACTGTCCGGGCTGATTGAGAGATCCTGGGGGGGGGGGGGAGTAGGGATGTTTCCAATGATTAAAGGGTCAAGCTTCTAGGATTTTTAGGAGAGATTCAACCGGCTGTTTTCTTCCATCTAGTGACAGATACCTGATCATTCGCTCTGATTGCGATCCAATTTCCGATTTGCTCGTTTATCTCCTTGCTCTCTCCTCTCCATAGGAGCTTAGCCGCGTGATACTCCTTATCGATTACTGCAATGGCAGTGATTACCGTATCGCTCAGTTATACCACCGTACCCTTCTCGTCCGTAGCTGGTTCAGGCACCAGCTCGGGAGAGGCCGCTGGGGATCCCTGAAGTTTTTTTCGAATTGGGTTTCCCATTGGCGGTATCGATAGTATTTTTCGCATTATTAGATTCTGAAACTTGAGCGAACCTGCGCATTCGCTTTAGTCGGGCTCGCCTCATCTCTCTTCGCTCCCACATTGATCAGCTTTCCGTTCACCTCAATTGCATGAGTGAGGTGTTTGATACTTCACGTGACATGATGTCACAATGATACTCTAGGTTTCATATCCGCAATAATAGATTAGAAATCGTGATCATTCTCGTGTGTGTTCTTCTAACAATACGTGCCCCATCCCCATCCCGTAGATTCCTCTCACCAATTCCTTCTTCGGCATGGGACTCTTATTCCTCTTCGGACTTTCTCCTCCCTTCCCCTTCTTCTTCGACTTCTTGTAGTTCTTCACATCGTACAACTTTCCCGCCTTCCTCCCACCTGCAGTTCCAATTGACTGATGGATACAGTATCCATATCGTAGTCGATTAGATGCTACAGTACCCCTACCGTAATCTCGTGCCCTACTCACTGGATGTGGTGTGTGACTCACGCGAAGTCGATTCGACCATAGTCACGCCCGCTCAGCGCATTGGAATGAGGGAGAAATGGGAGAGATGATTTCATCATCCTGGGCGGGCTATTCCAGGAAATATCATTGTTGGTGAAATTTACTTACTGGTGCTGTTGCTGTGGCACTTTGGGCTTCTGTGTCTATGCAATCATTGCTATTGTCTTTTTTGGTGCTGCACAAGGCAATCACATTCGTGTTTGATTACGTATTGATCCTCTCCCTCAGGATCCTCATCGGAGATGAACTACGGGCACAGCAGAAGTTGCAAAAGGACCAAGGTTGCAAGGGATGGATTACCCTTCAAGGTTGGTGGTGAAAGTGCTGTAATAGACAGAAACTCCATAGAGATCATAGCTCGTATGCATCCTTCTCATTTTTTCAAATTTTAAATTGGAGATTGGATTGATCGGTGTGAATGGAGTCATTGTAAAGGGAGAAAGGACGGATGGAACAATTAAGAAGAAAGATGCCAGAAGAAAGAACGGTAAAGATGATGATGAAAATATAAGAAGAATGGAGAAAATGGAAGTAGCGAAGGTTGAGAAGGCAATTGAGGTGAGTGAATTGTTGCCTCACTGGATGATAATAACATTCAGTCCAAGGGTCCATTCGATAATCAAGATGATACGAAACCGAGAGAATCAGAATCCTCGGAGGATTCTGCGATTGGTGACGAGGTACGGTAGGAATAGTTTATGCTCTATTTCAACTATTAAAGGTGCAATGTATTATGCAGTGTCACCGAAGAAAAAAATGCCGTCTGTGTTTCTCCTTGCATAATTTCCATTTTCAGGTCATCGATGTCGTTTCTATGAATGGAGAAGATATTGACAATGAGGTGAAATCGATTCGACGAGGAGATGGATCATAAGAGTTTTTCAGATGGAAATATCCTCCAAAGATGCCAGTCCTTCGAAATCAGCAATCAGAAGAACCCGGAAACTAAATGGCACGGAATTGACGTGTCTCGAATGCGAGGTTAGTTAGTATGTTTATTTAGGAACGCTCCAGAATTTTTAAATCAATTGTTTCAGTATCGCACACGAATTGTGTCAACGTGGGTGAACCATCTATGGAAGAGACATGCTACCACTCCTGCGCTTGTTAGTTTTTTAAATAATTTGTTTGCAGTACGAGTATATCAAAAAAAAGTTATTTAAACAGCAATAGCCAATGTTTTATATCAAGGCGGGTCTGACTCTTCGCTGTGATTGTGGACATGAATGCCGTTCGGATTATCATAGTCGTTCGGTGAGGATGTTTACAAATTTTTAATAATTAAATATGTTTAATTATTTACTTTACTTTATAGATGCAAAAAAATTATGGTCAGCTTGAGTCTGCATCGACTTAATAAATACAGTACTTTTCAGTGCGATGTCTCGAATTTCACAGTTATCCGCAAGGCGGATAAACCTATTCAAAGATTCGAAAAGGTATTTTAAAAAATATCTGCGATGTCACATGTCATGAAGCATATAATTTTTGGGAAATTGATAGATAAATGAAGGAACTTATCAATTCATTCCAGCCATGTGATCCGGCTTCGAAGAAACCGAAGAAGAGAAGATCTTCGAAGATTGCAGCTGACGATGACTCGCGTAAATATCTGAATGAGAATTTAATAACTAATCATAATTTCATTAATATTAATTATCTAAATAGTTTTTTTTCTGTTCAGTCACCAATCCGATGCCTCGCTTGGTATCGACGATGGCTGCTCTGAAGACGTCTGATTCAGACCCCTCTAACGTTAACGACTCAAAGACGGGTAAGCTATGATTATGGGAACCAACTTCAGCTTGAATACATGCTCAATGATGAAGCTGACGGGATTTATATCAAACTTTTTCGATTCGAGCGAAATGAAGGTCATTTTCACAGACGAAGTGGATCCTCTCGAGAAGTGCAGAAAGTGTGGCCATGGGATGCGAAAAGTGATGAGAAGACACCGCAGTTGCACTGGCATCATGACCGAGCCCTATCCTACGCTCAGGTTCGATTGGTTACTGCACGCGGCGGTGGGGCGGATAATATTTTGAACAATTCCAGATGTTCAAGAAAAGGCTGCCAGACTTACAAGGCGCTGTCAGGAGGGAAGCAAATCAGAAAAGAAGTGGTGCCGGTTACTGTTGTTCATGCGTTAGTTATTCATATTTATTTTCATGCACGAATCACATCCACATATTGTATTACATTATGGGCGCTGCCAGAAGGCAATTCATGATCGTGAAGTGTGATTAACCGTAAATGACTTCTTCTCAGAGTGGCACAAGTCAAGGAGACCATGCGAGATATGGCGGATGGAGCTGTGAAGGGAATGGTTGACGATGGGATATTGGAAGACATAGAAGATGATGATTATGAGGTACGGTAGGAATATTATCGATTCGATGGTTTCATCTCGATCTAATTGTTCACTTTTAGATAATCGATGTCGTTTCTATCGATGAAGACGATACTGAAAATGAGGAAGTGAAGATCGATTCACTGGTGGGAGAAATTGCTGATATTTTTTTAACTTTTTGTTATTACTCTGTCATTAGATATTTAAAAAAATAGATGCAATTGCTTTAAGAAAAGCTTATTATCTTGATCTTCTCTTCCTGATTCGAATCGCATCTCCTCGAAATCTGCACTTTTGTTTGTTGTAGCTATCATCCATACAAGAAAGCTAAAAGTCGAATTAGCTAGAGAGAAAAAAACCTGCAAAAGATCTGAAGAGAGTGGGATTCGAACCCACGCCTCCGAAGAGACTGGTGCCTTAAACCAGCGCCTTAGACCGCTCGGCCATCTCTCCATGTGGCATCGTCTCACCAGATTAACTCACCACCCTTTCTTGCCGTAGATTAACAACGGACAATGAACCTGTGACTAGTTGAAAGTAATGAGAATAACAGATCTCCAATCAGTCAGATTTCAGTCGATGGAAGGGGAACAAGTGGATGAGCAGACAAGTGCTTCCTTTCTTAATGAATCTTCCCTTGTTGGAATTATCCAGACGATGATGGTAACGCCGGCAAAAAAGGTTTGCTGTCTAAATATCTGATTAGCAAATATCCCACAGTTTGGGTTTCGCTCACTCATTAGCCCATCACATGTATTGAAAGACTATGCTCTCCTTACAATTATGCTTTACATTAGCTTCGTTATCACTGTCAGATAGGTTAATCATCCTTCTCAGGAATCGTATGAGTGCACTGTGCCTAATTGTGGCAAGAGCTACTCTCGTAAAGATTCTCTCCGTAACCACATCAAGACTATTCATGTAAATCAAGCTAACAATAAGATGAAGAAGGACAAATCTGCTCCTCCTTCCGGTTAGTTGATTTCGGCGTTATCGCGCTGAGAACAATCTTTCCTTGAAACACATTGTAACGAGATTGTTCAGATCGAGGTGCAAAAAATTGCATATTTTCGTTTATTCCTTCCTGTCATTATCGCTAACCTTGGTCGCTTCCGCAGGCCTTCGTTGTCGTATACTGCCGGATGGAACTCAGAATCCACTTGATCAACTAGTCTCTGCATCCACTGGACTACCCGTCAAGCACTACAATCCTCAGGTGAGTGCACAAATGATTGTTGTGAACTGTCTAATATACGAAATATTCGACTAATGTATGATTTCTCGTATAATGAGTTTCTTCAGACTTTCTACGTGGAGGATCGTGAAGATGAGGCAGTATGGGAGGATGGACCCTATCTGGATGAAGGAGAAGGAGGAGGGCCGCTTCCGCCTTCACCCACGGGAGAAACCAGAAAGAAGCATCCGCCCGTCTGCGAATGGACGATCACTAAGCGGGTACGGTAGCGAGCATTGATTGAAAGTTTTGAGACCGCATTGAACCAAGGGACCTGTCAAAAATGTTAACGCACGTTAATAATTTCTAACCACTTTTGATTCAAGCACATCAGAGAGAAATCGTGTGGTAGTCGAGAATTGAGGTCGCCCCCACTTTCTCTACTTCGCTCCCGCTCCCTCTCTTCTCCTCTGCTGGAAACTTCTCTCCTTATCTATCGAATGGAGGAGGATTCTCCATTGGAGGATTCCTTCCCTATCACCAACAACAACAGTATGGGCAGATTGGTAAATGATGGTAGAAAAGGAAGAAATGCATTTGTTCGTATTGCAGATATCGGCGGATCGTCTTTTCCTTTTCTCATTCAGCCGAATTTTGTAAACCAGGTATGCTTTAGCAATTTATCGACAACCTTACAACTCTGGTAGAAATGAGAAACGAAGGTAGTGTTGTTGCAGGGAATGGCAGCGACGGGAGGAGAACAGTTGAATCTAATCGCTGAGTTATGGAAGAAGATCTTTGAGATCGCAAAGACTGCGAGTGCACCAGAGACAATGAATGAAAGAGAAGGTACGGATGTGGTTATCGAAGATATTTCCCTATAAAATGTGCTTGTCCCAACGCTTAATGGTTAATTTGAGTAATGGAAGAGTGCGCGGAATGAAGAGATAGATCCGTATTTCGAATTCTCCCATTCAGTGCCACTCGTGAGTAAGCAGGAGAAAGGGACGAAGAAGAAGGATCATTCGATCATAGCTATTCTCAATGGTAATCGAGATGAAGAGGAAGAAGTGGCTCATGACAAGAAAGAAGAGGGCCATCCAATCGATAATCCAATCAAGACGATTGAGTTTGAGGAGTTCGTAGTTCCGGAAGCGAGTGACGAGGTTTGATACTTCCCGAAATATTTTAGAAGAATGCCAGAATCGAATAAGAGCATTTGTATTGACAGTCGTTTTGAATTAGTCTCTTGGAAATAACTACGATATTTGTGATTGTTTCAGAAAATTCTGAATTGTGCAAATTATGTAAATACTAATATAGCAGGAGAAGGAAAAATACGATAAGAAGAACAAGAAGGAAGGAGTAGATTCTTTCCTCAACTTTGATGATAATGAAGAAGGAGCAGCAATTCATTGCAAGGAAGTGGAGGAACATTCAATCGATAATTCCATCAAGACGATTGAATTTGAGGAGTTCGTAGTCCCGGAAGAATAGACTTCATGAGTTAAGAAATCAAAAATTTACAAGCACAGCCAAGCTGTTTTGCTACCTGTTATTACTAATGTTGAATACCTATACCGTAATCCATTTCAATACTTTTCCCACATTGATACTTTTTGTTGTGTTCGAAGCTAATCAATCTTAGAGATACTCGACTTCTCACTTTTTGGCAACACAGCATTGTTGCATCACATTGTTTTTGCTACCTCGTTTTATTCTACTAAGTTCCATATTTTCTCCATACATTGTTCCTTTTTTTGTGTTGTTTAATGCTAATAAATCTGAGAAGTAATTGAGTTATGTTCAGTACGCAGTGTTATTGTCGTTATCACAATATCATATTTAATAATTTAGTATCACAATATATTTCAAAGAGGTCAAACGTATTATCTTCTTGATCTAATGTTGATCTTCTGCTTCAGGATTTCATCGGAGATGAACTTCGGACTCAATCAAAGATCCAAAACGACCATGATTCCGGAGTGGGATGGACTACCATTCCAAGTAAGATTTCAGGGCGGAAATGTTTGATGTGTTGCCCTTGCGATGACTGGATCATCTCAAATTTCAGATTGCATTAATCAGTGTGAATGGACTGATTTCAATGGGAAAGAGAAACGATGAACCAATGGAGAGAATGATTGAAGATGGAAAACGAATGGAAGATGATTATTATAAAGTAGGTACAGGATAAAGAGGAAATATTTGAGTTCAGATCTCAGCAAAAATAATTTACGATTCTTTTCAGTCCACTGGTCCATTCGATCATCACGATAATATGAGATCGAGAGAATCAGAATCAGATTCCTCAGAGGAGTCTACGTTTCTAGATGAGGTACGGTC
>LS511849.1:12360-24512 GCA_900490845.1 Pristionchus japonicus
ACGCCTTGAACATCATAGGTGATTGTGAAGCCGAGATTTCCTCTGGGCACCTCAGATTGGGGTCACTTTCGATCTGTACTTGAAGAGAAATTTGAGTCAGAGCATTCGCAAACTGTTTTCCCCTGTCGATCGTAAAAAACGATAGAAGTTTGTAATGTGGTTGAGTTTCTGAAACACAGTCAATCGGAGTATCAAAGACTTTTTTTATTTTTTATTTTGTTTTTTTACTTGCTTGGCCAATCAAACGTTCGACTGCGAGTTGTCGAGTGCTTCCGAGACTAGCAAAACTGACGCCTTGAACATCATAGGTGATTGTGAAGCCGAGATTTCCTCTGGGCACCTCAGATTGGGGTCACTTTCGATCTGTACTTGAAGAGAAATTTGAGTCAGAGCATTCGCAAACTGTTTTCCCCTGTCGAACGTAAAAATCGATAGAAGTTTGTAATGTGGTTGTGTTTCTAAAACACAGTCAATCGGAGTATCAAAGACCTTTTTTTATTTTTTATTTTGAACATTTACTTGCTTGGCCAATCAAACGTTCGACTGCGAGTTGTCGAGTGCTTCCGAGACTCGCAAAACTGACGCCTTGAACATCATAGGTGATTATGAAGCCGAGATTTCCTCTGGGCATCTCAGATTGGGGTCACTTTCGATCTGTACTTGAAGAGAAATTTGAGTCAGAGCATTCGCAAACTGTTTTCCCCTGTCGATCGTAAAAAAACGATAGAAGTTTGTAATGTGGTTGAGTTTCTGAAACACAGTCAATCGGAGCATCAAAGATCTTTTTTTTATTTTTTATTTTGAACATTTACTTGCTTGGCCAATCAAACGTTCGTCTGCGAGTTGTCGAGCGCTTCTGAAGCTCGCAAAACTGACGTGGTGAACATCAAAAGCGTTTTTTAATGCCGAGAGCACTTCTGGTTCACCTCAGATTGGGGTCACTTTCGATCTGAACTTGAAGAGAAATTTTTGTCAGAGCATTCTCGAACTGGTTTCCGCCATCGAACGTTAAAATCGATAGAAGTTTGTAATGTGGTTGAGTTTCTGAAACACAGTCAATTGGAGTATCAAAGACTTTTTTTTGATTTTGATTTTTTACTTGCTTGGCCAATCAAACGTCCGTCTGCGAGTTGCCGAGTGCTTCTGAAACTCGCAAAACTGACGCCTTGAACATCATAGGTGATTCTGAAGCCGAGAGCTCCGCTGTGCACCTCAGAGTAGGTCACTTCCGATGAGTGTTTGACGAGAATTTTTTGTCAGAGCATTCTCGAACTGTTTTCCCCTGTCGATCGTAAAAATCGATATACGCTTGTACTTTGGTTGAGTTTCAATCGGACTATCAAGGATTGATTTGTATTTGTTTGATACTTTTATATCATGACCCATTGTTCGATTTCTGCACCTCTGCTAAGTCTAGTTATTTTGAGGATTCGTTCGACAAATTGCAGTAAGAAGAAACAGAGAAGTGACACGGCTCTCTCTCCTTCCTGGCGAGAGAGTGTGCAAAATTTAGAGAGTCTCTTAGTGTCTATAAGTCGATGTGATTATGAAGGATAAATGTACTTTCTCCGAGATAAATAAGCCAAGGACATCATTCATGCACCGCTTTATCAATATAATAAATCAATAACCAGAGGAACACAAAAATCAATTAGCACAACACAATCAAGTCCAGTGACTTAGAACGTACACGCAACTTCCGAAGTTGATTGTTTGGGAAATAATCATGAACACAACATTGGCTGGTCGATATTTCTTGAGAGATTGTCTGAGAATCCGTAGAATTCGATCCCGATGAATAGAAGTGGGCATGACTTCCGATTCCATGCTCTTCCTGAATGAAGAATGTATTTCTTCTATGGGAACAGATTAATCGTTCCGCGCGTAAAGGAATTCCGAAATAAAAACTACTTGGAATTTTTTGCGAAATAAAAACTACTTGGAATTTTTTTGAATTTTTTTATGAATTTTGCGTTCTTCAAATCCCCATAAAAACTAATCTCCTTAACCGAGTTTCATCACCAAACTCATAGTAAAAACTGCAAACAGTCAAAAATTGTGACTAATTGGGCAAGACTTTCGTTTCTCTGCTCTTTTTGAATGTTTAGATGATCTACAACTCATTATCACAGTAGGATATCGTAAATGACTTAAGTGGCGCGTGATCATTGCTCTAAGTTATGATTACATTTTCCCCACTCAGTCGAGGCGTGATGCGCCAATGTTGAAACACAACAGAGGCCAATTCACCCGTGTTGGCCAAACAGCAGGACCAATTTTAGAGTAGATAAACTCACAACAGTGCCGATCGTATCCTCCTGTACTTCGGGTAGAGGAATCGAGGATGGATGATCACTGTGAGAATGGACGTGGCCATGAGGGTGATGTGCAGGATCAGGAACTTGGCTGGAATGGAAGGCTATTGAGCATTAGACAAGAAGGGATTTCGCGTCGCTCTCAGAGGATGTACACTTTCAATCGCTACTACATTGCAATGTTGCAATTGCTGTATCGCTAATCTACTGGATGTGATCCAGTTGCACGTCTTGAGAAGCTCTTTTCTCACACCCAACAGGAGGTAGTTTTGTCAGCAAACGACTAAATTCCGGAAGATGTGTCCATAAAAATAGTACTCCATAAAAATAGAAGGACTCCATAAAAAATAGAAGTGTCTCTTGAAAGAAAGCCGCAAACTGAGTGTCATACACGTATCATGATGGATCGTACCTATCAAGGGGAAAACATCCGTCTTGGGCATGTGTTCAGCGACGATATCGAGCATCAGAGCGATTGTCGTGAGAGAAGTTATGCCCAGACTGAGCTGGAATGATTGGTATATCTTGCTTTCTATGCGGAAGCGCTGACCCAGTAACTCCAATTTTTGACTGAAACTTGCCTATTTAACTCGAAATTTTGATGTCGGATGAGAACCTACGGGATGAGAAACAGTCTCGAGAAGTGCGTTAAGTGCT
Source organism: Pristionchus japonicus (assembly GCA_900490845.1). Lineage (NCBI taxonomy): Eukaryota > Metazoa > Nematoda > Chromadorea > Rhabditida > Neodiplogasteridae > Pristionchus > Pristionchus japonicus. Next base: position 15,333 of record LS511849.1, read on the forward strand.
CATCAAGTAGGCAAAGTGCCGAAATTAGGGTACCTCAGTGATTAACTCATGTTCGATCGAAGTATGCCGTCCGAAGATGCCGAATATGGTGAGAGTAGTCATGATGAAGGTCTGAAAAAAACAGCACAATTCAAACCCAGTTGTGGTTGATTTGTCCAATCGAGATCAGTTGAGACAGTTCCGAGCTTTCTCGAAGTGCTTTCCGCAGTCGAACGTGAAAATCGATTGAAGTTTGCACTTTGGTTGAGTTTCTGGAACACGGTCAATCGGAGTATCAACGACTGATTTTTTACTTGCTTGGTCAATCAAACTCTCGTCCCCCAGTTGTCGAGCGCTTCCGAAACCCGCAAAACCGACGCCTTGAAAATCACAGGTGATTCTGAAGCCGAAAGTTCCGCTGGGCACCTCAGATTGGGGTCTATTTCGATATGTACTTGAAGAGAAATTTGTGTCACAGCAATCTCGCGCTGTTTTCAGCTATCAAACGTCAAAATCGATAAAAGATTGTACTTTGGTTGAGTTTCTGAAACACGGACAATCGGAGAAACAATGACTTTTTTTATTTAAAAAAGATACTTTTATATCTCATGACTTCTCATTCGGTTTCTCCACCCCTGCTAAGTCAATTTATTTCGAGGATTGTTTCAAATTTGCAGCCAGAAGAATAGGTGTGACTTGGGGCTCCGTCCTTCCTGGCGAGAGAGTATGTAAAATTGAGAGAGTATCTTAGTGTCTGTCTGTCTAGAAGTGAAGTGTTTAAGAATCTACTTTCTCCTAGAATGGGAGAAAAACAAGCCAAGGATATCATTCATACATCCCTTCATCAATATAACAAAGCAATAACCAGAGGAACACAGAAATCAATTAGCACAACACAATCAATTCCAGTGACTTAGAACGTACACGCAACTTCCGAAGTTGATTGTTTGGGAAATAATCATGAACACAACATTGGCTGGTCGATATTTCTTCAGAGATTGTCGGAGAATCCGTAGAATTCGATCTCGATGAATAGAAGTGGGCAGAACTTCGGATTCCATGCTTTTCCTGAATGAAGGATGTAATACTTTTTTGAGAACTTATTTTATCGTTCCGCAAATAAAGGAATTCCGAAAGAAAAACTTCTTAGAATTAATTATAAAATTTGCGTTTTTCAAATCCCATAAAAACAATCCCCGTATTCGTGTTTTATCACATCAAATAATAAAAAAATTGCATACAGTTGCGAATGATCAAAAACTGTGACTGAATGGTCAAGATTTCAGCCCATGCTCATTTGAATGACGCATACAGCGCTAAACAGGTCTGAAAAGAAATTGAGGAATATCAGTCAAAACTATGGACAAATACACCCTTGTGGGACTTACCACTTCGTTGGACCTGTTTTAGATCAATAAAATAGCATAAAAATACTCACAACAGTGCCGATCGTATCCTCCTGTACTTCGGATAGAGGAATCGAGGATGGATGATCACAGTGAGAATAGACGTGGCCATGAGGGTGATGTGCAGGATCAGGAACTTGGCTGGAATGGAGGGTAATTGGAAACTAGAAAGACTCATACTGCACAGATTCGCATCATTGTATCGCTGCTACTCTACTGGATGTGATCCAGTTGCACGTCTTGAGAAGCTCTTTTCTTACACCCAATAGGAGTTTTGTCAGTAAACGGCTAAATTCCGGAGGATGTGTCCATAAAAAAAGTACTCCTTAAAAATAGAAAGACTCCATAAAAAATAGAAGTGTCTCTTGAAAGAAAGCCGCACACTGAGTGTCATACACGTGCCATGATGGATCGTACCTATCAACGGGAAAACATCCGTCTTGGGCATGTGTTCAGCGACGATATCGAGCATGAGAGCAATTGTTGTGAGAGAAGTTATGCCCAGGCTGAGCTGGAATGATTGTCTCTGCGGAAGCGCTGACGCAGTAACTCCTATTTTAGACTGAAACTTGCTTATTTAAATCGAAATTTTGATGTCGGATGAGAACCTACTGGATGAGAAACAGTCTCGAGAAGTGCGTTAAGTTCTCATCAAAGTGCCGAAATTAGGGTACCTCAGTGATGAACTCATGTTCGATCGAAGTGTGCCGTCCGAAGATGCCGAAGATAGTGAGAGTAGTCATGATGAAAGTGGGGAGAATGACCATGACAACGTAAAACTCCGGCTTGCGCTTGAGCCCGAAATCGAAGATGACCTGAAATTCAGAATCAACTTGCCAAATCAAAACAACAACAACAACAACAACAACAACAACAACAACAACAACAACAACAGCGACAGCAGAAATAACAATATCAACAACAAACTCACAAGATCAATGGGCCCGTAACTGTCGTTTGCGGTGATTTGGAATGGTCGTATGCTCAGAACCTCCCACTCGCCATTACCCTGAATTTCAATTCTTAGACTTCCCATCCACACTTCGAATATTTAATCAATGCCACTCTCCTAATTTGTGACACACTCTACTGGGAGGAGTGAACAACATTCCTACACGTATGCACACAAACATCGCCACATACACTATAGCAAACTTCCATCCTCACTCAGTGAAGACTCCTTGAGTTCTTTTCATTGTCTTGTGTGTATTCTCTGTTTTGTTTGGAAATGCTCAGGAGTGAACAACATTGCTGATATTCGTGCGCGCATCGTCACGAATTCAAATACAGCCAAGAATAGATACGAGTTCAACTATTATTGCATACCATTGCTTCCAAATTGTACACATCCAGACTCTCCGATTTGCCCGAGACGATTTGCGGTTCGTTCACTTCATAACAACGTCTTCGAACGAGAATCAGCGAGCAGATCTGACCATCGAAGGGGAAGTAGTTGTTCTGTAGTGGGAGAGTTTCATTCAAATTATATCCACTGAGCATCAATTTCTAGAATAGATTTCCACCAATGTCTCAATTATTGATCGAGTCAATCATGTCAGCATACTTAGATCATTCCACAAACAGAAACTGATTGTAATGCTTACTGTAAAATAACTATTCATTCGATCATGCTAACAATCCTACGTTCGAGCAAATCGAAATAATTCGATACTCATATTGTAAACTCACATCCAGTGGACACACGACATCCGCAATTCGATGACTGTAGAAGTGCACGAATCCAGTGCTGTTCACAAGCACATTCGGCTTCTTTGTCTGCCCGAAGAAATCCTTGCCCGACATGCTGAACGACCTTCGTGAGCCGCCCGAAACACTCAATAGGGAGAGGATTGGAGTCGACGATGGAATTCAGGGTTTGGAGAGATTTGATTACTCTTATTGGGGGTAATGACTCGAATGACTCGAGAATGAAGCGTGGTGAACTATTCATCTATGATGAGCACGAATGCAGACTCGTGATCGTCAATATTGGGCGGTTTCGAGATTCGTGAAACATAACCCACAGTACTTATGAACAGTAACAAAGAAAGCAGTACTCACTCATTCAGCACGGTAATCTGAGGCATCCAGACATTGTCCATCGACAGGTAGATGTGGTTGATATTGCCATGGAGATGAGGCGACCACTCGAGACGACCGTCGTGCCAGATCTGATGAGTAATCGAAAATTAGCACATTTTTTGTAGATTTTCGTACATTCTGTCGTGTGAAAGCTGCCAACTAAAAGATATTCAATAGCTCTTGCTCTTCCGATTACCCAGTTACGATAATAGAAGTAATAAGTACCCCCAAAAACCACTATAGACGATAAAAGTGGCGCATATGATCGCAAGGTGAGGGATGCTGGTTCAGTTTGAGATATAAAAAAAGTTTCTCAGTTTCAGGTTATTCTTTTCACACTCACGTTTTTAATAGGAAAACGTTCAAAGCCAGAGCGAAGCAAAGATTGGAACAATTAGTACTGACCAATCGAAAGAAGACGATGAGATGCACCACTTCTTCGACTTGGTCCTTAAATTATGAACTATGTATCATTTTTTTTATTTTTTTATTTTTTAAACAAAGAACCTCTCATGTAGCAATGTTCTGAATCTTTATCATGTTTTGCTTGACCCTCGAGAGAGTCTGAATATCGCTGTTCAATATTTCTTCGTTATCTATAGTTCCTCTCTACATGATGTACTATACAAGATGAAGCACTCAGAGTCAGCACAATTCAAACCCAGTTGTAGTTGGTTTGCCCAATCGAGATCAGTTGAGGAAGTTCATGCTCATTTGAGTCTCATAGGAAACAAAAAAAAAGAAACTAACCAAGCTGACGAGTCGAGCGTAGCTCAGTGAGACTTCAATAGGAATATCGTGATGCCCTGAAGTTCATTTAGTTTGTCGGCGTTGCAATACGAGAATTTAATAAAAAAAAATGTATGAATCGGAATATGTAGAGCCTACACTCATTAGAAATCGTGCATACTTTAAATCGCACATCTTTCTCAACTGGAAAATGAATGATATGCATACTATCGCACATCTCTCTCTACTCAACTGCATGACTCTCAAAAGTACAGGAAAGCTTCTCAGCTAATACTTCGCCGTTTGACAATACTTTCGATCTCGTTTTGGCCCAGTGGGTAGATTTTTAATTAATAAGAATCATTTAACTATTAAATATATAAATTATTATATCAACACGACAAGAACCTCTCTCGCTGTAGGGCGAAACTTCCTTCCTGTACCCAGTGAGGATTCTCCTGTGTAGTGCGGAGTTGTGATAGTGGAAGTAGTCGTTCGCATTTGCTGGAAGGGTATGAATTGGAATTTGATCGAACAGAAGATCTCTTTTGTATTCTTTTTTCTTTTCTATTCGCCCGCGTACTTCCTGCGCGATATGCTAGATGTTCCGGTAGAAAGAATGCATATCAAACTCAATTTCAGCGGAACCGCGTATGTGTTTCACGAGATGGCCTTTATCATTTATCATCCTAGCGATTCCATTAAATTGTTATCGAGTACACAGCGGACTTTTTCGATAATATATTCAAAAACAGCAGTTTCAGACGCACAAGAAAGCCCTCTAATCTTGCAAAGACTACTCGAATCAGTTCGATTTCATGCGCGCGCTGTGCTGAGGCCTGTAGTATATCGGCAGTGGTTCCTCTCTTCATCTTTTCGTAACGGCGCGCTCAAACACCACTAGTTTCAAAGCGTGCGAAGTCAAAAGGCTCGCGCAAAAGTATTTTTCGCGGTGTGAAGGGAATAAAAAACGATAATGCTGTGAACACTCACCGAAAGTAACGTTTTCGCCCACTCCTTCTGCAAATCCGACGAGAAGAACGATGAGAATCCACCAGTTAAGCTCCATTTCCGTCGTCTCACTCCTTCCGCCACATCCCTTATAAAGAGCAATAGTCCGACCCTCTCTTCAGTTTCATGACATTTCACATGCTACAGAGCGAGTGAGAATGGGAAACAGTGAGAGACCGACTATTGAGACACCTCATTAAAATAAGAGCTCGCCCCGGAGGACTCATTTAGTGGAGCTGTGGTCTGCTCTCTGCATCTCTCAAGCTATTTCTCCGGCAAGAAAGCGCGAAAGAATTGGGCAAAATTGAGGGGAAGAGACCATTAGGTAATGCAAAAGGAGAGAGTAATTGGAGAACGAGTTGTGACAGAGTCGGAATGAATCAATTAATGAGCGAGTAGTTGGTGACCTCACGTTCGAGAGAGAACTAAGCACGGAAGTACAAGGATCGAGTACGATAGACGATTGACACGGACAAGCTCAAAATGCATCACTTCGAGGGTTCTACCTTAAGAGAACACCCAGAATGGACTGCCAAGTTGGGCCAAAATAGGATAAATGCAGACTCAGAGCAAATAAACTGCTTTGTGCTTTCTGCCTCTCGCTATTCCGAGCGACGAAATCAGCAGTGAGAGAGGTGAAGGAGATAAGAACGAGCAACTGCCTTCTCCCCGATCTGACTCTCTCAAATTCGCACGCTCTCTCGCTCTCTCTGACTGGATAGAGAGTGTGGGGATTGGAGAGAGTGATGACTCGGCTATCATCCTCCCGTCACTCTGATTTATCACTGCTCATTCATCGGTCTTAGTGATGGAGAGTGAATCCCACGTCCGTTCTCACATCTCTGTTTCGCTGGATTCCCCGCATTTGTTATCAATTGAGAGAGAGGTAATGACAGTGTATGATAGGGGAAGAGGATACGTCTTGAAAAGGGAGGGTTTTTTCGAAGTTACATTGTTGTTTTGATGTACTGCCGCTTGTCAGTCATTCCTGCTTATTCAACTGTAATTCGCCTTCAAAAACATACTCTCGGTCAGATGTGTAGGACTGGTCAAAATAGCAAGCCGATTAACGAATCTGCCTAGCAATCAGTCCATTATATTGAGAGGAACGAGTGGTTCGGCCCGTTGTAGTTGTTTTTGCGATGGTTAGTGAGTACTCGACGCGTTCTTACTATGAGATGATAGCGCGAGATGTAAGGAGTTCGTTCAGAGACGCCTCTATAAGCAGCGGTAGCCTAGTGGTAAGACTGGTACACAATAGGCGTGAGTTCGGTTCCCTGCCGGCGTATTTATGTCTTGCAATCTTTTGTTCGAGGTTTCTTCAACTTCTCAGAAGTTTATTTTCCTTTACAAATATTTTTCAAGACTAATAAGTGCACTAATGGGATATTTATGCAAGCAGTTTACGGCATGTTCTAAAACTTAGGTTCTATAACATATTGCTGCGCGTGAAACAAAACGCGTTGGTCGTATTTGTGCATCTCAAAAGTGATCCGGGAGCTTTACAGGTCGTAGAAACATCTAACAAAAGTTAGCAAAACATAAATACGACGGCGGGGAATCGAACCCATGCCTATTGCATTCCAGCCTTCCCTCTTACCACTTGGCCAAAGGAACTTATGGAAAGAGCGCTGAACGAACTTCTTACATCTCGGGCCATGGGCTCAAGCACACCCGCATGCAACCCTTCAACTTGCTGTAATATCCGTCAAAGTAGGCTCTGGAATGAGCACTTTCCGCTCATTTTCTTGTACGCTGTTTGTGACAATGTGTTTGGGGCTGTAATATCAGAATGAGGGCTTCGTTTCTGCAGTTTCTGCTAGAATTCAGTGCTTTAATGTCTTCAAGAACATCTTGTGTGTTACTTCTCGTTGATTTCTTAAGAATATCTTGTCAGAACCATTAGATCCTCTCCGCGATATCCAGTATCTATCTAATCCACTATCTAATCCAGTAGTTCATATCTCAGCTCTCAGGTCAAAACAGCCAAGTTATCAAACAGATAAGCGGGCCAAGGGAGCTGCATTTCACTGCAGTATCAAACTTCAGGGCGGCTTTTCCATCGCGATAGGTCATTTATTTCACTGCCTTCATCAATTATCCCTCCCGGTGAACCCATTGCCTCCGTTCATATTCTTTCGAGAGATGGAACCTTCGTTTGTCTGGTATATTCGGTTCCCGCCTTCCCTGACTTGCTAAGCATTACACGAACCCCCTGCCTTCCTTCCATTTCCATCTCTGATTCCCTTTCCCCCTCATCCATAGTGCTTCCGGGCGGGAAAACAGTGCTAGAAAATGGTGGGGGGGATCTAATGTGCAATCCCAATCATTAATGCTGGTCATTCTCGCCTCCACAGTTTTTGGCGAGGCAAAAGGATCCCCGAGGGCGCGTCCTTCTCCCTTGCGATAGGCATCCATTTATTTTTCTCTCCTCTCTGCCCTTCGCCCATACTTCCTCTCTTAGATTTCATTACCCTCCTTCCGGGCAGGGAGAACAATGTGAGAGATGGGGGAGCCCTTGGAATGATGGAACCAGGCCATTTTTATTCTCCCCTTTGCACACTTTCAGGGAAGAGATGAGAGAGCCAACGGTATTTGGCGAACCCCGAGGGGTGTTTCAAATGTATTTCTCTCTCATCTCATTACCCCCTCGTCCATTGTGGCTCCGGGTTCCGGGGGAACAAAGAGAGATCGAGGGGGATTATTGGTACTGGCCGTTCTCCTCTTTCCTGGGCATTTCTTCTGGCCATTCTCGCTTTCTCTCAGTTGGGAGGAGGGATCCCCGACGGCTCATCTAAAGGTGTACTCTCCCATCTCTGAGGGCCCTCATTATCGACGGGGGATCCGCCGACGGGGATTAATGGGCCTCCCTCTCTCAATCCAGCCGATGGAAGGAAGAGAGGGAGGAGAGGGGGAGGCAATGCCCATCTGCCTAGATACTAATCTCCGTCTCTTCTGCTCCCCCTGTTCTCTCACTGGCGCCCTCGTCTGCCTGCGTCTCTCCATTCCACCTGCTCTCTCGTCGACGAGAGATCGTGGGAAAGTGAGAGAGCGGCCGATGTAATAGCCCCCCTTCGCGGCCTTCTCTCGTGAGACGGACGAGAGGGAGAGCGAGGGAGCTAGTCCAGAGGGTAGTTCGTACGAAGACGCAAACACACGCACTCTCCGCTCTCCCCGCCCTCTCGCCCCCTGCTCTCCGACTCCTCCCGCTCTCTCTCGCATTGGTCGCGTGTCTGCTCCAATGCTAAAACCGTAGTTAGCGCTGGTTTTCCCGCTCAATTGGCTTGCAAGTAGGCCCCCACAGCAGCCATTTACTTTGAATTTCGGCGATTTTCGCGGCTTTTCAGATGTTTTCGCGTTAGGAGGCTTTCCCCAGGCACGTTTTTAACAATTTTCCCGGTTTCTCCGGGGTTTTGCCGAGTTTGTTCGAGTTTTTTTTGTTGCTCGTATAGTTCGCGTTTCGCCTCGTTTTGCGCCGTTTTCGCGTTGTTAAACTCTCCGTTCAGCACACGTGCGTCAACAAGTACCATGCCTAACAACAAGCGAGGTCAGTCTAAGCGCTCCGAGGTCGTCTCCATCGTCAACAACGGCGTCTCTACTGAAGTCGCTCGTGTCGAGAACGGTAAGCAAACTTTTCTTTCCCAACCATGATGGTAGCTAGTTGTTTTGAGGTCATCCCAGACGAACTAACGACTATCTTACAGGTCCCGTTCCCGTGGTCGCCCCCAACGACACCGAGCCCTCGTTGAAGAGAGTGAGAGTTGAGGTTGGTGATTACCAGTTAGCCTTCCCCTCTATCCTGCTAGTCTCTAAACCTAGGTTCAGCCATAGAATTAGCTTTGATGCTCGCTTTTCTGCACTCTGCCTGGCTTCTTCTGCTCCGGTTTCTCCTTTTCAAATCGCGCGGGTCTCTCTCTCTCTCTTTTTCGAAACTCTCTTTCTCTCTCCCCGCTCTCTCTCCCTCCCTCTCTCT
>LS511849.1:26109-36703 GCA_900490845.1 Pristionchus japonicus
CTCTTTCTCTCTCTCCCTCTCCCTCTCCCTCTCCCTCCCTCTCTCGCTCAGCGACTAACTGACTATCGAGTGCCTATTAGAGTAATACTCTCAAGCTACCGTATCTCACTACCAGGAACTGATTTAATTAGCTTCTTCATCAGCAGTCTGCTGAGGATGCCTCGACCGGCGCTCCCTCCTTCTCCATCTTCTCCCCCTCTTCCTTTGCCTCCTTCTCCCCCTCGGCCATTCCTCCCTCCGTGGATCCCGCCACCATCATGCACGCGCTATGGATGAAGGATCAACAGGTTTTGATCTTTGATCTTTGGTGTTTTGATGTTCTTCAATCTCGGACGACAAGTAGGAACTGCATCAATTTGCTTCTCACAGATCCTGTTCCTGATGTCGCAGACCGCCAACCTCTCTTGCGAAGCTCGCAACACTGCTCTGAGAATAAAGAGAATGGAAGCGAAGATGGACGCCCAAGAGAAGAAGCTGGTCGAGCAGGAGAGGAAGCACGCCGCCGAGATCGCGCGACTCGATCTCAACCATGAGAAGATGACGTTCCGGCAGGACCAGATGGAGGACTGGCTGGCCTGCCAAGGGTAGGTCTTTCCCGCAAGCCCGAGAGAGAGAGAGAGAGTGTGTGTGTGTGTGTGTGTGTGTGTGTGTGTGTGTGTGATCATGAGAGACCGGGACAAAAGGAATCAGAGCAACAATCGCCACTTGCAGGGAGATTGGCGAGGCCATGTTCGCCAAGATGGGCGGTCGCGCCGACAGGAAGGCCATTATGGCGCAAGCTAGGTATGAGTACTCTTCTACTACTGATCAGCCAGATCATTTGGACCAGGACTGTGCAAAAATTTTAAGGTCTCTCCTTTTCCCTTGCTCTCTCGCTTTGTCTGACTGGCGAGAGAGCATTGCGAAACAAGAGACCGTAAAATTTTTGCGCAGTCCTGATTTGGACAAACGAGTGTGACAGTGGAGGACAAAAATTGTTGCAGGAGGGTGAGGGAAGAGAGGGAAGAACGTGAGTCCGACGACGACGAGGAGGAGTCTGAAGATGAAGAAGATGAGGTATCAGTTAACGATGGGATGTCGATGCGTGGCATCTGATCAGCTCACAACCCAATGATTAAGGATGTCTTCACCCTGTCTGACACCCCCATCTACTTCGTCGAACCAGTGGAGCCTTCGAGCGTCCGCGTCAAGGCGGTGAGGGCACTTTATCCTGCTCAGGAAGAGTGGTTGGGGCATGACCTGTCAGAGTGGAGATTACCCCTCTGGGTTAATACAGAGACTCAAGTAGATGATAATGTAGGTGTCCGTTTAGTGAAGTTTCATCAAAGTGAGCAATCGAATCATCCCAGGAGCCCGTCGCCGTCGAGGAGACAGCTGGCGACGTCGTGATGGCCGACGCAGCAGCCCCCGTAGAGGCGGCCGGATCCATCGATACCCACCCCACTGAGGCTGCTGTTCCCCGCGACAACCACGTCATCGAGCGAGTGAAGCAGGTTAGAGACTCTATCCGTTTATCATCTCAAGAAGAATTGTTGGACCTGTCAGGGTGGAGTAGACATTAGCCCTCTAGCTTGATGTAGAGACACAAATAGATGATAATGTAGACCATAATCTTTTAGTATCATCAAAATGCTCATTCTAATCATCTCAGGAGCCGGTTGCCGTCGACGAGGCTGCGGGTGACATCCAGATGGCCGACGCAGCAGCCCCAGCCGAGGCGGCCGGAGTCACCGAGGTCCACCCCACTGAGGTTGCCGTTCCCCTGGAGAGCCACATCAAGCAGGTTAGAACGTTTACCCTTGTCGTTTAGTGCTGATTACTGAGGGAAAATTATTGAAAGCTACTTATTTGGCCTTTACAATGTTGATCAATCGAGTCCTTTCAGGAGCCGCAGATCGCCGTCAGTGTTGAGGTCGTCGAGACAGCCTCAGTCGACCAGAACAAGGGAGGATCGGAGGGAGCAGAGGCAGGAGTGAATGGCTGGCGTCAGGTTAGTGACAGTTAGAGTACGCATAGTTATAATTCAATTTGGTTAGGTTTCACGAGTTTCGAAAATGTTGTTCATGAGAGTCATATCAGGACCCCCAGGATGCGTCTGTCGATGTTCTTGCTCATCTGGACGCGGCCTTCGCAGAGAACAACCTCCAGGAGGAAGCGGCCATCAACGCCGCCCAGGTCGAGGGCGATATGGAGGAGGGAGGGGAGGAGGACATCAAGCCGGTTAGTGATAGTAGCCACCTTAGATCCATATCCATCTTTGGCATGCAACCCTATTTAGAGACACCCCCTAGCTGACTCATCTCTGTCTCATATACTTATTATAGGAACACCCGGAAAACAATGGTCATGGAGGAAACAACGGAGCGCCTGGGGTAAGAGATCATCGTTTTGCTGACAGATGGACTGGGTAGTCAGTCGAATGACCACTGGGAAAGAACCGAAAGCCGAAAGGGGCTGGCTGATTTGACGAGGGAGGCTTGGGTAATTACAGTCCCTTGTAGGAGGAATACGACTACCTGGCTGGCTACGTGTCCGTGATCCCGGCGATCTGGACGGCCGACCACGCAGTGGGGATGTGCGGGAGGGATCTGGCCGTGCTGGGCGGCGACCCGGCGCACTGGATCCGCCAGGCGCAGAACGTGGTGAGTCGTGCTCGGCGAGGGAGAAAGACGAAATAATGGAAAATTCGCAGGGCGCCCGCAGCTGTGCCGTCTTTGAGAGATTCATCGTAGAAGATACACCCGAATCTCCCGAGTCTACTCTCTACGCCCTTTGCGGTTATTATCGTCGAGACGGACTTGGAGAAGGCGTGGTGAGTCAAGGCTATCATCCCACTTTTTTTCCGGGGACATTTGTCAATCTATTCTTTCCAGCTGTTTCGAGAGGAAGACGTCGAAGGATTTCGGTGGCCTCTCCTTGAGGGTCAGCAGGGAGCGGTCGCACGAGTCGTCACGCAATTCATCTTCTCTGATCAGGGCGATCTCGAGGGAGCCCACTACGCACTGGTACGTTTAACACGAGACTCTTACACCTTCTGTAATTCTTATAATTTTTTATTTTATTTTTATGATTGCGACTTCATAATTTTTTAAACATTTTTTGGTCAAGTTCGAATCCACATGTAGAAAATTCAGATAGACGCATCGTCTACCCTCAAGGGGTCTTACCAGATGCGCTTCGACAACATATACTGCACGGGAATGGACGAGACCCTGACTGTGAACTCCTACGATCTGGCGGCAGTCCAAGTAAGTCAGAAACATCGTGCAAAGTTGGCACACACCTTAGGTTCCACTAGGTTTAAAAAGGTAACAACAAAGTTAGATGAATGATTTTGATGGAGGGGGTAACTGCAATACGAATATTGATTGACAGTCGCTAATTCTGATTCTGCAAATTTGACTTACGATTATGCTCACAATCCTCATCGCAAACAGCATTCTTTCAGACCTTCCCTACCCGCAGTCCTGGAGATCGTGAGGAAGAGCTCCTCTCCAACCTTCTCGAAGTCACCCGCTCCTTCCCATCGAGTGAATAGAAGAACTCATCATCGTCCCTCCCTCTCCTCTCCTCCTCGACCCTCCTACCCCCTGGCCCTCCCCCTCCTAGCCTCTCCTCCTGTTGTTCCCATCTGACCGAATTGATCTGAGCCAGTTTCTAGACTTCTTTCTACCGACTATTAAACTTCCGACTATCCTGTCCCCGATTTTGTTTTATTTTGGTTCTCCTAACCCGGAATCTGGAATATTTTGGTTTAATAGACATGTTTTGAGTGAATGACGTTGTTTTTTGTCAATTAAGTTTCATTGATTGACTTTCTAACGTGTTTTTAGCCAGTTCGAGTCCAATTTTTTATGCGGGAGTGTTTCACTGCTTATTGCGGAATGCGAGTATGCTGAGTCCGAATTGATCTCCTCTCTAGTTTGACTCTGCCTAATTGTTGTTGTTGTGTTCAATGTAATGCGATGGTATCACTGTTCCCATTATTTCTACGTGTCGGATTGGATACTCACATATCTCTAACTGCACTCACTCCTCAGGTCAAATTGTCGACATTTCTCGATAAAACATGTTGATTACAGTTGTTGGTTCTGTGAGCTATCAGTATGAACTGTACTGCAAATATCTGCCTTGTTGTTGTGTTTTCTCGTCTTTTTGTTGTTTTGACTTGATTGCATGACACACGCCCCATTCAAGGCATGCTGAAGCGCGTTATTGATGTGCACGACTCTTCCAACGCCAATGGCGCCGAAACGCCGAACATCGGAGCAGCAGGTGAAGATTCCAGCCCGTTTTCCCCTGATTTCTTAGTTAATATCTTTCCTGTGACCAGAGAATGCTCTTCCACAGTAATCATTCTTCCTAAATTGACTGAGATGATTTTTCGCATGGTAATCTGACGTGTATTAACGCAAAGTGAGGTTGCAGACGAATTTTGATATTTACAAAAAAAAAACGATATTTACGAACAAGAAGGACAAATGCTTTTATTAAAGACACAGCTGCAATCAATACCCCCACCGGCCAGCCGTCCGCCAAGCGAGTGAGACCCGAGGTTGGAAATTCTTTAAAAAATATATTATTTAATTTAATAATTATTGATTATCTACTCACTTACAGGTACGTGCCGAGGATCGGGCTGCTGCCACTCTCGCAGCCTCCACCAGCTCCTCCTCCTCTTCGTCCGTACCTCCGGTCTTCGATCCTGCAGTGTTCGAGAGACTGCTTAGTGAGAGGGACCAGCAGGTTCCGATCTTTGATCTGTTGTTGTTATATTCCTGAGTTCGACCACTCGTGAAACAGCTCGACTACCATATTCCAATTTTGCCATTCTCAGATTCGACTCCTACAAGAACAGGCGGCATCTGCTGAGAAGAGGATGGACGAGATGCGGATGGAACTGCTCAGTCAGAGGTACTTCATTTACACGACAAATGCCAATCTAAGCACAAAAACACGTAAAATCTATGTTGTTTTTTTGAATCATTTGACATTCTCATTGGGGCAGGCAATTGCCTTAAAAGGGGAGACCAAGCAAGTAACAATCATCCCGAGCAGGTCAATGGACGAAATTATCCTGAATGCAATCACCCGTGGCACCGACTTTACTGAAATGCGGGAGATGTTGAGGTTTCTTTTTACTATTTTTATCTGTATCGCTTCGGTATCAGGATGGGATAGATTCTTCTCATTTGAAAGTCATTTCGCCAGGCTGCAACGACAGCCGAGGACAAAAGTTGGCCCATTGCAGAATATTCTGTAGAGGACGGGCGAAAGACATGGGAATGGCGGCCCCAGTGTATCGTTCAGACTTTGCTGCAGACGCGCCCCTGACTGAGGTAAGCGTAAGTTGCGAGATTATTATATTCTTTCCTCATCGTGGTAAACAAAAGCTATTTTTCCATCACGCATGACACTCCCAATGTAGAATTTAGTCTATTCATTTTAGTTTTCATCATTTCTTCATAATTCATCATTAAGTGTTTCATTACTCATTCTACATTCCATTCAGACTGTTGATCCGAACAACTTCGATACGCTCATCAACAACGCCCGCATCCAGCCGGTGAGTGGCATTGCACGTTTACGCTTCCCAGGAGGAATTGTTTGGCATCATCATATTGTGTGTGGCATTAGTAATCGATTAGTAGATAATAGTGAATGATCGCACTCAGCGTATCAAGAGATTCCTTTCAGGATCCCGACGTGTCTCTGGTGGAGTGGCTCTGGTCTCGACTTAATCCGACGGCTCGTCTTAATCCGACGGCTCCGGCCGATTCGACGACTTCGGCCAATTCTGCGGCTCCGGCCGATTCGACGGCTCCGGCCGATTCGACGGCTCCAGCCGATTCGACGGCTCCGGCCGATTCGCCGGCTTCGGCCGATTCGACGGCTTCGGCCGATTCGACGGCTTCGGCCGAGTCGACGGCTTCGGCCGAGTCGACAGCTCTGCTCGATCCGTCGACTTCGGTCCATTCGACGGTTCCGGTCGATTCAACGGCTCCGGTCAATCAAAAGTCTTCGGGTCATCCGACGGCTCTGGTGGATCCTACGGCTCTGGTGGATCCGACGGCTCCGGGCAATCGGACGGCTTCGGGTCATCCGACGGCTCTGGTCGATCCTACGGCTCTGGTGGATCCGACGGCTCCGGGCAATCAGACGGCTTCGGGTCATCCGACGGCTCTGGTGGATCCTACGGCTCTGGTGGATCCGACGGCTCCGGGCAATCGGACGGCTTCGGGTCATCCGACGGCTCTGGTGGATCCTACGGCTCTGGTGGATCCGACGGCTCCGGGCAATCGGACGGCTTCGGGTCATCCGACGGCTCTGGTCAGTCCAACGGCTTCGGGTCATCCGACGGCTTCGGTTCATCCGCCGGCTCCGGCGGATCCTACGGCTCCAGCGTCGGCTCTGGCCAATTCGACGGCTCCGGCTGCCTCCGTCGAGGACAACATCAACGGTCCATCGGTTAGTTGCTGCTTTGAATATTACAATTGCTTTGAATATTTAAAAATTCGAGGTTGGTTAGGTTTCACGAGTTTCGAAAATGTTGATCATGAGATTGCTCTCAGGACCCCGAGGCCGCTCCTGTCGATGTAGTCGGAGATCTGGATGTATCGAATGCCTCCAGAGAGAACCGCCAGGAAGACGGCCGACAGCTGGTAATTGTATTTAACATGCAATTTTGATGCGAGTTATGTTTCACGAGTTGAAAGAGTGAAGACTTCATCGTCCTTTCGTTCAATTTACTCATTTAAGGGTGATCAAGCATCAGCCCACGACGCTCAGGGAATGCACCAGCACGTGCAGATCAATAGAGGAGAGGACGGAGCGCAAGTGGTTAGTGACTAGTTGCTGAATATTCATTAGACAGGATACTGTAGAGCAACTACTCCGAATTCGACTACATTTCATGCATTTTTTCGTATTTCAAGTTTTTTTTCACACTGGGCGATATTAAGAGACCGGATCGGGGAAAATTCACCACCCCCCGGACATTTCCCTAGGGCTAGGATCCAGACCGCCCCACTCACATATGTTGGAGGTCCTTTGACCTTATTTGCAAAAATGGTGAAATACGGGCCCGCGTTGCGCAATGCGGCGCGCCAGGTGCGCGCGAAGTTTGAAAAGTGCACTTTCATATCTGTTCAACCGAACAAGCTAGAATCAAAATTCCTTCTGCATTGTGTTAGGGTTGACGTAAGTGCACAGGAACACTATTGAAATCAATTCTAGGGCGAGTCTGATACCGATTTTGTATCTCAAAATTTTAGTTTTTTCGAGTTTTCACTACTCACGAGTGGCGTCCGCCACCACAATGTAGGTATAGGAGTGCACCCCATACCCTCCTGCACCCAACGCACCACATTTGAAAAAATTTGGGAACAGATGTTTTTTGAAAAGTTAATCTGAGTGATTCGAAGTCAGTTTCCGGCGGGCATTATCTGAAATTTCCCATGTGGTCTCTTTGAGAATTCTGAAACAAACCACGCAAATAGTGATCCTAGGCCTTCCTGTGAATTATCATCACCATAGGAGTCGAATCCGCCATCATGAGTTTTTCAAACCATGACCCGGGGTTCATGGTCTCGGAGTGGCCCACCACCATGAACCCGGTCATGGTCCAAAATTGACCCGAAAAGTCATGATGGAGGAACTTCAGGTACTGTACACTAAAGTGTTGTAAAGTGGCCCAATAATCCACCGTACCCCGTACTACCGTAATCTGGCGATCGTAGAATCGTGAACTGATTTTTTAAAAATACATTGTCGAAAAAAATTAATAATTACAACCAAATTTACAACCAAACAAGGTGAAATGTATTTTCATGTCGCAATGTGTTAGGTTTGGTTAGAGTGTGCCGTGCCACCATTCGGCTAATATCTAGATAACGTCTCTGTCATAAATGGATGAATGAGTAAACACAATTTCAAAATGATCATTTTACGATCATCACACTTCTTAATATTAGCCGTATGGTGACACGGCACACTCTAACCGAACCTAACACATTGCGACATGAAAACACGTTTCACCTTGTTTGGTTGTAAATTTGCGAATTTTTTCGACATATTATTTCAAAAAGTTAGTTCACGATTCTACGATCGCCAGATTACGGTATTACGGGTTACGGTGGATTGTTGGGCAACTCTACTACACATTAACGTATGGTACCTGAAGATCCTTCATCATGACTTTTCGGGCATATTTTGAACCATGAACCCGGGTTCATGGTATTGGACCACTCTGACAAGACCATGAACCCCGGGTCATGGGTCGAAAAACTCATGATGGCGGATTCGACTCCTATGGTGATGATAATTCACAGGAAGGCCTAGGATCACTATTTGCGTGGTTTGTTTCAGAATTCTCAAAGAGACCACATGGGAAATTTCAGATAATGCCCGCCGGAAACTGACTTCGAATCACTCAGATTAACTTTTCAAAAAACATCTATTCCCAAATCTTTTCAAATGTGGTGCGTTGGGTGCAGGAGGGTATGGGGTGCACTCCTATACCTACATTGTGGTGGCGGACGCCACTCGTGAGTAGTGAAAACTCGAAAAAACTAAACTTTTGAGATACAAAATCGGTATCAGACTCGCCCCAGAATTGATTCCAATAGTGTTCCTGTGCACTTACGTCAACCCTAACACAATGCAGAAGGAATTTTGATTCTAGCTTGTTCGGTTGAAAAGATATGAAAATGGACTTTTCAAACTTCGCGCGCACCTGGCGCGCCGCATTGCGCAACGCGGACCAGTATTTCATCATTTTTGCAAATAAGGTCAAAGGACCTCCAACATATGTGAGTGGGGCGGTCTGGATCCTAGCCCTAGGGAAATGTCCGGAAAGAAGCCGAAATGGTAAATTTTCTCGGAGCCGGTCTCTTAATCGCACAATCTACTAACTTTGAGTTTTATTTTTGTTTTTTTTCATTGCAGAGGGACACCCCCGAATTCGCCTACTTGCACAGGGAAATGTGCGGCTACAGCGAGGACGATGATATGGAAGGAAAGAGAATTGTGACTGTCGGAGGAGATGTGAAGACGTGGATTGAGAGGGCGAAAAAACAGGTGAGTTGTTCAGAATATGCATTACCTATGCATCGAAAGACCATAGTGTGCGAGGAGTGGACAGTCCAGAAAGCGGGCTTAGCTCAGTGGTAACGATGCCGATCCATATACGGATGGGCGTTGGTTCGAATCCTCTCGCCTCCATCAATCTTTTGCCCGCGTCTCTGGCAGCGTTACAGTTGCCATGTGCTTCATTCTTCACTATTTGCAGGGAGCCAAACAGCTGGTCGCCTTGGACTACGTCCCAGCCAGTTGTGAAGATGAAGACGGGCAACCTGTGCTGGCGATGACCGGAATATACGTCAGACACGCGAACGCCATTGTAAGACCATCGCCTTCTTCGTTTGACAATCGTTTTCTCCGCAATTAGGCTATCACTTGTATTTCAAATTTTGATGCATATCATGTGAAAGGTAATTACGCAAAGCTGCGTTACAGACAACGGCTGAGGGAACGGGAAGTCCGACGCGCGAGGGCCACTCCTGGCCAATGCATCGTGCCATGATCGCGGCGGCTCCTGAGCTCCGCCTCAAATGCGCAACAATCGTGAAGGAGATCAAGATGGTGGATGGACAGACCGACAGGTTCCATATGATGCACGTACGTTTCATATCTTTTCTTCGTGCTGCGATTATGCGTATTGCCGAGGCATAAATCAACAATGCAAGCAAATGATTTTGCAGGTCTCCGGCCCCGTGAATAAGCTCGTAAAGGAGGGCGAATTGTCGTGCGGAGCCGACGTGATCTACGGGGACGTCGACGACCCCCTCACCGAGAAGACGTTCACTATCGACGCGTACAACACGCGGGCAACAATGGTGCGCAGGCATTATAGAATTCATCTCAACCTATTAGTTTCTATGGTCTCTTTCCGATTATTTTCGGTACTATCCTTGATGATTTCTGATCAGGCCTGCAAGGATGATTCAATTCAACATTAAAAAATTGAGGATCTCTTTCTCTCATCTCATCCAATCCCTTGTCAGGTGCTTCGAAACGCGTGGATGAGTCGAGTCAAGCAGGAGATTACTCAGTGACTCCCCTTCCATTCGTCTCCACTTCTCTCCAGTCCCCATCGCTTCAATCCTTCACTCGTTCCCTCCTAGCCACCCCATCTATTCCCTTCTATCTATTCACTGCCGACGCACCCTTTGTGTCCCCTAACCCGCCAACATCTATCCTTGTCAGGCGTTTCAATAGCATTGGCTTCCCTCTTACCCATTTTATCGTTCGTTTCTTGTCTACGACCCCTGAATTTTTTTTTCCTGTCTCGAATTTGTTGTATTATGGATCGATGTCTATGCCGCGGATGAGTGTTTTTCCTTCCCCAAGTCAATCTTCCTCTGGAATGTTTCTCATTCAGCGCATTCTCACAACTTCTACAAGCATCCCTATCGTCGGTACTTCTCTATTCCCTCGGAAGAAAGTCTATCCACCATTAGGGTTGCCGGTTCGGTTTCGGTTTCGGGTTTACCGGCCTCTCGTTCCCTCCCACACGTACGCAAGCGCCCGTGCT
>LS511849.1:36803-61401 GCA_900490845.1 Pristionchus japonicus
AGAGGTCAAAACCGACACAAAGCCGACTCCGAGTCGGTTTTGTGTCGGTTTTGATCTCTCCTTCTCTCTCAAAGAGCACGTGCTCGAGTGAGAAGGAAAGAACTAACGGGGGATCGGTATAACCGAACCCGAACCTGCAACCCTATCCACCATTCAGGCCATCAAACCTGCGATAGGCACTCTCATTTCGTGAAACACAACCATTCTTCCGGGAAAGAAGAGAAGTACCCAAGCAGCATACCTAGCCGACGTAGCTTGAATTCCAATGGTTCACATAATTTCCTTTTCATGTATGTATTAATTTCGTTTCAGTGATCGATACTTTAGAAAGCGATATTCATTTTATATGGTATTATGCGGCATCTCTATTTTTTTTCTTCACTCAATTATCAATGCCGAAACACAACGATAAATGATAAAACGAAGTCCATTTGTGCCGATTTCTTGTGTGATCAGTATGAACTGTACTGTAAATATCTTCCCTGGTGTTGTTTCAGCTTATTTCTCAGGTCTTTGGACTTGTGTTATGAGTATTTCAGTGTATATTCGATTATAACGCGCAAAAATTCGAGGCTTTCTTTGCAGTAAGCGATGTCTAAGCGCGAACTCGAGGGCACGGAATTCATCAACACCAATACCTCAGGTAGAGAAGAGACCGGTTAGCCAACTTAGCTTCCCAAAAATTTTAATCATTATTACTGAGGGTTCAAATCTCGCTCCATTACGTATTCTTCCAACCAGCTCTGAATGAAACACGACTCAGGGTACGAATACCGAACAATTTACACACTCATTGATTGCAGTCAGTACGGGAGGCGACGCTCTCAACAGCCATCCATCGGTGAAGCGAGGCCGAATGGAGGTTGGAGTTACACTCCTCGCTTTCTTGACCAATACTCTCTTTCTCTTTCTTTTACGCTTCACTTTCTCTACTCTGATCACCCTAGTCATACTACCATGTCAATGAATAGGATTACTGTGAATTAACGAACAATTGTTGATTTTAATTTTATTTAAATCAACACATTTCAAGGATACCACAGCCGACTCCTCCTCTTTGGCTGCCACACCAGCCAAAGATTCTCGCGCAAATGTGAGGAATTAATCGAAAAAAGGAACAAATTTAATCTAAAAAATCACTCAATCAATGATCTTCAGGCCGCCGCCGACAATGCCCCATTCAACGTGCAGAACGAAAATGGACAGAAGAACGGAACAAATCGCGACGTGGTTCGTAACTACTCCGTATGAATGGAGTGAGCCAGTGGAACGTGCACGGAAAATGGGAAGATAGCGCGCGCATTCTCTAAAAAAAGAACTTGCTTAGGGTAGACGGGCATGGCAATCCGTTCTCATTCTCATTTTCGAATAGCTACGATCTTTGGTCAATATTCGCAATTACAACTGCGCGCTTCGATCGCCAATTGCTTTTTTTCAGGGAAAGTATCTCAACCATCACATGTGCTCTTACGACCCGGACTTCAAATGAGATTTCCTTATGGCGGGAAAGGCAGGAATCGTCATAGGAGGAGATCCCGAGAAATGGATTGAGAAGGCGAAAGAGGAGGTTAGAATTTGTATATAACGCCGTTTTGGAGTTTAAAAGACGGTTTGGGTGGTACACTTGTGTGCTTTCGTCGCTGAAGATCCTCATTTGCAGGGAGCTAAGCGATTGTACATCTTCGACTACTTTCCACTCCCTAATGGCCTTCTGGTGCTTGCCGTAACCGGGATGTACTTTGAGGAATGTGAATCCAGTGTAAGTCTTTGTCTCAAAATACGTTATTGAAAGAGAATCTACAGCTGCAGGAAAATCTCGTTTTGAAACACCTTGCAGGTTGCTGTTATGCCGACTGACGACCGCACCTTGCCGCTCATCCTGGCCTCCGCTTCTAATCCCTTCAACTTTAGTTATTTCATCACGAGGATTGTGATGCAAGAAGGCGAGGTCGCAGGATTCTACGGTGTGCAGGTTTGTTTCGGTTGTAGTTTTTTTTATAGCTGGTCCCTTTATTCATAGACTACGCAGATACCCAACGCTCCATATGACAATGCTTATGCAAACAGTCATTTCGACATTAATAAATTGAAATTCAGGTGTGCGGCTCCCTCAGATATCTCGAGTGGAAGGCAGATGTTAACTTCGGGGTCGACTTCATTTACGGCGACCCCAACACCCAGTCAGACATGAGCATCCGTCTCTACAACCGCAATGCGAAGGTGATACGATATTTCACTTTGTTACTTCCGTTTGCAAATGTAACAGATTCCTGTCGAGAGCGTTTAAAAAGTGTCGTTTCGTGTACTATTGCTAAAATAGTACATACCTTTTTTGCTCGACAGTTCAAGTAACAAACAAAGGCATTTAAGGCAGTGAGGGAGATGTTGTTGGCGACAAGAAGATCGTAGTGAGAACAGAAGATATCCACCTCGCATCTTCTCACTGCTTTCCTCCCCTCTCTCCATCTCCTTTCCCCTTGTCTCATCCACCTAATTATTTGCTGTATCAATTTGATTGAGTGACCACGCTTCTCCTACTGGTTTCTGAACCACTTCAGCTGCCCTTAATGTGTTGCACTTTGGATCGATTGAGATTCTGCGGGTCAGTTTCACAAGTCTTCATAAAATTGTCTTATCCTGCTGCTCGTGTGAGCATATCCATACCTCAACAAGTTTCCCAATTCCACTGTGCCCACTCGTTTACGAAATGATGCTTATTTTATTCATGTAGTATTTATCCGAATTGCATTCCCCATATCCTTCGCAGCAATCTTCAGTTGAATAATGATAAATAACTTTCAAAATTGTATTGTACGAGTTGATTTCTGATACGATCTGTATGAACAGTTCTCATATCTGTCTCTGCTCGGGATGATTTCAGCTGTGTTCTCTGCCTAATTACGAGACTAAGTTCAGATCGAGCAATGAGCCGAGCAGTGAAGAAGGCGAATAAGAAGAAGGATCTGGTCACGATCGACAGCGATTCCGAAAGCGATGGAGTGATGCAGGAGAGCAGTGAGTTCACTACTTCGTCAAGCTTGGACAGCATTTTCGCGGCCAAGAGGGTGTTGAAACCATCAACAATAGTTCCCGATGATTGAACGTAGCTTAGACCGAGCCAGTTGTTTCCGATTGCAATTGACAACATCCAAATATCACGAGGTGCGTATTGTATCCCAGATGCGGTTCAAGTGTCGAAGCCAGGCGGGAGTCACGTCAGATCAGCAGGCGATGGATCTGTGCCAAAGCGAGCTCGACCAGAGGTTGGCAATTTTAACTCATGAAACATATCCGCTAACCGCTTTTTGTTTTTGTCTATGCTTGTAACCGATTTGAGCACTCTGGTAGTGATGACTGAGACCCAAATAAGCTTCTGTATCGCTGAATAGTTGATTGCCTGGAAGGGAATTGATTTGGCCTTTCTCTTGTAGTGCGCGAAGAATAATTGTGTGACAATATATTCTTGCTTGGAGTAAGTATAAAGACAGCTATGCTCAGCTCATATTAAAAATGTCACTTCAGTGAAAGAAGGCACATGTATTCAATCTTTCAGGTGCCGAGCAGTTCTCAGGCTGCGGCGCTGGTTGAAGAAGAGGTGAGAGGCAGTGGAGATCTGAACAAGGAACTACTCTCGTGCTAAATCTTGGAAAAAGTGTAGAATTGGAGTAATTATGTTAATTTCTACCAATAAGGATCATTGATCTGACACTTTCAGCTCCCGGACATCTGTGGGAATAACACTGCAGCAACTCGCCAAGCCCCTGCAGTCGTCACTGGAGCTATCGCTGCGAAGCCCCAGCAGGCCTCGGCCTCAACTGCAGCAATTAATCAGAATGTAATCGTATTGGTGATTCATTCCATCATACGGCATTACTTGCAGCACTAGAAAAAAAGTACGAAAGATGATGACTGTCAATTAACACTGTCGATTGCAGGTACCAAACACTCGGAACATTAGAGCAACTCGTCAAGCTTCTGCAGTCGTCGCTGGTGCGATTCGCCAAGCCCCAGCTGCATGCAACTCAACAACAACACGCCAACCTACGCCTTCATCGATCAATCAGAGAGTACGCGAATTCACTCCGATTCGGATACATCGCGAATCAAAATTGACTGCAAATTCGTAATTACAGGCAGTCTCCGCTCAGAACTCTCACGCAGTTGCACGCCCATCAGTCGGTGCAAGCAATCAGCGTGTTAGCATTGTTTTGTATTTTCATCACAATAATTAGTGATCCCAAACCCATTTTTTGCGAATTTTCTCAGCGCAAGTTACAGGGATCCACTGAACAGGAGGGCAATCCTCTGGACAGCATGTGCAACTACATCCCGCCGGAGGAATGGCCTAAGATGGTCGTCAAAGGAAAGAAAATCATCGCTTTCGGAGGAGAAGCAAACAAGTGGATCGAGGAGGGAAGGAAGAAGGTCTGATTTTTTTAGAGAAAGAGTTCGAAATACGAGTCATTAAAATTAGTCCACGACTGTACAAATTGAAGTGAAATGGAGACCGCGAAAGAGGCCTGAATATCGGATTGAAACAATTTTATTATCATCTGATCCACTAACAGGAATCCCAATCAGTTGCGGTCTTCAACAGTTTCCCGTGCAACGGACCAGCCAGCTATGTGCTCGCCCTCTACGAACTTTATGAGAAAGAAGCCTCGGTGAGCGGAGTTCGCTCCATTTTCTAACCCTTTTTTTGTCGAAATGACCAAATATTTGCAGTAGATCAACTTATCAACGGATAAGCCACTCAAGAGTTTGATTTGGTTGAGTTTCACGAGATAACAAATCTTCAAAAAAATCTTGTGCACTTCAACTATGAGCTAGCATACTGTGTGATATGTTGACTCTATTATTTATAAATAATCTTACCTGAATGATTTCTCTTCAGAAGCGCATGTGCTATCGGAAGCCGATGGAGGAGGGTAATCCATGGCCACTGTGGGGCTTCGAGGGAATGAGCAGGAGAAGTGAGGGACTCGCCGTCCTCATTGATAAGATCGTCGTCGTTGACAATGAAGAAGTCGACAAGATCAAGACTGCCAAGGTGGGATTATTGGTACTCGTCGAGTTCACCGGAAGAGTGTTTACCCACCCTCTTTATCTTAAAAAAAACGCATTTTGATCGCTCTTGTTATGCATGCATGGGCCAATAAACTCGAAATTGATATCGTTTCTTTGAATAATTCTTTCGATTAGAGCTCATTTGTCCAGTGTGCCTCTCCAATGGTTAGTTTGCACAGCAACTCGTGCCATTCTAGGTGAAGGGCATTGCGGCAGATCTCCGAGTCGTGTCTGGCTGGAGATTCTCGTGTGACTACCTACTACTATCGCCTGAATTTCGCCAGCTCACCTCTCACAAGTACTCGCTCAGCTCTGCACTGGTCAGTGATCGAAATTTCGATTATTATCTCCAACTAATTCCATTTTCGTAATCTCTCGGAACTATTCTGAGCAGTTCGCCATCTATTAGGATTACGATGATTCTCCTTCTCCTATTGCAGGTACTATATCGTCCTCCAGTTGCCGTCGCATCCGCCGCTCCTCCTCCTAGAGCAGTCGTCGCAACTAAACCTTAACCTCGATTGATATGAAAGAACCACTTCGTACTTGACCTTATTTTACTCCACATTACCCTTTACCCTTCACACATTTTACGTCTTATCGGCTCCTTTGATTTTTATAGCCACTTAGCCTAATAAGATACAGCATTCTATATAAGTCGTAGTGAATGCTAGGAACAATTCTCTTCAGATATGCGAAGATTGCACAGTGTTTACTTCCATTTCCCTTATATGCACGCCTGTCGACCTCGATTTTGCTTTGCACTGAATTTTTACCTTCAATTGTGAACGATTTACATGCACGTCCAGATTCTATCATTCCGTACTTCCGCATCATGAGTATTCCCAGTCACCATCGAATGAAATGATAAAATAATCTCCTAAATTCGAATAGCATGATTTGATCTTTATGTGTGACAAGACCCTCTTCAAACCAGATCACAATCTCCAATTGATCATGCAGAGTTCGATGAGGACAGCGGAAGGCGAAGCAACCTCATAAAGGTAATTATGTCCTTGTTATCCACGTTTTCCGCTCTTTTCGCGCCGGGATTAGATCTAATTGTTTGATACTACAGTGACTCGAGATGATCAAGCAACCGCAGCTGTTCCCGCTCTCGCGATGCCTCTGTCCCAGAGTTCCGGATTCACTTTTCCCTTTCCTATTTCTGCCCAGCTTCTCGAGTTCGTTCTTATTTTTCCATCTCTCCTCTTCTTTATGGTACCATGAAACAGTCCGTTCTCCACGATCCTTTCAGACTGGGTATTAGACAGAAAATCGATCAGTCACCCTGGGTGAAGCCAGGGGAAGGAGGGGAGAAAGACAGGTTCGAGCTCTGACCAATGAGTCCTCTAGCCCGTTCTCCCACTTTTTCTGCCCAATCCGTTTCTCACTTCTCTCGTAGTCCATGTACCTAATCACTGGTCATGGACAGGGACCAAGGGGATCAGAGAGAGGGGTACAGGACGAATCTCCATTAGCTCTTAACCTTCCTTCCTTCTCACCCCTTGATCTACTGAGTCTCTAATCTCCTAGTTGAGAGAGAAGGAAAGGGAACACAGAGGTTCAGCTCACATTCGGTCTTGTTTAGTGACCATTCGTCCCTCCTCCGTCCTCCCTATCCCTCCCCTCTTCCCTTGTTGACCTCACTCTCCCTAGTAATCGAGGCACCCCTTCTCCCTCCACTTCCCCTCTCCAGGGGAAGCGAAGGGAGAAGAGAGATGGTCTGTTGTCGATGTCAGTTCTACAGACTTGATTGTGACTCTGAGGATTGTAGAAGCAAAATTTGAGGAAGAAAAGACTGCATATACAGTTGAATTATGAGTGCATTGAGCGAATTTATTTCTTCGCTTGACATAACAAACATTTACAATTGGCCTTTGCTAGCAGTATCATCTTGTTACTTCATCCTTAGCAGTTACGCACCGTTCCCTTTCCCAAACGTGGGTTCGCGTGCGGAGTCCCTGAAGGAAATTACTCATAAGTTACACGTTTATCGCGATGTCAGTGGTTATGATGCATGATTTATGCGGTCAAAAGAGTCAAAAGTGTCAAGGAAATACATGAATTGATAGAAGAAACATCACACCTTACATACTCCGCTAAGAAGCCTGAGTAAGATCAGTTTACAACTGAGAAAACCCTCACCACTTCCGTATTCTCAGCCATTCTAGGGTACTTGCTGAAGGTCTGCTCAACGAAGTCGTCTTTGATGACCATTGATCTGTTTCTCTCGTACTCCCTGAGTCTGACCGGCCTGAAATGAGAGTTTTAAAGCATACTTCTAGCATTCTCGTTACCAGGAACGTTGATTATGCCAATTCCTCACATGAAGCATTAAAAAAGGATCAAGACATAAATCGAGAACTGCTCTCGAAGAATAGGCTTACTTTGAATGATTGACGTTGGTAGATCGTTGTTAATTCTCTGCGATGAGAACCATTTCGGACGAGTAGGATCCGAACACTGAAAAGTAATAAATTATGAGAAAATCAATAATGCAAGTTATCGCAATGGAAAGAGTCGCACGAAAAGTATCGAGTATGTGAAACCAGGATGAAAGGAGGAAGCGGGGGATTCCATCTCTCCAACTCTTCTTTATGACACCCTGGGACAGTCCTCCCTCTCTCGCTCTTCTCTGCCCCTCTCCACGATCCACACGCTCTTTCGCACTGCGTAGTAGACAGAAAATCGATCAGTCACCCGGGGCGAAGGGAGGGGAAGGAGAGGGAACAGATTCGAGCCCTGCCCATTGAGCCCCCTTCACCGTTGTCTCCCTCCCTCTGCCCAACACGTTTCATATTCTCTGCCCTCATAAACGACATACCTAATCCTAAAAAAGGTTTTGGAGAGAGGCTCGAGGGACTATAGGGTTCTTCATTTGTTCTTCCCCCTTCCTTCCCTCGCATCCCTTGATCTTCTCACTCTCTAGAATCCTAATCGAGAGAGATATGAGGTAAGGAGAGGGAGGGGAAAGGTTCAGGTCACAATCAGTCTTGTTTAGTGCCTAATAGGCCCTCTCCCCCTCTCTCTCTCCCTCTTCCCTTGTTGACCTCACTCTCCCTAGTGCCTCCACTTACCCTCTCCAGGGGAAGAGAAGGGAGAGGGTCTGTTGCATCAGTTCTGCGGACTTTGAGTCTGCACTGTAGGTGTCTGTTAATTATTCAAATGAAACGAAATCATTGAAAGAGATCAAAGCAGGCGATTTATTCATTAAAAATCCACAATAATCATCGAAATACACCGTTACGTCGTATCCATCCAGGAAAATGCGGCACATCGATCGATCAATTCGTACTCGTTATCTGAGTCTATGTCGTCACATCAGATTCCACAGAAGTCAACGTCGTGCTCGATCACGAATTGCTCCTGAAAGGAATAACTGAAAATGAACGGCAGCCTAGACTCTGATTATTTATTTTTAAGAAGCAAGTTAAAAAAAGGTTCCATTCTGTTTTTCACAGGAATCCCCTTCGTGGAACCCTTCATGACTACTTCCAGTCTTTTCAGACACGTGGCCCGTGAACTTTAAAAAAAACTAGGCCCCAAATAATCAAATCAGCGCTCACGCTCCTCATTTTTGCGTTATATTTACTGAAAGGTCCGCAAAACTAGATGAATAGCCCCTTTTTAGGGGCAATAAAACGAGTTATGCAACTAATGACTAGTCACTTTCATTTCCAATGTGACTAGTCACTTCATTCGTTCATCTCATTTTTCCAAAAAAAAACTGTCAGCGGCTGCTCAAAAACTCGCCGCCAGACAGGAATGATGTTGTTGTTTCAATGTGACTAGTCACTTCACTCGTAAAGAACTAGCCACATTGACGAACAAAGTGACTAGTCGATTATCTTTGAAAGAAGCGGCCACCCTAATGAGCTCGCAAAATGACTCACTTTGAATTGGTTACAGCATTGTATCGTTGATAGCTCTCGATGGTGTGAAGAATCAAAATGTGTAGGATTTTGAGACTGAAATAGAGTTAAATATTAAAAGATCAGATGGGAAAACGCGAGAAACGGTTCAAGTGGTCAAAGAACGGATTAGATTGGCCAAAAATGAGTGGGTTTCGAGAATGGAATGGAGAAGAATCACAACAATTGGTTTGAACATGGAATGGAAAGGTAGATCAAGGAAAGAAGCAGTATGATAGAGATAGGGAGAAGAATGAGAGTGGCACATCTGTTATTGTGACCACTCTGCTCTCCCACTCTCCACTCGTATAGATGGAGAGATGGAGAGGAGCAGAGTTGGTATCAACAAGGCCACTCCTCCCCTCCCTCTCCTCTCGACCACTAGACAGGCGGGAAGAGAGAGAGAGAGAGAGAGGATGCGTGGGGGAGTAACTCGTGCTTCTGATCACAACTTCAGATCGTGATTGCTCGAAGGTTGTGCAAGGAATCAAGTGATAGTGCGCGTGTGAGAGAAGGAATGACGCACGTGTTTCTCTCCCTCCATTCCTTCCCTCTAGTCTCTTTGTTCCTACCTCTGGAGGGAGATCTCTGGAGGGAGATCACACTCGGAGATAGACAAAAAGCTTGGAGGAAGTTTCGCGCGCACTGAAGATTTAGAACGAAAGCGAAATGGCCAACGGTCTTTCATCTTCTTTCCTACTCCTTCCCTCTCCCATCCGAGATCGGGAAAGATAATGGAAGAAGAGAAGGTGAAAGGGAAGAGTTATGCGGATCAAGTGGCTAACCATACTGTTGGCCCCTCTCCACTCTCTCCACCAATCCCAACGCCTTATCTCATTGATAACCGAGCGGAGTGACCAAATCAGCAGCAAACTCGGCAGAATGATCAAGAGAAAGACGCGGACATACTTTCCTTCCTGCCAGAGATTCCAAAGATCACCAGTGTATTGCTTTCACTCACTTTGATCACCTCATTTTCACAGGATGTGAGCACATTACATGTCATACTGTCAAATTATCTGGGAATGAAGAGAAAGAAGTAATTGCATGCAGAACCGTTAAATATGCTCTGTAGGAGACATCAATGGCGGATTTTTTAATAAGTAATTATTTTATCATGCATTGGAAATACTACAATCGTAATGGAGCGTGTTTTTCCAATACTTTACCTCCTTAAGATATCTATATTGTGAATTTCTTCCATTGCAGTCTGCTCATTCCTTGCGGTCGAATACGCCATCCCTCTCAATAATCGTTCCCGACCTATAACATGATCAATTAATCAAACGCCGGATCTTTTGTCAATAAAGCCATTATTGTAGCATCTTAACCTGACAGAAGTGTTTCGATAGAATGGTGATAGAGTGATTGATCCCCGCCCATAGATGATCTCACATAAACTCATAGTCAATTAGTATCTAGATAAAATCAAATAGCTTCAGGTAATCTTTCGATACTAAACAACTATAGCTTTTCTGATAACAACTTGCTCACTTGTCTGCATGTTCTGCCCTCAACTTCCTTGATCGATATGAGATTGTTCGATAACCTGCAATTATATCGTTAATTGCAGAATTCTTCGAAACTCTAGTTCCATGAAACGCTTATTCTGACACAATGCCAGTGTACTATCAAAACAACTACGATTCCAGTTCCCAAACAGCCAAATCATCGCTCACTCTCCTCGTTTTGCGTTCTCCCTGGTAAAAAGTTAGCAAAAATAGTTGAATAGTCCCTTTCTAGAGACCACCCTAATGAGCACGCAAAGGACTCACTTTGAATTGGTAGATTACATCGTTGATATTACTCGTCTATGACGAGAAGAGTCAAAATGTGTAGGATTTTGAGACTGAAATAGAGTTAAACATTAAAAGATCAGATGAGAAAACGCGAGAAACAGGGGCAAAGTGGGTCCAGAATGGATTGGAATGGCAAAATGGAAGGGTTTCGAGAATGAAATGGAGTTGAAACTTCACAATTATTTCGGAAAAGCAATGGACAGATAGATCAAGAAACGAGTAGTATACTAGAGTGAGAGAGAAGAGAGATAGTGACACAACTGTTGATGTGCCCACTCATCTGTCCATCTCTACACTCGTATAGTGAAGTGGGCAGAGAGGGAAGAGGAAGGGGGAGGAAGGGGTGGACAACAACAAGAATGACCATGTAACCCCTCTCTCCGCCTCCTCTCGACGACTAGAGAGGCGGGGAGAGCGAGAGAAAGGAGGAGTGGGGAAGAAACACGTGTATCCGTTTCTGAAAACAAGGCGTGATAGCTCAAAGATCGTGCATGAATTCGACAGGTAGATCAAGGAATGTTCGGGTGTGCTAGAAGGTATGACACACGTGCGTCTCTCCCTTCATTTTTTTCCTCTTCTCTCTTTGTTCCTACCTCTGGAGGGAGATCTCTGGAGAGAGATCGCGCTCGGAGATAGACAAAGAGTGTGGAGGGTTTTACGCGGGAAACTTCTGAACGAAAGCGAAATGGGGAGAATGGTTTCTCTGCTACTCTCCGACTCATTTCTTCCGTCAGCATAGATCATGAAAGATATGGGAAGAGGGGAAGGAGAAAGGGAATAAAGATGCTGATCACGAGACCAATCCGTACTGTTAGCCACTTTCCTCCTTCCACAATCTCATTTCAGTAGACTCGCTCTCTTCCTCTGACCATACGTCTTATCTCATTGATAACAGAGCAGAGTGACCAAATCAGCAGCAAACACCGCAGAATGATCAATAGAAGAGACAAGGAATTACATTCCTTTCTGCCAGAGACTACAATGGTCACCAGTGTATTGGTTTCTCTCTTTTTACAGGATGTGAACACAATACATTTCATACTGTATTAATATAAGTGAATGAAGAGAAAGAAGTAGTAAATGTACTCGAAACCGTCAAATATGGTCTGTAGAAAACATCATGGCTGACTTTTTAATAATTCATTACTTTATCAACATCTGGAAACTATACAATCGTAATGGATGTTGTTTTTCCAGTACTTCACCTCCTTCAGATATCTTTCTTATAATCTCCTCTCTTGCAGTCTGCTCTTTCCTTGCTGTCGAATAAGCCATCCCTCTCAATGACCGTCCCGATCTGTAATATGATCGATTAAAGAAACACCGAATTGAGCCCCAACGCATCTTAACCTGTGAGAAGTGTTTCGATATCCTGGTGATAGACTGATTGATCCCCCCAAAGTTGCTCACATCACCTCATAGTCAAATAACATATAGATGAAATCGAATAGTTACCGGTAATCTTTCGATACAAAACAACTAATGCTTTTCCGATAACAACTTGCTCACCTTTCTGCATTCTCATTCCTTGATCGACACGAGATTGTTCGATTACCTGCAATAATTTCGTAAATTGCAGAACACTTCGCAAATCTTGTTCCGTAAAACGCTCAGAATGCCAGTGTACTATCAAAAAAAATCGATTCCAGTTCCCAAACAGCCAAATCATCGCTCACTCTCCTCGTTTTGCGTTCTCCCTGGTAAAAAGTTCGCAAAAATAGTTGAATAGTCCCTTTCTAGAGACCACCCAAATGAGCACGCAAAATGACTCACTTTGTGTTGGTAGATTACATCGTTTGATATCTCTCGATGACGAGAAGAGTCAAAATGTGTAGGATTTTGAGACTGAAATAGAGTTAAACATAAAAAGATCACATGAGAAAACGCGAGAAACGGAAAAAAATGGCGAAAATAATGCATTGGAATGGCTAAAAATGAATGGGTTTCGAGAATGGAATGGATTACAAACTCAACACATGGTTTGAACAAGGAATGGAAAGGTAGATCAAGAAACGAGTACTATGCTAGAGTGAGAGAGAGGAGAGATAGTGACACAACTGTTGTTGTGCCCACTCATCTTACCATCTCTCCACTCGTATAGAGAAGAGAGCAGAGAGGGAGGAGGAATGACCTCGCAACCACTCCCTCCCTCTCTCCGCCTCCTCTCGACGACTAGAGAGGCGGGGAGAGCGAGAGAGACAGTGGCTCTCTCTCCGTTCCTCCCTCCCTCGCTTCTTTCTTCCTGCCTTTGGAGGGAGATGTCTGAAGAGAGATCGCGCTGGGAGATATAGAAAGAGCTTTGAGGAAATTTCGCGCGATCTGCAGATTGTAAAACGAAAGCGACATGACCAATGATTTCTTCTCTTCTCTCCAACTCCTTCCTTTCCCCCAGGTGAGATCGAGAAAGATAAGGGAAGATGAGAAAAAAGACCTCTCCCTTCTTTCACCCCGTCAACTTCCTCCCACGAGTCTCATTACCTTCCTCTGACCAATACCAACACCTTATCTGATTGATAACAGAGCAGAGTGACCAGATCAGCAACAAACATTGCCGACCGAGCGAAGAGACGAGGAAATACTTTCCTGTCTGCCAGATACTACAATAAATACCAGTGTATTGGAATCTCTCATTTTCCCAAGACGTCAACACATTATACTTCTTATTATCTTATTATCTGCGAAGTAAGAGAGAAAAATGAAGTAATTGTACTCAGAACCGTCAAAGATGATCTGTGTGAGACATGACGTGGGAATAGCAAGATGATTGACTTTGTTACTCATTTCTTTATCGCTACTTGGACATAATACAACCATTCTTGAGCCCGTTCTTCCAGTATTTGACCTCCTCTTGAGTCCATTCTTCCACCATAACACTTCCATTACGCCCTTCGTATCTTGAACTCCTCGAATTCATCGACATTGTCAGCAGCGTATGCTGTCCTGCAATGGGGTGAATAAATGTAACGTCGAAACAATCAAGCCACGTTATAGCCCTGCAGAGGTGTTTCGAGTGCATAGTATCAATTTCTTTAGGCACGTTCGGCAGACTGATAAATTCAAGCCCAAAGCTGCTCCCACTCCAGGTCAGATATAAAAATACACAAAAATATAAAAGATAGATGTAAAAATAGCGACAGTAAAAGAACTCGCTCGCCTCAAGGAGTTCTTGTCACATATCTTCTGCGTTTTTCCGCATTCGAAGCAGCATAGTAACCTGCAATTATTTTATCAAAAGCAGCGAATGTGGGATAGCACACTCACTTTTGATCACTGCATTATTCCATTATTAGAAGGTTTGCCGTGCAAGGGTAGATTGCACAAACTGGAATGTGAGTTATTCAACTACTGATTTACGAAACAAAAGCGAAAATAACAACAATCAATCAGTGAATGCGCTCAGAATTGACTGGAAGTGAAGGTAGATCAGAGAAGGGTCGAGTGTGAGAGACATACACATGTTGGACACTCCCCCTTCCTCCCTTCATCTCTCTCTCCTCTTCTCTTCTTCCCGCCTCTAGAAGAGGAATAAACAAAGAGGAGAAGGGAGGGAATTCACTTCCCGCACAGTTTCTGTGACCTAATTACATCCTTCTCGAGAGATCGGATGAACGATAAGGATACCGGGGAGAAGTACAAGCAATGGAGTAGTTGACCTCGACATCTCAATCTCTCATTCTTTCTATCTTCCTTGATGAATAACATCGAGTGTTGACACGATAGGGTGACCGAGTGTAGTCAGAAATGGACGATTCACTCTCTTCTTGCTCATTGATAAGAGCTGTTTGCCTCCATGTAGTCATTGAGAAGAATCGGTACGAAGCAGGAGTCTGTGAGAGATGGCTACGAATAATGAACACGTTTGATCTGTGATTCGATTTGAGAAGCAAAATACTGGTCTTCATAGACAGTTGAATGATTGAACGAATTTATCACTTCGCATTGCACTACAAACATTAACAAATTGTGAATTTCATAATTGCTTATTTTAGATTCCTCCTTAGCAGTTACCCTCCGCGGTTTTAACTCTGCTTCGTTGGTGTTGGTGTTCGGCGAGGTCTGAAAGAATATCATTATTATAGAACAACTGAATAGTCGCTGTTGGAGTCTAGAATAAGACTAAAGAAAAAAGAAAGAAGAGGTGTGAAACAACTAGCACAATAAATAACACACCTTGATCGATTGCCATAATCCAATAAGCAGAGTCTTATCCATGCCCGTCGCACTTCCGATTCACGAATGCTACGAAACTGCAACGAATATTCAGTGGTAAGGACAGATTCAAGCTCTTCAAGCGAGTGAAAGGTTCAATAAAACCACAAACCTGTCGGCACTTATGCTACGGGCCTTTCCGCTAGAACGTCCATGCCATCTTTGAATGCGTGCTTCTGGTTGATTTAATCAATAATCCTTACTCGAAGACGAAGATGAACTCGAGAATGTAGGTCTCGAAATCTGAAATACACATTGAATGGGCTGGAAATTGAACAACTTTGGGGAAAAGCAATTATTGAAATCGCGAAAGAAAGCAATTGAACATCGAATGGGGTGGTAGTTCAAGAAACTAATGTCTACTCTGGAAGGGAAGAGGTTGTTGACCATTCTATCCTCACTCGACTCGGCTCGATAGAGAGAGAGGGAGAGAGACAGGGGGAGGAAAGGAGGAAGAAAGGGGGACAAATGACCAATGCGCTCCACTTAGAGTGAGAAAGGGAGGAGAGGAAGCGGGGGAAGGAGCTCTGAGGCATGAGAACATTGGCATTCATCTCTCTCTTGCTGGATTGACGATTTTAAAGCGCAAAGGAGAGGTAGATCAGAGAAGGGTCGAGAATAAGAGACACACACATATTGGACACTCCTCCCTCCATCACTCCATCTCTCTCTTCCCCTCTTCTCTTCTCTTCTCTTCTTTCTGGCTCTAGAGGAATAAACAATGGAGAAAGGGAGGGGAGATCACTTCCCGATCGTGAAATTGACCTACTCTCTTTCAATCTTAATAGAGAGATCGAGTGAACGATAAGTAGAAACGTAGAAGTACAACTAACATAGTAGTTGACCTCGACCTTCTTCTCCCAACTCTCACCCTCACTTCTCTCCTCCATAACGAATAACCTCGTGCGATGACACGAGCGAGTGACCAAATAAATCTGTTATCAACGCATACAGAAATGGACGACCGGCTATCTTCCCATTGATAAGAGCTGCTTCCCTCCATTTAGTCATTGGGAAGAATCAGTATAGTGCGTTCATCTATGAACTTGTTAATCTTTTATTCGATTTGTGGAAGAAAAGACTGCATAAACAGTTGAATGATTGAACGAATTTATTGCTTGGCTTAACACTACAAACATTTACAATCGGCCTTTCTGCTCGCAGCTGCATCCTCGTCACTTCATCCTTTGATGTAACGCAACCTTCGCTTTCACTTTCTCTGATGGTGCTGCTCGACGAGGCCTGTACGGACACAGTTTAGTCAGAGACCCTTGAAAAGTGAAACAGTGAAACTCACTTCGTCCTCTACTAGTAGAACAACGTCAGCTCGCGTCCGGAGTCTCTGAAGAGAATTACTCAACAGTTGCGCCGTTTCTCGTGATTTCAGCGGTCAAAAGAGTCAAAAGTGCCGATCAAATGATGAAATATCACACCTTGCTGACATATTCCGCTACGAAGTCATTCTCGTCACTTGAAACGTTGATTATGTCGATTCCTCAGGTGATCTGAAGCGTGTAAATTGAATCGAGACACAAATCGAGATCTGCTCTCGAAGAATAGGCTTACTTTGAATGATTGACATTGGAAGATTCAATTGTTGTTAGTTCACGATGACGTGAACGAGCCCGAACATGTATGGTTCGAATACTGAAAGGTAGTCAACAGAGAAAATCAATAAAACACGCTATTACAATCGAAATGGAGTGTGAAGGGAAATGAAGGGTCTCGATTATGTGACAGAGTATCACAAAAGAACAGCAAAGAGAGAAGTAGATCAAGAGACGGGGCGTTTCAAGCGTGAGGGGAGATTGTTATTGTGACCATCCCTTCTCCACTCGACTCGACACGACAGATCAAGGGAGAGGGAGAGAGTGGCAGAGAGGAGGGAGGAAGAAAGAAGGACACATGGCCACTCCCTCTCACTCCAAGGTGCACCTTTCCGCCCAAGAGAGAAAGGAGAGGGGAAGGGCCGGAGTACTCATCCGGCGTTTGATCTTTGCTCTTTCATCTCTTCTGACATCACCATAAGAAGGCAGTCACCGTTTAATAGGGTTGAAATAGAGGGTGGTTCCGAATGGAGAGATGGTTCAAGAAACGGGTTTCGAGTGAGAGAGATGGCGAGTGCAACACATGTTCTTGGCAACTCTCCCTCCCTCTCCTCTTTCTTCACCTTATCCGCTCCCCATCTATCTCCGCGGCTTTAAGTAAACCAGGAAAAGAGAAGCAAAGGAGATGGATAAGGGGGAAGTGCTGAGATAGGATAAAGCAAGGACTGTGCGCCCAGAGCTCCCGGAACCCCGGACGCCCTCCTGGGAAGCTCTGCGACCACATAACTCCTCCTCCCTGCCAGCCCTGCCCTGCCGGAGAATCCGGACCGGCCGGACCCGCCGGACCCAAGGGAGAGCTCGATATCAAGGGATACCCCGGACGTCCGGGAAGCCAGGGAAAACCCGGAGGATCCGTACCTCAGGGCAAGTCTACCGAGTACGGAAGTTCCGTCCCCGGACCTCCCGGACAACCCTGAAAGGGCGGTCCTCGGGGTACCGTTGGGAGACCCGGCCAGACCGGACATCAGGACAAGTCTGGATCGAATGGAGACAGAGGAGGAAAGGGACCTGCTGGACCCAATGGAAACGATTTTCAGCCTGGACAGCCCGGGCACGACGGAGAGAAGGAAATCCCATGTACTGCGCTCTCGATGGAGGATAATTCTTCGACGATGGTTCGCGCCGTAAAAGATTGTTTTTTTAGATTGGTGTATCATTATTGTGAATGCCCATCAGTTATGGATGAGAACACATTGCTAACGTGCGGTCCACTAAATATCGTGCGGTCCAATAAAAGAACCCAATAAAAGTTTCCTGATGGGAATGAAGAAGGGCCGCAAACTGCTAAGGCCGCTAAATAGATCGGGTGCTTTTCCATTGTTTCTGATCAGGACCCGACGCTAAGAAGCCCATTGACAGTGAACCCTCAGCTCGATTCGTTTGACGGACACTGCTCATAACTTGGGAAAACTTTGTCTGTATACAATGGCATCGCTCATCGTTTTTGTAAGTGAAAGCCACAGCATTCCGGATTCGAACTTTTCTTGCCGAAGAATCATTCCATCATTAAAAGCCATCATTAAAAATGTTTTAATAATTTTTCACTTGGGATTGTAATGATCATGTACATCGGAACTGGGTATGTTATGATTAGAAATGATCGAAATCGAGAAGTTCAGTGAATTCAATCGACGATGATGATCTCTCTCTCATTCTTCAAATTGAGAGATGAATCACGACGAGATGAGGGAGATGCCT
The DNA here is from genome assembly GCA_900490845.1 of Pristionchus japonicus. NCBI lineage: Eukaryota > Metazoa > Nematoda > Chromadorea > Rhabditida > Neodiplogasteridae > Pristionchus > Pristionchus japonicus. The sequence goes on from LS511849.1 coordinate 55,098, forward strand.
CCAAAGATGAGAGGAACTCATCTAGTTTATCCATTGAGAGCTGATTACAGGCATTAGAATGACCCTCACGTCTCTTCGAGGTCTTCTTCTGCAATAGTTGGCGATTTCGAGGAATGTATGAAGCTATAAACGAACCATTTCTCTCAAATACTCCTTGGTATAATAGAGTGACTTGATCATCATGTCCATTCTCTCGATCAATTCCTGTGTCTCGATGAGGGAATCACAGAACTCGTTGATCTTGCCAATCCACATGGAATACTGAATGATTCATCACATTATGGCTGTCGACATTGTGTATAGCAGTAGTATTAGAATCTGAAAACCTCTCACTTTCCATCGATCTCTCGCTCACTCAAATCGAGCATTGATAAATATTCGTGTAATTCTCGAACAGTTCAGAAACGAGTTTCGTGAATGAGTAAAATGTGCTTACCACTCTCTTAGATCCCTGCATGAGATGGTGATTCATTTCCCGAGCCTTATTGTGGAACATCATTTGTTCCATAAAGATTGCACTATAGAGAACAACTTCTTCTTTCATCTAAAGTTTAGATTATTCTGGTGTATGGCTTGCGAATTGTTTGGATCTCTTATTCTCACATACTCTCTCGCTTGCTCTATCCAGCAAGTGACCATTCCGAAGTGAGAGAAATTCATTCACACCCAAAGATCGCATGACTTTTCCGTTGATAACTCACGGCAGAATCGCAATTTCGATCCTCAGCACTGTACTTGAAGGGTCGGATCCAACCAGTCTTCCTGAATCATTTTCGTAGGTCCTAGGGAACACCGGAAGTGTGCTTATCCACAATCCATCTAATTTGGAGAATGCGTGAGCACATAACTTCGGGGGATCCCACATGCCCAATCCGATTCAATGCTTGTAAAATTCTGAAATGACTAATCACGCAAAAAGCGAACTCACACTGCCTTCTCAAGGTAAAAGAACTTCAGCTCCAAGAGTCTGTTCAAGTCTTTCTTCAGAAGCTCGAATAGTTCAAGGAGAGAAGCGAAATCGGGTTCAGCCTCAACGCATGCACCGGCCGCCACCTGAGTCATAAATAGAGTCAAAAGAAGGAAAACTCTCCTCATTTCGTACACTCTCTCGCCGATCAGAGAGGCGAGAGATCACGCGAAATGAGGAGAGCAATCTTTCTTTTCCCCTCTCTAAACATGAGCAATGGAAAGCCAAACCTTATTCTTTTCAGCCTTCATCTTCTTTGACTTCTTCGCCTTAGCACATTTCTGTCTTGCTCCAGCCATGGGGAACGAGTTCCCTAAAACAGAAGAATTGTACAAGTAGCATGGCTCAATGAAGTGATATGACAAGTACTACACTAGGTGGCAAAATCACAATCTCGAATCGATAGTAGGCAAACAGTTAAAAACCTAATACAACAAGTAGAAACATAAAAAGGCGCTAGAAAGATGGTCGGAGAGTGAGGCGGAAAGGGATGTTGAAAGAACTGTGAATAGGCAAGTGAGATGGTCAGTTCAGAGGAAAACGGTTAGAGAAAATCTCTCTCTTCCCTCCGGGTTTCAGAAGTAATGAATCATACCGAATCGGTCTTTCAGCATTGAGAAACACATTAGTTCTCCTGACTACCAATCTCCGTAGCTGCAGATTCCGTTCCTGTTCGCATGCGAGCAGAGCGACAATCCATGAGGATCCGTGTGTGATGCGCGCGGATTGAAGAGAGGAACCTCTGAATTCTACTTCATGATACTCCAGAGTATCTCTTGACCTCCGTTCTCGGAAGCTGCTGAATCCGCTCCTGCTAGGACAATCAGTGAAGAGTGAAAATGAGTGAAAATCAGTGAAGATGCGTGCGTGATGAGCGCAGATCGAGGAAAGGAAACTCTGTACGTTTCGCGTGACTAGAAGTACCATAAATAAAGTATTTTATTTAAGTTCTCCGGGCATGGAGGTGTTGTAATCTATCATTAAACATCCTGATAACACATTATGAAATACAGAACATGGGATAACAGCAATCGCTCAGAGAGATACTTTCTATGCTTCGGAGAACTTTCTCAAGAGATGCTGTGCTACTACAGCACGCGAAGCGTGAGAACAGTTTTTCGATGGAGCTGTGATCCTTTCTTGCAGCGTCAACTCAAAACTAACGGGCTACCGTGCCGGAAAGAACTTTCAAATAACAATGAGGACCTACCGTTAGCAATCAACATGACTCCTTGTGCAGTTCTCAATTCGAAGAGCGCAATTATTTGTTTTCTTTGAAGATTATTTCATTATTTCGATCATCAATCGACAATCAATGTATATTTGGCGAATTCTTGGAATGAAATGTTCAAATCAACTCCACAGACCGGTGTACTTAGAGACTTGGTGGGAAAACCCTCTATTATAACGAGGCCTGTCCCAAAATTTTGTGTCCACTTTGCAATCGGGAGCTAAAACAGGCCGATCTCACCGTCTAACCGTCCCTATAGAAGCCGATGAGGGCGAATGCGCCTCCGGCAGGACCGTTGATGTCGGAGAAGATGTTGAAGACAGGGACAGGCTTGGCACCCTGTAATGTCGGGAATTTTTAATCTATTCGCCCTGCACGAAAACGGTCTTCCCGAGTCAAACTCTTTTCGATCGAACCCAACTCCGGTCACTTAACGCGCTTTGCAATAATTGCAGCGAACAGTGACTCTGTATGCTCGGATTGATTTTTCAGGTAGAGGGATTTCGTTGTTGATAGAAGGAAAGAGAAGACCGACAAAAACAAAGACTGACACTCCACACTTAAATAGGAAATATTTAGTATAGGAAATATTTAGTATAGGAAATATTTAGTAGCTAATCATGAGTGTGTCCCACCGCACTCATTCGTTTGGTAATAACTCTCACCACGATTGTTAGCATACGGTAGTTTCCACGCGCGGTACATTTTCGCGCGTGGCCTATTTTCGTCAGTTAGTCTGGTGGTTCTCGCCCCAGCTAGTCGTCTGTTATTTCTCCCGTCTAAGAAGATAAAGTAGTTCCCTCACTACTCGCCGTCCCTCACTATCGCACCGCACCGGGCCCTAATAAGGCCACACGAGGATATACAACAAATTGGCGTTCAGGATCAAGCAGAACTCGTGAGTTTACACTTTCTGGGCGAGCCAGTCAGTGTTTGGTGGTGGGCAGCCTAGCGTAGATCCTGTTTGGTCGTGCCAACAGAGTAGCTAAAGCCTGAAAAACCCTTTTATAAGGGGGAGGTGCTGCCCGATTTTCGAATTTCGTCAGTGGTTAGCGTAGATCTTGTTGTTTACTCAGCAAGGGAGCTTGAAACCTGAATTTCGTCAGGGTGACAAATCGAGACAGTTGGCTCGCCGGTCGAGAACTGTGATTTGTGAGGCGCAGGCTGCCAAAGAGGAGAAAAGCGGCGGAGAAATCAACTACTTGTGTATTTCGTCAGCGGGAAGCTCGCTCCGGTTATTGATCGCAATCAGTACTGATTTGGGAGGTGAAAGAGCTCTGACAAAAGGGACACAATGACGGAAATGGACGACTTGAAGGCGCTGGTGGCCAGCATGGCCAGGTTACTACAGAAACAGAGCGAGAACCAGACCGCGTCCCGATCGGCTGAGCTGTCGAATTCCACTCTCGACGCGATTGAATCGCGCATCCAGGAGTTTGTGTACTCCCCGGAGGATGGATCCACTTTCGAGAGGTGGTGGAATCGCCACGAGGACATCTTCGAGATCGATCTCAAGCAGCGGAGTGATGTGAAGAAGGTCAGACTCCTGATCAGACACGTCAGCATGTCTGTGGAAAGGACATTCTCTGAGTCCATCGCGCCCACCAAATGGATCGATATGAAGCTCTAGCAGGTCAAGGACAAGATGCTAACGCTGTTTGGCGACAACACATCTATCTTCGATCGAAGACGTACAATGCTCGATCTGAAAATGAGCAGAGAGAACATCGAGGATGTGCGAGTTCTCGCGGCACGTGTCAATCAGACAGTGGAGAACGCACAAGTCAGTCAAGCATCGATCGATGAGTGGAAGGTTCTCACCTTCCTGCACTCACTTGACCTCCCCCGATACTCAGATGTACATCTGAAGATGATGCAAACAGCCAAGCAGAAGGGCAAGGACTGCACACTGGACGACCTACTATCGGTTTACAACGATTTGTCTCAGCTCAAGAAGGACTCGCGTACTATCACGGAGTCGAGCAGACAAGTGAACTACGTGGATAGTAGATCCAGACAGCAGAAGAAGAACAAGCAGCACAAGAGAGACAGTAGTTCAAGCAGTGAGGGATCGGTCCACGATGGACACAAAGCATGTTATTGCTGTGGCAACGAGGAGCATCTGAGCTTCAATTGCCCGTTCCGCTCAGCAAGGTGCAACAACTGTAGCAAGAAGGGTCACCTCGCCCGAATGTGCAAGACCACGAAGGTCAACACGGTAACTCTGGGAGGTGTGAGTACATCCAGTTACCGTATCCAGGTGGAGATCAACGGACTGTCAACGTCCATGGCGATCGATACTGGAGCAGATATCACGATCGTCTCCGATGAAACGTGGAAGCAGCTCGGAAGACCTGACTGCAAGCGTGATCGCGGCACAGTGAAGTGCGCGAATGGAGAAGATCTGAAGCTGAGAGGAAGATTCTGTGCAAAGATGGAGTACGGTGGCGTGTCAGCTACAAGCGACGTGTATGTTACACACGGTCGCATGAACCTCCTGGGCAAGAATTTCATCAAGCTTCTCCAACTCGTCAAGGTCAGAGGACCCGAGGCGAATGAGAAAACCGTCAAGGTGGACTGTGAAGCGGGAAAGTCCCGAGACCACAAGGCACCCGAGGCGAAGGGGAGTCTCGTCAAGGCAAGTGAGCCCGAGGCGAAGCCCAACAATTCAGTCAAGGCAAGTGCGCCCGAGGCTGTGAAGGAGATCAATTTCGTCAAGATCGAATGTGAAGCGGAATCTGTCCGAGACCACAACGGATCCGAGGCGAAGGAGATTGATCAATGTGAAGTGGGCTCGTCCCAAGACCACAAGGAACCCGAGTTGATAGTCAAGGTCCCTGCACCTGTGACTCATGAGAAGGGAATCGTCAATGAGATTGCGCTCCAGGAGAACAAGCGAGAATCTGAGAGAGTGAAGCGGGACTTTCAAGAGACCACGTCTAATGGAATGAGTAGTCGCATGGAGCTGAATGCAATTCAGACGAAAGAGTTCGGAGAGGAACTGAATGAGATAGAGGACAAGAATCTCATGGAACGGAATGATTCCGTTGTCTCCATCGTCGACCATCGCGAGCTGAAGAGATTCGAGGGCAAGCCTCAAAAGAAGACGAGCACAATGATGATGAAGAAGTAACCCCATCCCCTGTGCTACGTCCTCACCTCACCTCCTTCCCCCAGTTTTTGTATTTTGAAGATCGGCAGTGCCAATCTTGAAGGGGAGGTGTTGTATAGGAAATATTTAGTAGCTAATCATGAGTGTGTCCCACCGCACTCATTCGTTTGGTAATAACTCTCACCACGATTGTTAGCATACGGTAGTTTCCACGCGCGGTACATTTTCGCGCGTGGCCTATTTTCGTCAGTTAGTCTGGTGGTTCTCGCCCCAGCTAGTCGTCTGTTATTTCTCCCGTCTAAGAAGATAAAGTAGTTCCCTCACTACTCGCCGTCCCTCACTATCGCACCGCACCGGGCCCTAATAAGGCCACACGAGGATATACAACACTGACACTCCACACTTAAATAGGTCAGAGGAGCAAGAAAGAAAGGATAGAGGCTACGGAGATGGAGAACTTCCGAGCTTCCGATCACGAGACGTGTGTCTTAACTACGGAACTATGCCCCGTACTCGGGAACGGTCTCTTCGCGCGTCTTATTTCATTAGGGAACCCACCAGTCGCCTGTCCTCATTGATCGCAGCTTCAGCCGCTGCTCCAAAGTCGATGATGAAACTGCTTCGTCCGAGGCTGGACCAGTCGGACAGATTCATAGTGGTATTGACGAACGAGGTGATTCTCTTTAAAACAGCTTTGATTAGCTACTTTTTGATGTATGTTGATTGACTTTTTTTTTTTGATGTTTGATGACTTTTTGACTTTTTGATGACTTTTTGATGAGATTGATTAGACTTGAAAGCACTAACCGGGCTGCTCAACAAGAGGTATGCGCCAGTATTGGATAGAAATAAAAGCTGGGAACAAATGGGTTTTAGGCAGGGTCATTCTACTACGGATGCAATCCATACTCTCAAATCTGTCATTGCTCATTGTGTGGATTATAAGCTGCCAATCTATCTGCTTTTTGTAGATATTTCCAAAGCTTTCGACAGC
>LS511849.1:63476-76972 GCA_900490845.1 Pristionchus japonicus
GTGGAGCCGAACTGTGATCGAATGGTACCCGCGAAGGAAAAGAAGGAGAGGACGCCCGATGACAAGATGGTCCGACATTTTCCGCAAGACAATCGGCCCAAACTTCCTCAACGAAGCGAGAAAAACCACTTGGAATGCCATGCACATCAGAGCTCTCAGCCCCTGACCTCTTGATAAATGTGTTAAAATCGTAAAAAAAAATCGTATCAAAGGTCACTAAACGAACTCAATCTTCTGAGAGGGGCTGAAGGGTCGAAGCTAGGCATGAAAAAAATACAAAGTGCTAACCTCAAAAACCTCATCCGAATCCGCATTTGCGACACGGTAACAGGGGTGTTCTGCAATAAGTAACATTGATACGAATTATTCTGGTACGTTATTCGTGTTAAGGTCTATACCGATTGGGGATTCAAGCAGATGAAGTGAAGTTTATGCAGAAAAAAACTATTTTTGTCAGTGTAAAAAGGCAAGAACGGTACTTGTACTCACTTCCCGGAAACTTCCCGGAGAAACAACGCCATCCCAACAATCTTTGGGTCTGCTCTTGCAGCTCAGGGAAGCAAGTGCATGCAAAAATGCAACCTTTCATAAATGAGATCTTCTTTGAATATCTGGTACAGCTCAATCGCTCTGAGTGGAAAGAGAAAATGAGAATGCAAAAATCAAATAAACTTGAAGATGGCTTACAAATCATTTAAAGTTGAAGAACGGCAAAAAGGCAAATAAATTTGAAGAACGCCAAAACACCTAACATGCTCCTAACATTAGATGAATCTGGGCCAGATATCCAAGAAGCGCCATTTGACAAAAATCACCCTCATGATTGTTCCATTCGGATGATCAGGTTTCAAATCACGGCTCATCCCGATAGTAGAGCCTTGACCGGCAATGACCGGAGAGTGAAACTCATTCATTGCCTCGGCTCAAGTTTGTTGGACTTTTTAGCCATTCTTCTTCAAGTTTGTTTGATTTTTTTTCTATTCTTCTTCAAGTTTGTTTTAATTTTTATCCATTCTTCTTCAAGTTTGTTTGAATTTTTAGACATTCTTTTTCAAGTTTGTTTGACTTTTCAGACATTCTTCTTCAAGTTTGTTTGATTTTTTAGAAATTCTTCTTCAAGGTTGTTTGATTTTTTAGCCATTCTTCTTCAAGTTTGTTTGATTTTTTTTCTATTCTTCTTCAAGTTTGTTTTAATTTTCAGACATTCTTCTTCAACTTTGTTTGATTTTTTAGAAATTTTTCTTCAACTTTGTTTGCCTTTTTAGCCATTCTTCTTCAACTTTGTTTCACTTTTTAGCCTTTCTTCTTCAAGTTTGTTTGATTTTTTAGAAATTCTTCTTCAAGGTTGTTTAATTTTTTAGCCATTCTTCTTCAAGTTTGTTTGATTTTTTAAAAAATTTTCTTCAACTTTGTTTGACTTTTTAGCCATTCTTCTTCAACTTTGTTTCACTTTTTAGCCATTCTTCTTGAAGTTTGTTTGATTTTTTTAGAAATTCTTCTTCAAGGTTGTTTGATTTTTTAGCCATTCTTCTTCAAGTTTGTTTGATTTTTTAAAAAAATTTCTTCAACTTTGTTTGACTTTTTAGCCATTCTTCTTCAACTTTGTTTCACTTTTTAGCCATTCTTCTTCAAGTTTGTTTGATTTTTTAGAAATTCTTCTTCAAGGTTGTTTGATTTTTTATCCATTCTTCTTCAAGTTTGTTTGAATTTTTAGACATTCTTTTTCAAGTTTGTTTGACTTTTCAGCCATTCTTCTTCAAGTTTGTTTGATTTTTTAGAAATTCTTCTTCAGCTTTGTTTCACTTTTTAGCCATTCTTCTTCAACTTTGTTTGATTTTTTAGAAATTCTTCTTCAAGTTTGTTTGATTTTTCAGACATTCTTCTTCAACTTTGTTTGATTTTTTAGAAATTCTTCTTCAAGTTTGTTTGATTTTTTTAGATATTCTTCTTCAACTTTGTTTGATTTTTTAGAAATTTTTCTTCAACTTTGTTTGACTTTTTAGCCATTCTTCTTCAACTTTGTTTCACTTTTTAGCCTTTCTTCTTCAACTTTGTTTCACTTTTTAGCCATTCTTCTTCAACTTTATTCAACTTTTTGTTTTTTTTAAATACTGCCGAGACTGTTCCTGTTAAATTTATGTGATGCTGGGTTTAATAATGACTATGTAATGCATTTTTCATGCTGAAATTACTGGGAAACTGATTGCATTTTCGACAAACTAAGTGTTTGGATACGCATATCGTATATTCACCCGAAAGACTAACACGAACGAAGTATTTTACGAAATGTTTTTTTCGTATGATCTTGATAAAATGACCTAACTTCGTCAAAGTTAAAGGAATTTGAATCGTTCCGCTGAAAGAGCCGATATTTTGACATTCTAAAAAGTCAAGATCATGAAATGTTGCATTACTATGAAAAATGTGTTATGACAGCCGGCTTTGATAGAATAAGCTAATTTCCTCTTCCCACTCTTGTCCACTATAGGAATCGAGGTGCTGAAGCGCGAGAAGCACCAGCGGGAATGCATAACATGATGAGATGAATGTGCCCGTCTCTGATTGAGGTCTAGAGGAGAGAGAGAGATAATAGTTGATCGAACAAAAAGGTAAGCTACTCACCTACTTCTCTCATGTAGATCAGCGCTCTCTCACTTCTCTACCCAACTTATATCATTTCGCCCGTCAGAGTTCACATAGTGAGCGCTTGTACAGTGACTGGCTGCAAAGTAAACATCAGCATACTTAACCTTTCAAAAATAATAATAGTAGCACTTGGTGAAACAACCGATATTCGGATAAATGAACTTGTGTCCTTCGTCAATTCACTGAGCGAGATTGTAATGTTGTTTGCCTCTTGAGGAACTAGAAAAAGAGAGGGAAAGATGTTTATTTCACATTCATGAAATTCGGATAAGAAACAAACATAACCGAAATGGCATACAATTTTGCAAACATGAACACAATCAACCTCAATACATCAACAAGTCGTTAAACTGTTCACCGTAATGTTCACCGTAAACATCACCGTTTCCGTAAAGTTATGAAACGATTCCTGAACGTTGAATCCGTTTTCGCGAAGAATGTTCTCAACACAACATCTCCATAGAAAATCAGTGCGGTCTTCATTGAAAGAAAATGACAACTGCAGGATGTTTTCCTAAGAAGAAATGACTCCAGTTGAATATCGAGCTCGATAGAAGATTTTAGAGACTTACCCGACAAAACAAAGTGAGTCGATCGATCGAGGTAGCTTCCGTTGAAACAAGCATCGAGACCCGTTTGTCAACTTCTTTCGATACCTGTCAATCAAACAGTTGCAGAAAGATTCTGCAGAGTATTTTGCAAAATAACCTGGCGAAGCTGCTTAAGTGTCGCAATGTCCAAGTATCCACAGACTTTCCCGAACGAATTTGGAGAAAGATTTAAATCTTCGGCCATTTTGCTTCTTTTCTGGAATTACTGAGTAAATTGAGTGCACAGTTCAAAAACTGTCACGAATCTCGACAATACACATACTAATCACACTCAAAGTAACCGCGTCAATCGATGACTCATTTAGGAGGTGGGACAGCGGAGTTACTAAGGTGGAATGGAATCGGGGTCGACCGGCAGCCGGTGTTGTTCCCACCCCACTGCACCTTTCTCTCCCTTCCTATCGAGAGACGAGGAAGAGAGGGAGAGAGAGGGGAGTTGTTATTCACTAGGTTGTTGACATCGATTCTCCCTCCTCTTTCTCCACTTGTCTCTCCCACTATCAAACTATTGGAGAGACGAAAGTGGGCACATCAAAACAATCTCTGTTTCTCACTCTAAACTTTCCGTATTCATATCTAATCCCTCCCCTTGTTTCTCTCTTTTCCCTTTCTGATTCACTGTCAACTGTCGATCTCTCGGGGAGAAGAATAAAGAGGAATTGGAGAGGAGAGAAGAGACGGAGGGAGGGAGAGTGGCCAACAGCTTTTGTGCCACTCCCTCATTCTCTCTCGATCTCTCTCAAGTACATCTCCATTTCAATCCCACCTCGCATCACTAGCTATTGCGATATCCTCACTCAAAACTTACCATCATCACTACTTTAATCCGGACGTAAATCCCTACGTCAGCACGTGACAACCTCAATTTAATTTACTTATCCGACATAAAGTTACTCGTTTATCGAGCAACTGGCTTTTTGCAGTACTGATAGTACTGAGTATTGATTTTGCAGTAAGCCATCGCTGTCCCGCAGGAGAGCCAGGACCCGCCGTAAACCACGGTCCTCCTTGACTCGCCGGACCAAAGGGAGAGGATGGATCGAAGTGAGAGCCCGGTACCAAGGGATACCACGGACGTCCTTGAAATCAGGGAAACCCGTTCAGGGCAAGTCTACCGAGTACGCAAGACCCGTCCCCGGACCTACCGGACAACCCTGAATGGGCGGTCCTCGGGGTACCGTTGGAAGATCCGGCCATCCCGGACACCAGGACTAGCCTGGATCGAATTGAGACAGAGGAGAGAAGGTGCATGCATTTCATTGGTTGGTGAAAGCTTCAGTCCGGAATCATACAGTCAAGCATTACTTGCTGAAGAATATTTAAAAATTTATCGGAACTTGGAATATTTATGATTTTCATAATTGCTTCATAATTTATCTCGTAGAAACGGGTGTGTCACATTCAGAAGAAGGATCAGTGAATGGGTTCAATCGACGATGATCTCTTTCTTCTTCATTGCATTGGGGGATGAATCACGACGAGAAGATGAGGGAGATGCCTCCAAAGACGAGAGGAACTCATCTAGTTTCTCCATTGAGAGTTGATTAGTGGTATTAGAATGACCCGCACGTCTCTTTGAGGTCTTCTTCTGCAATAGTCGGCGATTTCGAGGAATGTATGAGCTATAAACGAACCATTTCTCTCAAATACTCCTTAGTATAATAGAGTGACTTCATCATCATGTCTAATCTCTCGATCCATCCCTGTGTCTCGAGGAGAGAATCACAAAACTCGTTGATCTTGCCAATCCACACGGAATACTGAATGATTCATTGCTGCCAATAATGAGTGAAGAAGTAGCATTCGAGTGAAAACCTCTCACTTTCCCCGCTCTCTCGCTCTCTCTGACCGAGCATTGAAAAAGTTTCGCGAAATTTGGAACAATTGTCCGAGAATGAGAGAGAGAGGGAGCTAAATTGCGTGGACTTTCAGCTTTCTTGGGTCCCTTCAGCAGATGGTTATTCAATTCCCGAGCCATGTTGTTGAACATCATTTGTTCCATGAAGATTGCACCGTAGAGGATCACTTCTTCTTTCATCTGATGTTTATACTTTTAGAAGACTTGAAGTGTGTTTGTCACGCTCATTGTCACGCACTATTTAGCTTTCTCTAACAAGTGTGTGGCAATTACGAAACGAGAGGTCGAGAAATTCATTGATGTTCTAATGGTTATTACGCTGATAACTTACGGCCGAATCGCAATTTCCATCCTCAGCACTGTACTTGAAGGGTCGTATCCGCCCAGTCTTCCTGAATCATTTTGGGAGGTCTAAGGGGAACTGAAGTTCACGGTAGAGTGCTTATCCACAATCCACCCCGACCCCCAAAAGGTAATCTTCTAGGTTGTTTCAGTGCTTGAACAGGGCAGGAATGACTAATCAGACACAGAAGTTAACTTACACTGCCTGCTCAAGGTAGGTGAACTTCAGCTCTGAGAGTCTGTTCAAATCTTTCATCAGAAGCTCGAATAGTTCAAGGAGAGAAGCGAAATCGGGTCCAGTCTCAACAAACGCACTTGCCGAAATCTGAGTATCACAATAAAACATATTCGAGCAATGAAACCTCAAACCTTATTCTTCTCAGCCTTCACCTTCTTCTATTTCTTCGCCTTAGTACATTTCTGTCTTGCTCCTGCCATGGGGAAGGCGTACCCTGAAACAGAAGAATCACCCTAGTAACAGGAATCAAAGAAGCCATGAGAGAACAGAGAACAATACTAGTAGACCAATTTGCAATCTCGAACCGATAGTAGGCAAACAGTTAAAATCTAATACAACAAGTAGAAACAGTAATAGGCGCTGGAAAAGTGAGGCGAAAACACATGTCGAAAGAACTGTTCAGAGGGCGAGTGAGATGGTCAGGGTAGCGGGAAAGAGTTAGAGAAAATCTCTCTCTTCCCTCGGGGTTTCAGAAGTAATGATTCATACCCGAACTGGTCTTTCAACATTGAGGAACTCACTATTCCGTAATACGCCAGAGTATCTCCTGACCACTGTTCTCGGACGCTGCTGAATCCGCTCCTACAGAGAGACAATCAGTGAACGAGCGCAGGTTGAGGAAAGGAAACTCTGCATGTTTCGCGCGACTAGAAGCACCCTGAATAAGGAACTGTCTTTGCGTTTTTCTCCCATGGAGGTGTTGTAATCTAGCAGTAATCCTCATCATTCATTATAAAATGCAGAACATGGGATAACAGCAATCGCGCAGAGAGATACTTTCCTTGCTATGGGGAACTTTCTCTAGAGAGGCTGCACTACTACAGCAAACGAAACATAAGTACAGTTGTCCGATGGAGCTGTCGTCCTTTGTTGCAGCATCAACTGAAACCTATCGGGCTACAGTGTCGGAGAGTACTTCCAATGAACAATGAGGACCTACCGTTTGCTATCAAAATGACTCCTTGTGCAGTTTTCAATTCGGAGAGAGCTTGTTTTCCTTTTGGCATTATTTGATCATCATCATTGATCTAAAACAAACCATCGGCAATCAATTCATATTTGGCAAAAATTCCAGGGAGGGAATGTGCAAATCGACACCACAGATCGGACTACTTTGATACTTGGTGTGAAAACCGATGTTATAACGAGGCCTGACTCAGGATTTCGTTTCCAGTTCGCCATCGGGTTCAAAAACAAGCCGATCTCACCTTCTGACCTTACCAACAGAAGCCGATGAGGGCGAATGCGCCACCGGCAGGTCCGTTGATGTCGAAGAAGATGTTGAAGACAGAGACAGGCGTGGCACCCTGTAATATCGGGAATTTCTAATCTATTCGCCCCGCACGAAAACGGCCTTCCCGAGTCAAACTCTTCGAATCCAAATCCGGTCACTTAGCGCGTTCTGCAATAATTGCAGCGAACAGTGACTCTGTATGAGCGGATTGATTTTTTCAGTTAGAGGGATAGTTCTCGTGAAGATGAAAGGAAAGAGAGGACCAACAAAAAACAAAGCTGGTCACTCCACACTTAAATAGGTCAGCGGAACATGCAAAATACGATGGAGGCTATGGAGATAGAACTTCCGAGCTTCCGATCATGAGACGGGTGCCTTAAATATGGAACTATGCCCGTACTCCTCGCGCGTCTTATTTCATGAGGGAACCCACCAGTCGCCTGCCTCAGCTTCAGCGGATGCTCCAAAATCGATGATGACACTGTTTCGCCCGAGGCTGGACCAGTCGGACAGATTCATAGTGGTATTGACGAACGAGGTGATTCTCTTTAAAACAGCTTTGATGAGCTACATTTTGATGTATGTATCAAAGGTCACTAAACAAACTCTGAGACGGGCTGAAGGGTCGGAGCTAGGCATGAAAAAATACGAAGTGATAACCTCATCGGAATCCACATTTGCGACACGGTAACAGGGGTGTTCAGCAATTAGTAACATTGATACGAATTATTCTGGAACGTTATTCGTGTCAAGGTCTATACGGATTGGGAATTCAAGCAGATGAAGTGAAGTTTATGCAGAAAAACTACTTTTATCAGTGTAAAAAGGCAAGAACGGTACTTGTACTCACTTCCCGGAAACTTCCCGGAGAAACAACGCCATCCTAACAATCTTTGGGTCTTCTCTTGCAGCTCAGGGAAGCAAGTGCATGCAAAAATGCAACCTTTCATAAATGAGATCTTCTTTGAATATCTGGTACAGCTCAATCGCTCTGAGTGGAAAGAGAAAATGAGAATGCAAAAATCAAATAAACTTGAAGAAGGGCTTACAAATCATTTAAAGTTGAAGAACGGCAAAAAGGCAAATAAATTTGAAAAACGCCTAAACACCTAACATGCTCCTAACATTAGATGAATCTGGGCCAGATATCCAAGAAGCGCCATTTGACTAAATTCACCCTCATGATAGTTTCATTCTGATGATCAGGTTTAAAATCACGGCTCATCACGATAGTAGAGCCTTGACCGGCAATGACCGGAGAGTGAAACTCAATCATTGCCTCGGCTCAAGTTTGTTGGACTTTTTAGCCATTCTTCTTCAAGTTTGTTTGATTTTTTTTCTATTCTTCTTCAAGTTTGTTTTATTTTTTATCCATTCTTCTTCAAGTTTGTTTGAATTTTTAGACATTCTTTTTCAAGTTTGTTTGACTTTTCAGCCATTCTTCTTCAAGTTTTTTTGATTTTTTAGAAATTCTTCTTCAAGGTTGTTTGATTTTTTAGCCATTCTTCTTCAAGTTTGTTTGATTTTTTAGAAATTCTTCTTCAAGTTTGTTTGAATTTTCAGACATTCTTCTTCAACTTTGTTTGATTTTTTAGAAATTTTTCTTCAACTTTGTTTGACTTTTTAGCCATTCTTCTTCAACTTTGTTTCACTTTTTAGCCTTTCTTCTTCAAGTTTGTTTGATTTTTTAGAAATTCTTCTTCAAGGTTGTTTGATTTTTTAGCCATTCTTCTTCAAGTTTGTTTGATTTTTAAAAAAATTTTCTTCAACTTTGTTTGATTTTTTAAAAAATTTTCTTCAACTTTGTTTGATTTTTTAAAAAATTTTCTTCAACTTTGTTTGACTTTTTAGCCATTCTTCTTCAACTTTGTTTCACTTTTTAGCCTTTCTTCTTCAAGTTTGTTTGATTTTTTAGAAATTCTTCTTCAAGGAATACTGTTTACTCATTTGTGGGATCATTGATATCTATTTTGTGAATGTGACAATGAAAAATCAATCTACAAAAGAGTAACATCCGTGTAAAAAAAAATTGAAGATCACCATAGACGAGAAGTGCCCTTTGAAATCTTTTTTGATTAATCAAAACATTTTTCTCAAATTTGGTTTCTACTTATCACAAACTTTTCGATTACTTTTCGACAACCATACTGCGGACTTTTTCAAAGCGAATTCGAATCGTTTCGCTGAATGAGCGAATATTTAGAAATTCAAAAAAAATTAGTTTCTCAGGATGACCAACTTTTTGATTACTATAAAAAAAGGTATTACACCATCTGGCAATAGCAGAGTTGGCCTATTTTATCTCCAACAAAAAAACATACAGTTCATTTCATAACATTTGCATATCGCAATAACTTTTTACTCATTTGTGGGATGAAAACCTATTATGTGCGAGCTGGTAACGCAATCGGGAAAACAAGTGTCCCCTTCGCATGTGAAAGTATTTGACGAGTTTCGTTTTGCATATCAGAATACTGTTTACTCATTTGTGGGATCTTTGATATCTATTTTGTGAATGTGACAATGAAAAATCAACCTACGGGCCCGTTCGCGTAAGAGTCGGACAAGAGCTGGCACAGCCAAAAAAGGTCGACTCTCTCAAAGTACCAATAAACCGGGAGAAAGTGAACGATGGCTCGGATTTTCCGAGATTTTCCCGGAAAATTCCGGAAACTGAGTTTACCCCCTGGTTCGAATCCAATCTGGCGGAAAATTTTGCTATCACACTCTCGCACAGTGCCTATGACGATTCTATTATAAACATAATTTTAAAATGAGTTTCAAAATTGAAAATCGATAACTAATCAGTTTGCAATACGCTATTTGTGGTGGTTTATACGAGGGGTAGTTTGTCCTTCAAATTTCGATATTTGGAAGATTCTATAGAGTATAACCACCAACGGGAGATCACCATTCAAATTCGGTGATCTCACCGAGGCTGGAAAAACTCCAAGTTTAGAGAGGTTGCGCAAAGTATAAAATAATGTCAGGGCGAATAGGATGATATTAATTAATTAATTAATTAAACCTTAACGTACCTTTCTATTAGCAAAACAGTCGCTTCTGTTCATTTTTCATTCTTGATCTGCCGATGATGCCGTTTCCTGTAATTGATAATTGTTTAATTGATTGTTCACGAATAAATTAATGATTGTACTCCCGATAAATATTATAATACACTAATCGCCGGCGTATTGGGCGCAAGTGATGATCAAATACAGAGAAAATCGGGGCTGTTATTCGCCTAGCTCTTTTAGACTTTGGGCATCATAACCACGAAAAAGGTGAGTCGTTGTTTCGATAGGGACGAATTTCGTGAAATCGATCAATAAAACGCAATACCTACTATTCTACTCCACTAGTCTTCTCGAATCCACTCGTCTTCTCCTTCTCATCGTCATCCTCTCCTGGCTGCTCACATTCGTGAAGGGCTTCTCGCCCAGGAACTGCAATTTGACCACAAGCAAACACCGATAAAGCAATTTCTCTCGTTTTGACACGACTTTCGTTACATGATTCACTGATGATCACCACAATTGCTCGTCGAAAGCTCTGGATAAAGAACTACACGCCGTTACGACGAGCAAAATCCCATGTTTAACATATAAAACTTGCTCGAACCTACCCATATCAAAGCATTTACCGCAAAATATCACCTTCTCAAATGACTAGCAACTAGTCCTCTCGATATTTCCATCGAAACAGGAGTTAGACAACCACAATTCTATGAATACCAGTCACAAGACCGTTCCAAATGAAGCTATAACAGTTAGTACTCTATTCCTTCGATACCAAAGTGCCTTCGAATGATTTCAATCCAGTCTAGCATGATTTCAGCCCTAGCCTAACTCTATCAACTCGTATCAAGTACTGAATGACGTACCTAATCAGCTCACTTCCTCCTCTCCAATCACATCGCCTCATTTCGACGTTATCCTCGCCTTAAATGCGAGTCCTATTGGATCTGCGAGCCAACGATCAACACATAGAACGGTCAAAACAAATACAAATCGATAATCAATAAACAGAAGACGAGGAAAGGAAAAGCCCGCCGCTGAGGCAAAGTGTAAAATTCACCACAGTCACAAATAGCGTATTGCAAACTGATTAGTTATCGATTTTCAATTTTGAAACTCATTTTAAAATTATGTTTATAATAGAATCGTCATAGGCACTGTGCGAGAGTGTGATTGCAAAATTTTCCGCCAGATTGGATTCGAACCAGGGGGTAAACTCAGTTTCCGGAATTTTCCGGGAAAATCTCGGAAAATCCGAGCCATCGTTCACTTTCTCCCGGTTTATTGGTATGTGATTAGGGGTTCTCGAGGGTGCTGATGACGTTAAACAACATGATTTTTGATTTTGACCCTCCGTTGGCTCCAGACGACGTAACGTCGAAATCAGGGCTTAAGGAATATCTAAGCAAGGTGAAACGCCCAAATTAAGCCATTGTGGCTCCCAGGGTAGATTTTGGTGCTGATCACGCCTGTCCGTTTCATTTTTCATGATTTTCAAAAATTTAGTTTAAAAATCGATATTTTGATTACGCGAGTTGTGGGCTTAGCGGTTTACACCATTAGAACCGCACTGACGTAAGGATTTCAAAAAGTATCAGATGAGCCAAATCGATGCACAGACTTTTTCTAGTGCAGGCTAATATTGCTTAGAAAACGTCTTAACATGGACGCCCTTCCTTGATCTACCCCTTCCTCTGTTCCCTCCTCTTCCCTTCTCGCTGCGCTCTCTCCTCTCCCCACACTCTCTCGTCTACCCGCTGGCTGTCTCTGAGGAGGAAGGGGTAGATCAAGGAAGGGCGTCCATGTTAAGACGTTTTCTCTTAGCCTGCACTAGAAAAAGTCTGTGCATCGATTTGGCTCATCTGATACTTTTTGAAATCCTTACGTCAGTGCGGTTCTAATGGTGTAAACCGCTAAGCCCACAACTCGCGTAATCAAAATATCGATTTTTAAATTAAACTTTTCAAAATCATGAAAAATGAAACGGACAGGCGTGATCAGCACCAAAATCTACCCTGGGAGCCACGATGGCTTAATTTTGGCGTTTCACCTGGCTTAGATATTCCTTAAGCCCTGATTTCGACGTTACGTCGTCTGGAGCCAACGGAGGGTCAAAATCAAAAATCATGTTGTTTAACGTCATCAGCACCCTCGAGAACCCCTAATCACATACTTTGTGAGAGTCGACCTTTTTTGGCTGTGCCAGACCCACCCCGGATTTGTCCGATTCTTACGCGAACGGGCTCCTACAAAAGAGAAACATCCGTGTAAAAAAAGTAACTGAAGAGTACCATAGACGAGAAGGCTCTGTGGTAATAACTGGTGCCCATGGAAATAACTGGTGCCCATGGAAATAACTGGTGCCCATAGAAATAACTGGTGCCCATGAAATAACTGGTGCCCATGGAAATAACTGGTGCCCATAGAAGTAACTGGTGCCCAAGAGACCTGTGCTTAGACAATCATGAAATGGCTCTGTGCCAATTTGGAGACCCATGAACATTTCGCGTCCCCATTGAATATTGGTGGACCCATTTGGTGAACCCATGAAAATTTGGCGAGCCCATGTGCTTTAGCAATTTTGTGGACCCATGATGAACCAATTTGGTGGACCCTCTTATCACGAATTTGAGGAAAAAACACGTCTATTGCTGCTTGCGGAGTCTTGATGTCACTAGCCTGATCATCGTTTTCATCTCACAGTGTTATATTGTTGCATGTAAATACAATAATAGCTTATTCATTTTCATTCGCACTTGATTTATTCTCACTCATGCTTTTCCAGTGAGTAAGTTTTTATGCAGTATTTCATGATTGCCAGGCAACATAGGCAAGAAAGACGAAACTGCATAGTGATCTAAGCACAGGTCTCTTGGGCACCAGTTATTTCCATGGGCACCAGTTATTTCATGGGCACCAGTTATTTCCATGGGCACCAGTTATTTTCTTGGGCACCAGTTATTTCCATGGGCACCAGTTATTTCCATGGGCACCAGTTATTACTACAGAGCCGACGAGAAGTGCCCTTTGAAATCTTTATGATTAATCAAGACATTTTTCTCAAATTTGGTTTCTACTTATCACAAACTTTTCGATTACTTTTCGACAACCATACTGCGGACTTTTTCAAAGCGAATTCGAATCGTTTCGCTGAATGAGCGAATATTTAGAAATTCAAAAAATTTAGTTTCTCAGGATGACCAACTTTTTGATTACTATAAAAAAAGGTATTCCACCATCTGGCAATAGCAGAGTTGGCCTATTTTATCTCCAACAAAAAAGAATGATACAGTTTTTTACATATCATTTGCATATCGCAATAACTTTTTACTCATTTGTTGCGAGCTGTTGCTGCTTATCTAGCAGTTACCCTGACGAGCGGTTGCTGCTTATCTAGCAGTTACCCTGACGAGCGGTTGCTGCTTATCTAGCAGTTACCCTGACGAGCGGTTGCTGCTTATCTAGCAGTTCCTCTGACGAGCTGTTGCTGCTTATCTAGCAGTTACCCTGACGAGCTGTTGCTGCTTATCTAGCAGTTACCCTGACGAGC
>LS511863.1:4823-15185 GCA_900490845.1 Pristionchus japonicus
GCGGGTATCACTAGATTCGTCTCATCGAGCTCTATCCGATAGAGTTAAAAAATTCATGGGTTATTATTTGTAAATCAATGTAAACAACTTTAGCGATTTGCATGAATACTGATAAGAAAATCACCAACCCAAAATAACATGCGTATTCTCCATGATCAGGGGAACATTTTTCAGGTGCCGAAGTCAGTACGAAATTCACAGTGAACGGATTTACACGAGATCAAAGATTGCATTTTCCTTCCAATTAAAAGTTTAATGACCTACCACGCCTTCCTAATCAAATATTTGGATCAAAGATTGATGATTTCTCGTTAGGGGCCTTATGGACTACCGAAAATTATACTCAAATGTTTGGGTTAAAAAATGTACCTGCCACCCCCTCATTCTATTCGATTCTTAGGCGACACGCGTGCTATACTGTCATTTATCAGGATTTTCTATTTGGCGATAATTTTCTTCGTCTCACCCCGACTTTCGGCTACCATTGGACGCATTGCTGGTGACCTGCAAATATCGATTTTATCTCTTACTTTCGTCATTTCGATAATTTAGATATCAAAATCTAACCTGATTGTTGGAGATATCGGAAGAATTGCGAGAGGAGGGCGTCAGGCTTTTCTTGGAGGCTTTACTCGATTTCGGAGTCGCCTTTGTCCCAGGCGCAGCGGAAGTGTCGGGCCTGGTTCCCGACGATTGAACAGGTGTGGCTGCTGCAATGAGCATCCTTCACATTGAAATAAGCTTCGTGAAGGGCTTCCAGATAAGAAAGTGAATACACGACAAAAAAAAAGTATAGGCAACCGACAGACATGGATAAATGATTTTCTAATAGCCAAATAACGAAATTAGAAACATTATTCATCATTTTTCTTGCCCTTATTGAACCGTTTGCAGCAGAACAGTCTCTTCCTGTAGCATACGAACCAGCCCGATATTTTTTATGAGAGCATTCTATGAATACCCGCCTCACTCCTCACTCAGATAGGTCCAAAAAGAGAGAAAAGCCTGGTTCAAAAGTGCAAAAGTTCCATCTTGGATGAAGATCTGATAATTAGTAGATAACAAATATTCACCATTTTTCTCGCCCTTATTGAACCGTTTGCAGCACATCAATCTCTTCCTATAGCACACGAAGAGAGTGATTCCTCCCAGAATCGCCGCCAAAACACAGATCCCGCCGACCGCTCCGCCAATCGTGGCCGGGGACGGACTGAAATTGTTGTTGTTGTTGTTGTTGTTCTTATGGTCATCGAAAAACATCAAAATAGTATGTAAATGCCAAAACCGTACCCTTTCCTGGCCTCATCATCCTTCCTTTTCGCCGTTTCGTATTGCTGCTTCCACGATTCAGTTTTGGTATGGGCTGTGTTGAAAGAAGCTTTGGCCGTTTCGAATTCTCCCTTCAGCTTGTTAACTTCTCCCTCAATCCTGGCTTTCGTGTTTTTCGCAAGGTCACGTTCCAATTCAGCATCACTTGCAGCATTTCTAGCCGCTTCCGCTTCGCTATCATCCGTTTCTTGCGCTTCCGCCTCGTTCTTAGCAGTTTCCTTTTTTCCCAAATCTTCATCAGCCAGCCGCTTGCTTTCCTTTGCTGCATCAACCTTGCCCGGGAGAGTCGGCGCAAGGGTTTGCAGATTTGTGAGCGCTTCTAAGTCCATCTTTTCGATGTCGGCCAAAAATTGATCCTTGAAAACCAAATCTTTGATTTGTAGATCCAATTGTTCCATGTCCTTATCGAAGTTAATCAGTTCGGTCTGTGGTCTGTCGAGCGCCAGAATCGCATTGTTGAGAGTATTGTTCGCCTTGTTGACGTCTTCCTCTCGCTGCGAGCAAATTCCCAGCAAATTCTGGCAGTGTTGCGTATCGGTTTTAGTCGAGAGGAGGCAACTATCGCTTTTGTATCGCTCTTTAGCCTTGTTTCGTTTGCCCTCAGCAGCCGTCAAGTCGCCTCTTTTCGTTTTAACATCCAACTTCAAATTCCTCACACTTTGCTCAAGAGCCGGCTTGCCTTCTTCCTTTAGCCTCTTCCTCTCCTTCGTATCGGTCAGATTGGTAGGGACTCGTCGAGTCTCCTCAAGCTTCTTTTGAGCAGCAACAATCTTTCCCGGTGATTCTTCGAATTCTTTAGTTGCTTTCGCCAGATTTTCGACTGCGGTTTCTTGAGTTGTCGTTGCAGCATCAAAATCTTCTCGAGCCTTTGCGGCATTTTCCTTTCTCGCTTCGTAATCCTTATTCTTTTCGAATGCTATTTTGTCCAATCGTTCCCACTCCTTCAGTTTCTTATCGTAAATTCGGGCGGGTTCAGCAGCCTCTTTCGTTTTTTCATTCAATCTCTGATCAGCCGCATTCATTTCTTGCTTTAAATGTTCCTCTTGCTCCTTCGCCTCATTCCAATTCTTCTCCAAATCGATCAAACTGAGATTTTCTTCGCCCGATGGAGAGGTTTCCTCGGGAGAAGAGCCGACGGCTTGTGGCTGAACGAAGCTTTGTCAATGAAAAACAATAATAACAATAACAATAACAGAAACGAAAATAACCTTCGGAAGATCGACTGGTCCGGACAACGCATCTGCTGAATAGAAAGATGCCTTTTTGATGCGATTGTGAGATGATTCCTGTATACCATATGCGTAATTTGTATTTTCGAAACTGATCTTACATCGATTCGGGATCGATCGCTGACTTGGGGCGAGGTTGACTTGAGCTCTGAAGTCGCTGCCGCATCGCATGAATTGGTCATCAAAATCTGGAAAAATTGAACGATGTGATAGTCTGACTCATTGAAATGCAACTCTAGGGCTCAGCATATGAATCTGTTAGCGCGAAACGCTGGAAACATAGAATGGACACATTCACTGTAACACAATACGAAAGAATACTGTAATGGCACGGTAGGAAGTCAGAGAATTCACAACGTGGATACGGTAATGCTGGTGTACTGTAGGGATACGGTAGTATATCAGGGGTTCTCACCAGGGGTATCAGCAGGAAAGCGGCAGAAGACGCAAGCAACCGCATGACGAGAGGAGAAGAGGTTGGAATGAGGGGAGGAGGGGAATGGATGAGAGGGAGATCAAGCAATTATGCAAAGAGGTTTGTTGTTTTGCCTTTCATGCTCGTTTTCGAAAAAAAACTTTATCCAATTCTGCACGAACGCAAAGGAAAATATGTACAGACATGACCTGGCATCCTGCCAAAAGTAAGTGGTAGTGTTGTTGTTGTTGTTTTCTTCTTGTAACTGTTATTGTTTTCCTCTTAATCACATCTCGCCGTGATCGTGTAGGGATCGATATCGTTGATGAGTACGGAAGATTGGCTCATCCACCCGTGCTGAAAGATATTTGCTTTGCATTTTTTTTTCAACCGAACCAATCGAAATGCTTACAGCAACTCATCAAAATGATCATCGCAGCGACGATTTATGAGAAAGACCAACCTCAGTGCAGCGCATGTACCACGCCTCTAGGTAGGTGCCCCAGTACCGCGAGAAGACCTGTAAAATTCATTATCATATTTTGAACCAGTGTGCTGAGAAAGATTTGAACACAATTGCATGTTACTTAGCAACGATCAGTAAATAGTGACAAAATCAGCATAAATACAGGTCTCAGATAAGTCATTTTTTTCAGAATGAGTTAATGCAAGTTGGAGAATAGACAGATACCGACGTTCTTGACGTTCTTTCCTTCGGCCGGCAATGAACTACCAGACAGTCAACAAGAGCATTACTATTCAGTTTCGAAGTGCAAAGTCACGATTGTGCATTTCGTCATTCCTATTCGTTTTTTACATGGTCCGAGAATCTAGGAATGGTGATGAGGAGTTCTTCTGACCTTCACATTCTTCCCCTTCGGTCTGCAATGAACCACCAGACAGTCATCGACAATAGACTGGAAGGCGCCCGAGACCAAAGAGAAGGTGCAGTTCTGACAAGCTGAAATGGAATATTTCGGATCCTAAGCTCCGCCCCCTTTTCACGCTACTTTGTGATTTTGAAAAATTTTGTGAAGATTTTGAAGAGATTGAACATTTCGACCGCGTCAAGTATGCTTCATCAGACGCTTTTAGCTTTTGTCTATAACAGGTGATTCGAATGGTTAGAGTGCAAATGAACTCGGAGAACTTGAAAAAAATGAAGAAATAACAAAACAAAAATGTTAATCAATACTAAACATACGAGGCAGCGCGGCGTGATTCGCCTTGCAAGTCACTTTCATGAGGTACTCAGAGTTTTTATACAGGTTTTTTTTTATCTCTGAGAACTTTTTAAAAATGAAAAAAAAAATCAATACTAAACATACGGGGTAGCTCGTAGCCTGTATTGTGTTGTCTGTGTTTCATCAGAAATACTTCAAGTTTGTCAGTGGGAGGTTCAGTAATTCATGGCACTCCAGCAGGAGAAAATTTAATAAAACTAAAACATATGCGGCAGCGCGTGGCCCGTGTTGACGTATGCTTCATGAGAGGTACTCAGAATTTGACGAATACAGGTTCAGTAATTCACTGAACTCGGAAACCTTTTTGAAAAGATACAAAACTGGTTAATCAATACAAAACGTACGAGACGGATCGTGGCCTGTATTGAGTTGTCTATGTTTCATCAGAGAAACTAAAAGTTAGCCAGTGGCAGGTTCAGCAATTCGTGGTGCGCCGTCAGGAGAAAAATTAACAAAACTCAATGTAATTTAAAATGTAAAACAATGAAAACCTACGAAGCGGTGCATGATCCGCCTTACAGGTCACTCTCGCGTCAGGGGAGATGGGCTTGGAGTCATCGGTGATCCATCTTGAATGGTTGTATTCGTTTTTTTTTTCTTTTTAGGTTCGTTTCATTTTTATCTTTAGAAGCGCATACGACCTAATACTGCATGATACTGATAAAGATTGAATGATTTATTGATTTAGAGGCGCTAATTTTGGTCTCATGATAGCAAATTGAACTGTCCTCACCTCCCAGACTTGCACTTGAGAAATGACGACTTGGTCCATTTCTTGCCTTCTTGAACCTGGAGAAATCACATTTAGAAAACACGTCTCAGAAACAAAACCTAAAAAGATGAAAATGAACCATCAAGAAAGTCGGACACGCGATCTTCTTGCAGCCGTTGACGTCCAACGACCTGATATGAATAAAACGATGAATTGAGCCTCAACAACAGTTTGCAATTATGACTTTGGATGCAAGGAAGGCACTCCATTCCAATGTTTGGTTCATTCCACAGCGCGAATTAGTGATAAGTACAATAAACTCATGCAAAAATATAGAGTCAATTACCTCTCCAACAAATTCGGATCGCAGAATCCATTGTGGCACTCGCCCGTCGTTCCTAGTTCTTGGCAGTGATCGCAGGCTGGAAGGTGATTGTTGTTGTTGTTGTTGTTGTTGTTGTTGTTGTTGTTGTTGTTATTGTTGTTGCTGTTGTTGTTGTTGTTGGTATTGTTGTTTTGTTGTTGTTATTGTTGTTGTTGTTTTTGTTGCTGTTGTTGTCGTTTTTGTTGTTGATGTTGTTGTTGTTGTTATGACCTCTCACCCTTGGCCTTGGTGCACTTGGCCAGAAAGTAGTCTGTGACCGGTCGTCCCTCGGGGAACGGCTCCTTGACTTGGTCCAGTTCAACGACGTACCTGCAATGGAGCATGGAACTTCTCTGTTGTTTGGCCCAGACTACGACCGCTCTGAGCGCGCGCAAGACGGAGAATGAGGGATGCAAGTAATCATAAAGCTCAATAGCTGAAGGGACCAGGAAAATTTCAAGACTGAACTGACCACTGTCGATCATAATTGCACGTAAGCGAACGAGCATCGCGCCACGTACCGTTCTGGTACCTTTTCTCACGTTTTCAGGTCATTTTCTTTCGTTTTCAGTGATCAGTTCTTCCAGTTTGTCAATAAGCTAGTGCTGATGAAGAAAAATGCGAAAACTCACCACTGCCGATCATAATTGCACGTAAGTGATCGAACATCGCGCCACACACTGTTCTGGTACATCTGAAACGGAACTTTGTACTTTTTGGGACAAGCCTCTCTCTCTATTGACCGCTCTGAGTGACAAGTGAGGAGGGGAATGAGAAAGGTATGGATACTCTATTGAGAAGGGCTGGACAGTACAGAAGTGCACTGAAATGAGGGAAAAAATTGGTTTCGTTCAACTCTTTTTCTGGTCTCGGATACTCTCCTAGTGGTACTAAGTTGTGCTTCAGATTCTTCACTTAACATTTTCAAAATGTGCGGTTTTCAATAGGTCGAGTGCACTGGCCACATAAAAACAATAAATCAAAGTCCATTCACCATCACACACCGCTCTGGTACATCTGAAAGGCGTTCACAGATTCAGGGCAACTACAGCTAAGCATCACCAGCGTTTCAATTGTATGAGTGAAGTGAAATCATTAATAATTTCGCGATCGATTTTCCCTAAAAACGCATTCTTGAAAGAAAGCAAAATTACCGCAATCTCGCCCTCCCCACAATCCATCGAGGAGCAGTTCGAACTATTCGGGACTGTCTCCAATGCAACCACTGAGACCTCGCCATCAGGCGAGTTGAGGATGGTCTGGATGGGAGGGCAGGCGGAGCAGGCTGAAAGTTTTCTATTTTAGAGGCTCACAGTAGAACATTGCGCAACTGTCTTTGGGAACCTAAATATCAATGGTGAAGTATAGTATAGTAAATGTTAAGTGTTAAGGATGATCTGGATGGGCGGACAGGCGGAGCAAGCAGGAATGATAAATGAGAACATGAAGTGATTGTTGGCGGTTGGGAAAGACTTGTACGAAAAATAGTCAAAACAGTCTTACGCAGGAAAGCGCACGTTCCGATCACGTCTGATCCCACCGACTCGCCGGTGTGCATGCGCCACTTGCCTGAAATGAGACAATTCAGCTTCAACTACTTGTCAGAACACAGCGTTCTATCCCGACAAACAAGGGTGAGGGTTGACCTAACGGAACTGCAAACTCAGGATTCTATAGGAGTTTTGAAACAGATCTCGATTCACATTTTGTAACAAAAGCGATCAGGAGAATTGCATTACGTTTCACAAATTTCTTAAATTCCGAGATCGATTTGCAGTTCGATTACGGTTTTGCGGGAAAATTCAAAAAGATAATCCCATTGTTCACCCTTGTCTGGAGAAAACAATGGGGGTCAGAACGCTGTGAGAATGTTTGAAAAGATTTGAAAAGTTATAAAATGATGCATTTTCAATAATATTTTTGATGAATGCGCTCTGGATCATTCAACTCACCAGCCATGCAAATTCAATGTAAGTTTTTTCGCGTTCTCCGAATGAATTATTCAAGATTTCAGGCAAAAGTTCAGATGAGCAGTTAGAATTTTTCAACTCACCAGCCCGGCACGCCAGCGTCTCTGTGGTCTTGAACTCGCGCCCGGTGAAGACCTGAGATCAATATTTACATAAGTACCTAATTAAGTTAATTAAGTTAATTAATTATGAATTAAATTAATCAATACAGTCATCTGTCCCATCTGGCAGGTGGTCTTCTGGCAGTTTTGCGAGTCGAGATAGCCGGTTCTGGAATTCTGGTCTTTAGGGTGGCAGAGCAGGTTCAGGGGAAAAAGGATCCCGAAATTTTCCGAGCGTCATTTATTACATTTCTTGTATTATTCTGTCAGGAGTGCATAAAATATGCGCGAAAACGGAAAAAATGCGTAACACATAACACGAAAAGAGATGAGTTTCACTGATGACTGAAAGATGATTGAGAGAGATAAATAAGATTATCCTTTCAGCTGGAGTGCAAAATAACCACCACAAAAAATTTTCAATTTCCTCGATCGAAATTACTCCAAAAACAATTTTTGTTTCTTCAAACTCAGAGATCACCTCAAGTACACCCAATATTGCGCGTTTTCTTATTGATGTCAATGGGTATGATAATGTTTAACGCATAGCGTGTATTTAAAAAAAATTGTCCGAAGCATCTGAGAAAATCAAAAACACACCTCAAGTACTCCCTGTGGCAGTACTGGGCGTCTTTCGGGCATCGGTTCTGCGTGTCAGCGACGACTTCCGGACAGGCATCGCATTCTCAAAGACATACATTCATTTGAATGGAAAATTGGACTACATTTGAGGGCTTAATGATAATCAGTTGAAGAAGGAATTTGAAAAAAATGAGGGAAAACTAACTGTACTGAGCACAAGTGACCGCTGCAGTATTCGAAACGGTGATCTTGCGTTCGGTAGTCCATCTGATGGTAAGCACAATTATGTTATACTTTATTATACTCGCATTTGAAAAGATATCGATACGACGATGCTCTTTGATCTCTCAACTCACTTTCTTGCTCCATCACATGTTAGCCCACTTGCCTCAACCCAGATCGCGCCTTCCTTGATCTGCAAAGATCTTTGATCTTTTCGAGAATACTGAACAATCATTGAAGTTGATTCAGAACAGAGGATGTTTGTAGAGTTTGCTCCAGTTCTAGGCATTCAAAGCCATAGGTAGATGAGTTTGATCTTTTCCTCATAAACTCACCGCCAGTTGCCCACTGCTGCACGACACTCGCGAGCACTGGTTCTGAGTTGGTCCTCCGGACTTGAGAACAGCTGAGGAGTCGCAGCGACCTAAAACGATTATTCTGAACGTTCGAACAATCTTTTAAATTTTTTTAAAATCGTTTTTTGGATTATCGATTGGAAGATCGATTCAAGTAGATCTCTCACCCTCTGGAGGACAATCCGCAGTCAGCTTGAGCTCGATGCAGGTCTCGCAAACTGCAATTTATTTAAAATTGTTTTCCCAAGTGAATGATGAGCTTCATTCGTCCCATGAGTATTGTTTGCGAACATAGCGTTGATGAAATCGCGAAACAAGAGCACAAAACACAAAAGAAAGCAAACATTTAAGAAATTTATCTAAATTGCCAACATGAAACTCACTCGGAACCGAGCAAGTAACCTCCAGATTACTCTCTAACTCCAACTTCGACGTCTCCAGTGTCCACTTTCCCGCTGGATTGCACGTGATGGCAACGTCGGTGAGGATGGAGTCGCCGGTCAGGGCCTGGAAGAAGTGTTATGCTCTAATGAGTAGGACTGACGTTGAAAGCTCGTCACCCTTCCGTAACGGTGCAGAACGATTACGTGCGATTCAGGGTTTCAGTGAAACACGCACGTGTATCACATCGAACACTTTAACAAGGTCATTTAATACTTACGAAACAGACGATGCTAGCACGCAGCAACTTGCTACATATTTTCGATAAACGAGCGCCGAAACAAAAAAAAAATGGAATAAATCTCACCGTGACATGACTATCTTTGCATGTGATCTTGCGGCACTGACTAGAGGAGAAACCTGGAATGAGGAAATGAAAATTTAGAACTGAAAGAAAGAAAATTCAAAAGAAAGCAAGTGGGATTGTGCTTTCGGTCTCTTCCGGATTTTGCTGAACCAGCAGTTTTGTACCTCCAATCATCTGTACTAGACTCCGACCGCACACGATCTCTCCGTTCTTCCCACTGTCGAGATGGGTGGAGTATCGCAGGATTGGCAGTCTGAATGTTCTGTTCTCAAGCACGTAAGGCAAGAATAGGCAATATTGATAAACGAAATGAGCTACAATTCGTTTAAGAGACCGGCTCCGAGAAAATTCACCATTTCGGCTCTTTTCCGGACATTTCCCTACGGCTAGGATCCAGACCGCCCCACTCACATATCACGCTACTCACGTAAGACTCGAACTAACTTTGGCATCGACATATTTTTGGGTATCGATAATATTCTTGGTTTGGAGTCCCTATGTGACCCCTAGACCCCCTGTGAAAAGAATAGTGTCAGTGATCATTCCTCAAAGAGTTGCAGTATATGTTTCACTCAAGTTGTCAGCATCAAGGCGATGCTTCGACCCTTTGACATTGTCACAGAAAAACAATCAGACACAATCTCTGAGCCAGTTTTTGAAGCTCTTTCGACCTGAACAAGCTAGGAGTCGATATCTTTGCTGTGAAAAACGTTGTAAAAGTCGAGTTGTAACTTGAAAACCGCTCGAAAAGCTACTGTTTTTCTTTCATAGCTGGATAGAGCTCGTCGAGAGGAATCGTTTGAGTGGTCTGCGCTCCCATACGGAGGGAGGTAACTTAGTTTCCATGTTGTTTGTTTGAGAAATAACTGGAAGACCAAGTGAGAAATACCAGATATTGACGGTCTGAGAGAGACTCCGAATCACTCAGATAAACTTTTCTAAAAATGGCACCGCCCGATTCTTTTCATATGTGGTGAGGTAGATGCAGAAGGGTCTGGGGTGCAACCCTATACCTACATTGTGATGTCGGACGCCACTCTGGAACAGTGAAAACTCGAAAAAACGGAAATTTTAAGACCCGAATTCGGTA
>LS511863.1:26825-42214 GCA_900490845.1 Pristionchus japonicus
CTAGCGAGGAATATGAATGTTTGAAAGATAAAGCTCTGTAGGAAAATGCAGGGACAAACAGGAAAGTGCAAAACTCACCAATATCATTCCTGACAGTCCATTTCGCTACTCTATCAAAGGTCTAGGGTGTCGAGGGAAGAGAATAACAAGAAGAAAAACTAACCAATATCATTCCTCACGATCCACTTGGCTACTCTATGAAAGGTCGAAGGAGTTGTGGGAAGGGATGAGGATCGAAGTTGCTTCGCCGCTTCATGTCTGTCATTGTACAGTTGCTCGGAGTACTCTTCCATGATGAGTTTGGATTCCATTCCCTGGAAATTTCGAATTTCAAAGTCTTATTCCTTGTTTTCTAATGCTTACTTCAACTGTCTCGTTTCAATGCAATTTTCTGACCCTAAGATAACCTAATCGACGAAATTTCTGTACGGTAAACTTCATGTTTTCCGAACTAAGTCACTTTGAGTGAAAACTATGTAGAGCATGTTCACTATGGAGCTAAGTTCAAAAAGTCTAATGAATAAAAAAAGAATGAAATAGAAACTAACCTTCTGTGTGCACTCCTGCTCCGGCACGAATCTCGTTTCGGGATTCTCCGTAATCAGGGCGCATCGTGCTCGGTGAATTGCATTGATTGCTTCTTTGGTTCTATCTTGGAACTGATCAGTTGCTGAGGAGGGAGGGACTTCGTAAGAGTTCTCCGAGTTGGTCGAACTTGCGTTCTTCCATACAGACTCTTGAGTGGCGGCTTGAGGGTCGAAGAAGAAGGAGTAGGCATCGAGAGGGGTGTTGGGGGACATGATGAGAGTGATTAATGAAGAAAGAAGACCTGATAAACTGAAGATGGAGAGGTGCTTAAATAGCCCTGTTAGATCGGACATGTCCGCTGTTTATGGATGGGTCTAGACTGAATGGTCTGATGTGAGATCGGAAGTTGATCGGAAGCACTAGACATCCTAGAGAGTGAAAAAGAGGATGATCTTGTGAATTTCATACCCTGTGGGTGGTGTTGCTATCACCTGGAGCAAGAGAAACTGAAAGTTTAATGATTCCCAAACAGAGAAAGCCGTAATGTGGTTATCTCTCGGAATAAATGTCAAAAGAGTTGTTACTTCGACTGCACTACAAGCGCTTTCGAACAGCCAGCATCAGCAGTTATTGACAACCGAGTGAACCGATAGCAGCATTATCCTTCACTGGTCGGCTCAATGATGCTCTCGGTCTTGGGAGCAGTTAGCAAGAAACATACCTCACTCCTGATTTGCATGCACCCAATTGTTGTTTTCTCCATTTCCTTCATTTCTCCTTCCCACTCATTCCCCTCTCCCTACTCACTCGCAGGCGGTTCGCCATGGGTAAATCGACCGATGATGGGACGGACCCGCGCAACAAGAAGCGGTCGGGATCGGACCAGTGAGTTACGGTAGTCTTTTTGTAGGATACGGTAGGGTACGGTATCCGAATCGTAGAAGTAATCGTAGGCCAGTGAAGGATGCAAACCAGGATGATCAAGCATACCCTTACTTATCTAAATTCAGGAGGATGGTTACCAGTCCATGGTATAGGCTCCTCAAGAAGATGTCGCAAGGCCGATATGCGATCAATGGCGAGCAGGTCATAGTTGGAGTACTGTAGGATACTGTACATAGATCGTTTCTATTGACTACTGTAGAGTTACGGTTGTTGTAGGATACTGTATCGCAAAAATTGAATCTTTTCAGTTCCAGTTCACCTACTCGGATCTGGTGCACGTTCTTGTCCGAATCAAGGCCTTACTGATCAAAGGTATCACCGTACCCTTTTCTGCTACAGTACTCACTAGTTACCGTAGTTCAGGAGATACTGTACTCAAAAATCGATCGTTCAGAACCGCCCCTCGTCAAAATCCGGCCTCCAATCGTTGTCGTGGGCGATCTGCACGGACAGGTATACGGTAGTCGATGGATACGGTACTTCAATCGATGAATCTAATCGATACCGTATCCATTACAGTACACCGACCTCCATAGAGTGACGAACTCCTTCGCCGACAAGGAGAACGGCAGGCCGGGCTGGCTCGCCGAGAAGTTCCTCTTCCTCGGAGATTACGTGGACAGGTGAGGAGTACGGTAGCGTGGGGTACTGTATCTGGTTACGGTACCTGAACAATCGATTACTGTACACCCTATCTGGCAATTCAGAGGCAAGCAGTCACTCGAGGTCATAGTATTTGTATTCCTCATGAAGATCAACTTCACCTCGGAGGTAATTAGTTAATCAATTAATTAGTTGATTAGTTAATTAGTTAATTAGCTAATTAGAGGACTTATTAGCCAATTAATTGCCCAGGTGCATCTCCTACGCGGCAATCACGAGACTAAACCCATCAATCGGATCTACGGCTTTCACCAGGAGTTGCAGGAACGATTCGAGAAGGTTCGAGATTGATCTTTGATCTTTGATCTCTGATCTCTTTGAAGGAGCAAGGCAACAACCTCTTCCACATGTTCAACGAGGCATTCTCGCACATGCCGCTCGCCTGTCTCGTTGGTGAGGAACCTTTGTTGTTCTAAACGATGGTTTTGTTGTTGTTGTTGTTGCTGTCTTCGAAAACAAAAACAAGCCCATTTCAGGTGGCGTCATTCTATGCATGCACGGCGGCATCTCGCCCAAGCTCACGAGCCTGGAGGAAATAATGAAGGTATTTCATCTTTGATCTTAGATTCTTGAACATTGATCTTTGATCTCTTGTCAGATTCCGAAGCCTCTCAAAGACCCCAACTCGAACGAGCTCGCGTGCGACCTCATGTGGGCCGACCCCATGATCGGACTCCAGGGGTGATCTTTGATTTCTGATCTTTGATCTCCGACTGATGTTTGATCTTTGATCTCCCCATTGATCTTTGACCTCCCTCTCTCAGCTTCAAGCCGAACGCCATTCGCGGCGTCTCTGTCCACTTCGGAGAGGACGTCCTCCACACGACAATGGCCCAGCTGGGCATCAAACTCATCATCAGAGGACATCAGGTACGGTAGAGATCAAAGATCAAAGATCATCGATCGATTCTATACTTGAAACCGTACTATCTCGGGCTTGATCTTTGATCTCGATGATCTTTGATCTTTGATCTTTGCACAGATGATGATGAACGGCTTCAATTTCTTCGGAAGTAACAAGCTGGTTACCGTCTTCACCGCGGCCAGCTACTATCCGGATCGGGTGAGGATTATGGTAGACTGGGATTATCGATAGATTGAGGATACTGTAAGCTAGGGATACTGTATGCCTGGGATACAGTAGGATAGGTATACGGTGGATTGAGGATACTGTAGTTTTCGATTACTGTAGGTCTGGGATACTGTAGATTGGGGATTCTGTAGGCTACGAATACTGCAGGATAGGGATACGGTAGTTTGAGGATACTGTAAGCTAGGGATACTGTATGCCTGGGATACAGTAGGATAGGTATACGGTGGATTGAGGATGCTGTAGCTTCTATTAGCGATCATTGGTAGTTGATCTCATTGGAGGGCGATCAGGGCGCACTGCTGCCTTGTAAGTTAGGATTAGTGCAGAATATACGGTAGATTGAGGATATTGTAGGCCAGGGATACTGTAGTCTTACTATATTGATCTCTGATCTCTTCGCAGGCCAATCGAGGCGCTGTCGCGCATGTTGACGCTCGGGGATGTGTCAGCTTCCGGATGATCGCACCATTCAATGGTGAGATCAAAGATCATCTCTTGTTCTGACTCTTGTTGTTCTCTGGCCTTGAATCCAGCAATTTGGGCAGTGTTCCTGACATAGATAGTTGATCTTTGATCTATAATCTATGATCTTTCTCAGATGAGAAAGTCTTCGTGGGCGAGCACGAGGACGCCAACAAGTATGATGTCGGGTACCATCTGAGCGTCGCCGATGAAAAGGTTTGTTGTTGTTGTTGTTGTTGTCGTTGTTGTTGTTGTTCTGTCACTTCAAAATATCAACATTGGACTTACGATGTTTAGCGACGTTAGCCTCGGAACAATGTAATAATCGCAGAAGATGATGGGCGGCGGTCCCTCGACGCAGACTCCCCGCTGAAGAAAACAGGCCTTGAGTGGAATAAAATCGATGTAGTGAATGCTATTGTCTTGTCTTGAACGCACGATTGAACGACAACTTTATTTCAGCTGGTAAATTGGAGAATGTCACCAGCTATGCCTGAATGACAAGCATGCCGGAATTGAAATGAATTGGATTTAACTTGCTTTTCGAGTGAAAAGACATCGTGCACTCGATCAGTAAATCAAATTCTTTTGATCGGAAAAAAATTTAGGCAATNCTAGCGAGGAATATGAATGTTTGAAAGATAAAGCTCTGTAGGAAAATGCAGGGACAAACAGGAAAGTGCAAAACTCACCAATATCATTCCTGACAGTCCATTTCGCTACTCTATCAAAGGTCTAGGGTGTCGAGGGAAGAGAATAACAAGAAGAAAAACTAACCAATATCATTCCTCACGATCCACTTGGCTACTCTATCAAAGGTCGAAGGAGTTGTGGGAAGGGATGAGGATCGAAGTTGCTTCGCCGCTTCATGTCTGTCATTGTACAGTTGCTCGGAGTACTCTTCCATGATGAGTTTGGATTCCATTCCCTGGAAATTTCGAATTCCAAAGTCTGATCTATTTCAACTTCTTCGGTTTCTAACCCTGACTTCAACTGTCTCCTTTCAATGAGATGCGAGGAGAGAAATTGCAGTTTTCTGACCCTAAGATAACCTAATCGACGAAATTTATGTACAGTAAACTTCTTCCCTTTCCGAACCCGGTAACTGTTTGAAAAGTTCAATGAATCAAAGCAACAATTGAATAGAAAACTAACCTTCTGTGAGCACTCCTGCTCCGGCACGAATCGCGCTTCGGGATTCTCCGTAATCAGCGCGCATCGTGCTCGGTGAATCGCATTGATTGCTTCTTTGGTTCTATCTTGGAACTGATCAGTTGCTGAGGAGGTAGGGACTTCGTAAGAGTTCTCCGAGTTGGTCGAACTTGCGTTCTTCCATACAGACTCTTGAGTGGCGGCTTGAGGGTCGAAGAAGAAGGAGTAGGCACCGAGAGGGGTGTTGGGAGCCATGATGAGATTGGGGTAGAGAGACTAACTTGTAAGATGAAGATGAATAAGAAGTTTATATAGTCCTGAAAGATCGGAGATGTCCGTTGTTTATGGACGCGGTCTAGACTGGAGGGGAGGAGGGCGGAAGGAGATCGGAAGCGTGAGTTCCCTAGAAAGAAAGGTGATCGAGTGAACTTCGTGCCCAGTGTCATCTTTCTCCTCCATTTTATGCGCATCCAGGAATGGAGATCTGTTCAATTTTCTAAGGCAGTTGTCTACGATCTTCGAATGTCCCATTGATCGTTGATCTCTAACACACCGCGGAATGGTAACAATTCATCGATTCGTGAACTGTTCTTTTTTTAAAAAACTTTTTCAGTGATTTGCCGATGAGCTTGTGATCTTTTTTTGCTGTTTTTTTTTCATCTGTGTTTTGATTCATGCTCATCTGTTCTTATTCTTTCAGGACTAAAAAATTGCATTCACTACATCAATTTTATCTCATTCAAGTGGCTCTACGATCATCGATTCCTTCAGTGGGGAGGCCTGACTACGTCCGGGGAAAGGCGCCCATCATCTTCTGAAATTTAATCGTTCCGCGCGTATCGTTGCTAAACACCGTAAGTCTAAGCTAATGTTTTCAAGAACAACAACAGCAACAACAACAACAACAAGTACCTTTTCATCGGCGACGCTCAGAATGTACCCGACATCATACTTGTTGGCGTCCTCGTGCTCGCCCGCGAACACTTTCTCGCCTGAAAATTTGAAAAATTACATTTTCAGAGTTGATCTTTGATCTTTGAACTTTGATCTCTGATCTCTCACATATCCTACGGTCTACTCATCTCAGAACACCAAAGGTCTCATTGGTCACAAATTAGAAACTAGGGATGATCTTTGATCTTTGATCTCTGATCTTTGATCTCTGATCTTTGCTCTCTCACCTCCTTGCGGCGATATGGTGTGAAAGCCCATGCTGCCCGTCGCACTAATGTGCAGCACTGCGCCTCGATTGGCCTGCGAAGAGAGATCAAAGATCAGTAACTGGAGATCAAAGATCAAAGATCAACTACGGTACCCCTCTACCGTATTCCTTACCCGATCCGGATAGTAGCTGGCCGCGGTGAAAACGGTCACCAGCTTGTTCTTCCCGAAGAAGTTGAATCCATTCATCATCATCTGGGCAAAGTTCAAAGATCAAAGATCAAAGATCAATCCGAGTAATATTATAGTCTACAGTAACCCTGAGCTACCGTACCTGATGTCCCCTGACGATCAATTTCAGACCCAGCTGGGCCATTGTCGTGTGGAGGACGTCCTCTCCGAAGTGGACGGAAACGCCGCGAATGGCGTTCGGCTTGAAGCTGAGAGGGATCAAAGATCAAAGATCAAAGTCCAGAAATCAA
Source organism: Pristionchus japonicus (assembly GCA_900490845.1). Taxonomy (NCBI): domain Eukaryota; kingdom Metazoa; phylum Nematoda; class Chromadorea; order Rhabditida; family Neodiplogasteridae; genus Pristionchus; species Pristionchus japonicus. The sequence goes on from LS511863.1 coordinate 33,312, forward strand.
AGATCACCCCTTCAATCCGATCATGGGGTCGGCCCACATGAGGTCGCACGCGAGCTCGTTCGAGTTGGGGTCCAAGAGAGGTTTAGGAATCTGAAAATAAGAGATCAGAGATCAAAGATCAAAGATCAACTACCTTCATGATCTCCTCCAGACTGGTGAGCTTGGGCGAGATGCCGCCGTGCATGCATAGGATGACGCCGCCTGGGTTGATGTTGTTGCTTTCGAAAACAATAACAACCGTTAAAACAATAACAAGGCTACAGTAATCCCATACCTGCCGTATCCCTAGCCTACCGTAACCCGACCGTACTCCTCACCGACGAGACAGGCGAGCGGCATGTGCGAGAATGCCTCGTTGAACATGTGGAAGAGACTCATGCCTTCCTTCTGAAAGAAATCAAGGGTCAAAGATCAAAGATAAAAGATCAATGATCAATCCTATCAGCTAACCTCCCCGAAACGTTCCAGCAATTCCTGCTGGAATCCATACACGCGATTGATCGGTTTGCACTCGTGATTGCCCCTCAGAAGAATAACCTGGGCAATTAGGTCATGCTAATTAGCTAATTAATTTACTAATTACCGATCTTCTCCACAGAGATTTCATGAGGAATACGAAGACTATCACTTCAAGTGATTGCTTGCCACTGCAATAACGATCATTTAGTAGTCTACAATGCCATGCCTACCGTACTCCCCTCAAATCGATACAGTACCCCGCGACTACCGTACTCCTCACCGATCGACGTAATCGCCGAGGAAGAGATACTTCTTGGCTAGCCAGCCCGGCTTGTCCTTGTCCGCAAAACTGTGAAAGACGCGGTCGAGATCGGTGAACTGTAGAGGTACGGTATTATTGATTGGTTGCTGTAGTTCGATGAGAGTACGGTATCGCAACCAAGATACAGTATCCATCGACTACCGTATACCTGTCCATGGATGTCACCAACGATGACGATGGGAGGTCTCATTTTGACGAGGGGCGGCTCTGAACGATCGATTGTACAGTATCCTACCGTATCACTAGTGCCGCCGATTACTGTAAATAGTAGTACCTTTCATCAGTATGGACTTTATCTTGATCAGAATTTGGATGATATCAGCGTACTTGAATTCGTACTGGAAAAATGAATTTACAGTACCCATTCACGCTACAGTATCCTATCGTAACTCTACAGTAACCTAAATCCTCACCAATTTGTCGGGTCTCGCTCGACTCTCTTCATTTATCCTCTTCAATAACCGGTAGAGGCTGTTGTTTCCAGCGCTAACAGTGACCCTGAATTCAGTCATTCTCATGCGTCCACGTTGAACAGTTCGTTGGCAACGCTCATCGGAGACTGACTACAGTATCCCAGGTAGATCAACAGAAATGGATACAGTAACCCATACGTGACCGGTCTAGATGACGTCTACAGTACGCCAGGTGGATCAATAGCTACAGTAACTCACACATCCGACTGGTACGATCCTGACCGCTTCTGGTTGCGAGAGTGAGAGTCCGTCCCGGACTTTCCCATGGCGAACCGTCTGCGAGTGAGTAGAGACGAGGGAATGAGTGGGAGGGGAGTGGAAGGAGGGAGCGAGAGGGGACTAGGCAAATTAGGTTTTTGTTTTCGCTCTATGCATGCTTTTGAGACAAAATTTGTTGTAATCTGCACGTATACATTGAATTTTTCATGACTTTATCACCGATAAGACTCGTTTTGTGGATTTTCGATATGGGGCCTTGTCATCCCTCATTTGCGTTGCTTGTTCTAGAAATGGTTTTTGAATTGACACGCATGATCTTTGATCTTTGATGTGTTTGGCATGCAAAGGATAAAGCATGACTCACCCCTCTGCCAGCCGCCGTTTCTTTCACGTTTGCTGTCACTTTGGACTCTTTGGGCTTCGCAGTGTTCTAAAACTCATTTATTAACTTTACAATCGTTAATTAATTAACCTTATCAACCGCTGTCGCGGACTTCAGGTGCTTCGTCTGCTCTTTGGCAGCAGTCTGAGATAATTAATTAGCTTAATAAATTTTAATATTAATTAATTACTTCATCGGATTTAGCCGTAGTCTCGGCAGGTGTCTGTCGAGGCGTCGATGTGGTCTGAATATTTGGATTTTATTATTTGGATAGATAACTCTGATGCTTTCGCCCGTTTGATCTTTGATCTTTGTAAAAATCTAAGTTACGCACTCCGGTCGGCTGTGCTGTGATGGGCATTCGTCCTTGAGGCGTGGACGGGTTCTGAACCTTTGAATTTGAGATAATGAAATTACAGTGCTTCTTATCCCTGAATGCCTCTACGAATTTAGTTGCAAAATTTGGCTAGAATGCTATTTTTGGCTCATTATGAACTGAAAATTCAATCCTACGTACCGATCCGGTATGTTGGGCAATGTACGCGATCACGTAGGGGTCGTTGGGCTCCAACCCACCTGGAGGAACCTCGGGAGGGCAGATTTTCAGCTAAATTACATTTTTTTTTTTTTTAATTAAACCAAATTCGGTCAGACCCCGTGTTGTCCACAGTAGTACTTGGGATCCTTTTTCAGCTCGTTCAAGTCGAATTTTGCCTGAATGATATAGGGCAAATTTCATCAAAGATGCGTGTCAAATATCGAACAGGAAAACCTACATGTTCTCTATTTTCTCGTACGAGATCGTTCAGAAACTCGGAGCGGTCCGAGTCAGAGGGAGCGCCGTTGAACTGGAACACTGCGAATTTCGAAAATGCATTTTTGATCCGAGACTTGGTTTTTTTCAGTTTCTAGCTGATCCTCAACCACTCAGAAGGGAACTCTAATGAGAATAGCGTAAGAATGCACTAGGACTGAAATTCATCCAGAAACGGAAGAAGTGCCACAGACCTCATCTGTTAAGTTCAACCAGGCCTTGATCACACATTATATCGATTTCTCCCCATGCCATGCCCACAACGGAATAAACATTAAATTGAATTGAATTGAACAACTAACCACTGTGATTCGCTGCTCCGGGCGAGCATCAATGGCGAAATTGGCCTCGGGATCCCAGTAGGGTTCGATGGTGTCGGGACCCTCGGGCAACTCCGTGCCCGGCGGTCGCATGCCCGGCTCGTAATCGTGAATCTGCAAATCGAAGGGGGCGTGGCTTCAAAAGGGGGCGGGGCTTCTAAGAGGGTGTGGCCTCAAAGAGGGCGTGGCCTCAAAAGGAGCGTGGCCTCGGAGGTTACGAGGCTTCAACGTATGTAAATCGAAAGGGGGCGTAGCCTCGAAGGGGCGTGGTCTCAAAGTGGGCGGGGCTTAAAAGTGGGCTTGGCTTGAACGCACTGGAGCTCCGTGGAATCGCGTGAAGTACTTCTCACAGCCCAGCCACTTGAAGAATTTCGAACCAATCACGAGGCGAGTCCACTGAAATGATGAATCTTTTTGAAAGTCGGGAGCCGGAGTTCCTAGCCGGCAAATAGGTTCACTCACCTGTGCTCCCGGCTTGTCCTCTGGAAGTTCGCCTCGCTGATATGCGTAGAGGCAAGCGGTCTCCGGGAATTGGCTCGGCTTTGGCGCAACGACTCCCGGATCCGCGACCGGTGTCTCGCTGTAATTATATTATTTATGCATATTAATTGATTATTGATTTCCACCTCGATGCTCGACCATTGGACGCCTGGCTGGTGACCTGCAATACATTTTTGAAAATTCCCATATTTTAAAAATAACAATATTATTATTATTTATGAGCTACCAACCTGATTGTTGGAGATATCGGAGGAATTACGGGAGGAAGGCGTCTGGCTTTTCTTGGAGGCTTTACTCGATTTCGGAGTCGCCTTAGCGCCAGAAACAGCGGAAGAGCCGGGCCTGGTTCCCGGCGATTGAACCGGAGAGGCTGCTGAAAGGAGCTCCTTCACCACACAAAAGCTAAGAACAGGACTTCCGCACAACGTTGAGACCGCCAAAAAAGTGCAAGCATGCCAGAATATGGGTCTAACGGCTAACGATTTTTCTAACAGCCAAATAATGAAATTAAAAGTATTATTCACCATTTGTCTTGCCCTTATTGAACCGTTGGCAGCAGAGCAGTCTCTTCCTGTAGCACACGAAGAGAGCAATTCCTCCCAGAATCGCCGCTAGCACGCAAACGCCACCGACCGCCCCGCCAATCGTGGCCGGAGACGGACTGAAATTGTTGTTGTTATTGTTATTGTCATCGAAAAAGTCAAAACAATATGCAAAAACCTCACCCTTTCCTGGCTTCATCGTCCTTCCTTTTCGCCGTTTCGTATTGCTGCTTCCACGATTCAGTTTTGGCATGAGCGTCGGTGTAAGAAGCTTTGGCCGTTTTGAATTCACCCTTGAGTTTGTTCACTTCTCCGTCGATTCTGGAGTTCTCTGTTTCTGCTATTTCCTTGAGAATTCTCGCCTTTCTCGCGTTCTCTTTGGCAGTCTCTTCTTCTGCGGAACGCCCAGTCTCTTGCCCTTCCGCCTCGGTCTTAGCTGTTTCTTTTCTTCCCAAATCCTCGCCAGCCAGTTTCTCAGTCTCCTTTGCAGCAGCTACTTTGTCAGGCAGTGTCTTGGCTAGCTCCTCCAATCGTTTAACTTCTTCATCTGCCATTTTCTCGTGCATATCAAAATATCGGTTCTTTGTGTCCAAATCGCTTATTTGCCTGTCCAATTCTTCCAAATCCTTATCGAAATTATTTAGTTCGGTCTGTGGCCCCTCAAGCGATGTTGTTGCGCTTAAGAGGGTAGAATTTGCTATTCCGATAGCGAGTTCGATATTGCCGAGTTTGGTGCGCAAAGCTTTGCACGGGTTAGTATCCTTCTTGCTAGGCGTGTCGCACTGATCATTGTCATACATCTCTTGCGTGGATCGTTTATCCTCCAAACGATCCTTCAGCACTCCCGCTTTCGCCTCCACATCCTTCTCCAGACCGTCGACTTTGTCTATCAGACCCTGCTTCCCGTCAACCTTCGTCCTCCTTCGTCCCTGAGTGTCCGTTAGATTGGTAGGGACTCGACGAATCTCAGCAAGCTTTTCCTGGGCTTTATCAATCTTTCCAGGCGATTCCCTCAACTCTTTCTCTGCTTTCGCTACATTTTCCGTTGCAGTAGCAAGCGCTTTCGTTGCCGCTTCAAACTCCTTCTTGGTCAAGGAAGCGTTCGCCTTTTTCGCCTCGTAATCTTTGTTAGTATCATTCGCAATCTTGTCCAGTCTTTCCCATTCCTTCAGTTTCTTATCGTAAATTCTGGCGGGTTCAATCGCCTCTTTCTCTGCATCATTCAATCTCTGCTCAGCCGCATTCATTTCTTGCTCTAATCTTCCCGCTTGCTGCTTCGCCTCATTCCATTTCTTCTCCAACTCGCTCAAACTCAGGTTTTCTTCGCCCGATTGAGAGATTTCCTCGGGAGGAGAGCCGACGGCTTGTGGCTGGAAAACAACAATAAGAACAACAACAATAGTTGCTAAAAAACACTCGAAAAGGGAACAAACCTTCGGAAGATCGGCTGGTCCAGACAACGAATCCGCTGAATCAATAGGCGCCTTTCTGAGGCGATTGTGAGATGAATCCTGAAGAGACTTTTTGGCTGTTTTTTCTGTTGATTTTTCAACACAGATCTTACATCGATTCGGGATCGATCGTTGGCTTGGGGCGAGGCCGAGTTGAGCTCCGAGGTCGCTGTTGCATCGCATGAATTGGTCATCAAAATCTGAAAATGGATTTAATGACTTTCAGTAGGCCTACTGTAGTTGGAGTACGGTAGGTACACTGTAGGAGTACGATAATGCTGGCATACTGTAGGAATACGGTAGCAGAGAACCTCACCAGGGGTATCAGCAGGAAAGCGGCAGAAGACGCCAGCAACCGCATGACGAGAGGGGAAGGGGTAGGAATGAGGGAAGGAGGGGGAAGGAGAACAGAATCAAGCAATTATGCAAAGAGGTTTGTTATTTTGCCTTTCATGCGCGGGTTCTGGAAGAAATTTATTCGATTTAGCACGAACGCAAATGAGAATATGTACAGACATGGAAGGTGGCCTGGCGTCCTGCCAAAATTCATTGTTTTGGTTGTTATTGTTGTTGTTGTTGTTGTTGTTTTCTTCTTGTTATTGCTTTCCTCTAATCACATCTCGCTGTGATCGTGTAGGGATCGACGTCGTTGATGAGTACGGAGGATTGGCTCATCCAGCCGTGCTGAAAAGGAATTCATTCTTTTTTTCGAAGAAGTCCTGTACTGCACACGAAACAATGGCAAACTGATTAAAAATGGCCAATGGAGTTTCTAAATAGGGGTTTAATTGTTTTCGAATGTGAGAATAAAATAAGTTAGTATTCAATGAATCACCTCAGTGCATCGCATGTACCACACCTCCAGATACGTGCCCCAGTATCGAGAGAAGACCTGAAGGAACTTCACTTAGAATAGCTGTTACTCAGGATTAATTGCAACCACGGACTGAGAAAAATGTTGTTTCCGTTTTTTTAGTAGACACTGCCCCTGACATCAATCTACTTGTTTCATTTCATGACTGATTGGTAAAGAACGATTGAGTTCTAAACGTGAAATTACTTCATCTCGGGAAATATTGTATTACCTTGACATTCTTCCCTTTCGGTCTACAATGAACCACTAGACAGTCATCAACAACATTACTTGTTTAGATTTGAGAGGGTCAAATTTCGATTTTGAGCGTCTATTCATTTGTTATCTTTTTTCTTTTAGTGCTAGAGAAATGAAACGATGGGGAGTTCTTCTGACCTTGACATTCCTCCCCTTCGGCCGGCAGTGCACCACCAGACAGTCATCAAGAGCATTACAGTTTCGAAATTGTCAAATCACGATTGTGCGTTTCAGCATCCCTAATCGTTTTTTTTTCACATGGTCCAGCTAAACAATGAGGAGGAGGAGTTCTTCTCACCTTGACATTCCTCCCCTTCGGCCGACAATGCACCACCAGGCAGTCATCGACAACAGATTGGAAGGCGCCCGAGACCATAGAGAACGTGCAGTTCTGACATGCTGGAATTATACTTATTTCCTCCAATTCTAGGAAAGCATTTCCCATTTTTGTTCTTTACATTTTTCGTTGTTCTAAAATTTATTCGTATCATAGTCGTGGCTAAACAAGAAAATGAACCCGAAACCATGGAGAAGGTGCAGTTTTGGCAGACTGAAATTAAAAATTTAGGAATGAATGAATGAGATCCTAAGCCCCGCCCCCTTTTTCACGGCAGCTTCTCTAAAATGATTTATCCATGCTCGGAATAGACGCAGGCTAGTGAAGTGTGGAGTATTTTGAGAATTTTGCACATCACACCAAATATGTTTCATCAGAGGTGTTTAGCATTTGCCAATCACAGGTTTAGTAATTGTGAATGTTGTTGTGAATGTTGTTAAAATAAAATCCTCTAACTGAGACTAAAACATACGAGGCGGCGCGTGGTCCGCCTTGCAGGTCACTCTCGCGTCCGGGGAGATGGGCCTGGAGTCGTCGGTGATCCATCTTCAATGGCTGTATTCGTTATTTTCTTTCTAGGTTCGTTTCATTTCTATCTTTAGAAGCGCATACGACCTAATACTGCATGATACTGATAAAGATTGAATGATTTATCGATTTAGAAGCGCTAATTTTGGTCTCATGAAAGCAAATTGAACTGTCCTTACCTCCCAGACTTGCACTTGAGAAATGATGACTTGCTCCATTTCTTGCCTTCTTGGACCTACAAAATATAACGGGGCATTCTGGGATAGCAACGAACCATCAAAAAAGTCGGACAAGCGATCTTCTTGCAGCCGTTGACATCCATTGATCTGCAATGAATGGAATGAATCGCGACTCAGCAACGAATTCGAAATTCCGAATGTCATCCCAGCTAGTTATATTCAAGATAAAAAAAAGTACGCTCACGCATCAATTACCTCTCCAACAAATTCGGATCGCAGAATCCATTATGGCACTCGCCCGTCGTGCCCAGCTCCTGACAGTGGTCGCAGGCTGGAAGGGGATTGTTATTGTTGTTGTTTTTGTTGTTGTTGTTGTTGTTGTCGTTGTTGTTGTTGTTGTTTTTTTTTACCCTTCGCCTTGGTGCACTTGGCCAGGAAGTAGTCCGTGACCGGTCGTCCTTCGGGAAACGGCTCCTTGATTTGGTCCAGTTCGACTACGTACCTGCAATTTTTTTTACTAGAACTGAATTTTTAAACAGCAAAACATGTTTTGCAACGTGATTAGGCCAGCAGTAATGGATTCACATGGGGGCTTCAGCCACAATGCGCTAAATTCAAGCTGAATCAGCTCGGATACTGTTGAAGAAATCATCAAACTCACCACTGCCGATCGTAATTACACGTAAGCGATCGCACATCGCGCCACACGCCGTTCTGGTACATCTGCAATGAGAATGGGTTAGTTTAGTTTTTTTTCAAAATGTTTTCAGATATTCATCTAGGTCTTTTCAGATATGCTTCAGTATCTTCTTAAAGCGATGAGGACAAAGATGAGGGCATTGATAGGACGAAAGTAATCATGTAAAAACAATCAATCAACGTGAGATCCAATTGCCTACTAAATAGTCTAAACAACCCCATCTTTTCCGTTTCACACATCAGGATGTTGAGCAGCTTGCCTACCGCAATCTCTCCTTCTCCACAGTCCATGGACGAGCAATTCGATGAGTTGGGCACAGTCTCCAGTGCTACAACTGAGACTTCTCCATCGGGCAAGTTGAGGATAGTTTGGATTGGAGGGCAGGCCGAACAGGCTGGAATGTTTATACAATCAATGAGTTCATAGCACCATGAAGACGCCAAGGGCTACGGCGTCTGGAAGCCTATGGGGCCTAAGAGTTGAGGATGGTTTGGATTGGAGGGCAGGCCGAACAGGCTGGAATGTTTATACAATCAATGAGTTCATAGCACCATGAAGACGCCAA
>LS511868.1:20682-48586 GCA_900490845.1 Pristionchus japonicus
AAAGTTGAGAGAGCACTTTTTTCACTCTTTTTCGTGTTTCTCGAAAAGTTGAAGTCCAAACCCTTTGAAAATTTAAACTTAAGCTAATCTTTTGATGCTCTATCGAATGGTATATAACATGAGGGGTCAAAATCAAAGGGAAAAAAGTCGATCTCAAAGATCAAAGATCAACTTTTGGGTCCAACTTTTCGGCTGAAGTCTGTCCCACCCCTAGGGACTCTAACCACAAAGTTTGAGCCTCCTGCGACCATTTTGAGCAACTGTGCCAACCCCTCATACATTCTTACGCGGAACGCGTTTTAAAACGTACGAAAACCAAAATATGTTAAGAATGTTCTTTTCACAGTAATATAAGAGAAAGATTATTAATGTTAAATGAAGCGTTTACGTTCAATTTTATGAGAATGAATGTTTCATTGTATGCAGTATGGAGGGATAGGTTTCCAATTCTCTCATGAAAATCCAGGAGGGGACGGTTCTTCTTCCATCTCGAGTAAAGTCAGCGGACGGCCCTTTAATGCTAGCTTCTGATAAGCTGAACAGTTAGAGAAAAAAACTTACAAGGAAGAAGTCATCACTCATTTTCGGTCTTTTGCCGAAAACAAAATGGCTGGTTGGTCTAATATTAGAGAGTTCGTTCCATTTGACAGGGAGAGAATCATGCGGTCTCATCCCGTTCGGATCACTGAAAATGTTCTTTCAGTTTTATCACTGCATGATTAAATTGCCTGCTTTTAGCGAAGTTAGTGAATGCCTGTGCAATGAGGTGTGTCATCTCAATATCTGAAAGATGTGTCAAAATACAGAACAAATTTAATAAGTACCATCAGTATTGAATGTAAACTTCCAGGAGATTCCTGTTCCGAAAAAGTAAGGGAGTTCAGATCCATGCGATGCTTCTGAAAAATGTAAATATACCGGAATGATGTTCCTAAAAAAACCAAAAATCTTTAGTATTGCTTTACCAATTATTGGCATCCAGTAGCGAGCCATGCCAAGACTCTTGCGATTGAGAAAGTCAAACACGTAGAGATAAACAGGTGCATCTGACCATTCTTTGATAATTTTTTTCTTTCACAAAATCAGTACCTTTCCGATCTAGCATCCCTTTCGCGAGCTGAAGGGTTGGTGTATTGATAAAACGATCCGATAGAACCTAGAAAATTATTTTCCGGGAATATTGTGACTGATACACCTCCAGGACTCCTCTCAGAAATGTTGATTTATTCGCGAGAAGACCGGGTGGGAGATATCGTCGATATAGGCTCTCCTATTTCATTATATTTGGGAAAAAACACTTATCTACTTTCTATTTTTTGTTAAACTTCTCACATATATTTTGTCCTGATCCTCAATCTGAGGTGGAATGAGAGACCGAACAAAAGTTTCCAGTGTGTTTGCATCAGCAGTTAGAGATCCGTTCACTAAATATTACATTATATGTATGTGCCAACATTTGACTAAAAAATGTGATTACCGAACGAAAGTGCCTCCAGTCGAGTAACTCCTGTTAGCAATGGTTTCTTTTTTGCCTTTTTTCTCAATTCATTCAATTGTTCTGCGAATAAAATGCCATCAAAGACGGGTGTGATCTCTGAAATTTCATTGGATGGATAAAATAATGTTGTTATTTGCCTCCTTCTTGTTCTCCTCCATCATCTCCTCTATTCGCTATGAATTCATCTGCCGAAATCTTACGAAGTCTATCCAAAGTCTGCAATTACACGTGATCCATAATTATGAGCACCATAATCACTAGAGTTCGAAACAGGGGTAATCGTCTCTTCATTTCACACACTCTCTCGCCTCTCTGACCGGTGAGAGAGTGTGTGAAATGAAGAGACGATTACCCGTCCTCGAACTCTAATAATCAAGTGATCCATAATTTCCCCTACCTCATAGCTGGTCGTACTGTCAAAGACTCCCATTGCCTTTGCTTTTGCGTTGCATTGCTCTTTCATGAGAGAAGAGAAGCACCAAGGTGCGTAGGAGTTACCAGAGAGAAGAATCATTTTGTGGAAGAGTTCTGAAAAAAGCATGGGACTAAACAATGAGAACATAACAGACTAGTGGAGAGTGGGCTCAAATGAAGAAGATCGATTGAGGCGGCTCCTGATCCTTGTCCAATCAACGTTATATTATTCTTCAAATATTTATGCTTATTTCGATCAATTTTTAATTGACATACTGGATCTCCTTCGAATTGTTCGATATTCTTGTTAATCCACTTAAGGGCCTCCAACTGATCCCACAGTCCATTGTTGCCCGGACACGCATCATCTCCTGCACGTGCTCAACCTCACTTTGAAAGGAAACACGACAAACCTGTTGTCCAAAATCCGAGATATCCAACGCGAAATTGAATTGAAACGAAGACTATGTCTCGGGATACCTTAACCATTGACCTTCATTCAACGAATTTCAAAATCCGTTCTTCGTCATAAAATAATGTCTCACTCGATTTCGGCTTGCATTCATTCAAACTTCACTTAAAGCTAACTTACAATATTTCTGCAGATTTCGATGTCTCCGTAATTGCTAGCCCCATCCATCACAAATGATCCACCATGGATAAAAACCATTACGGGGAAACCTAAATGTCATCATTGTATTCATCGATAGAAGGAGAATCAAAATTGCTATGACCTGTGGCCGGAGGAGTCCAGCAAGGCTTGAATACGTTTAGATAGAGACAGTCTTCCGACGGCTTCCCTTTCTGTAACTTTGTGTTTGAAGACCAATGATAGATACGCTTCAAACTCACTTTTATATTGTCCCAGATGTAGAAATTCCTCTGAATTGACCTTGCTCGATATTCTCTTGTTGAGAGAACTTCTTCCCATGGATCAATTGCCATCGGCTTCTAAAAATGCATTTACTTTTGCCTATGTATGCGTAATGGAAGTGTTCTTGATGCGTTCGACCATCTCTTTTGAATCACAGATCTTCTGGCAAAATCAGGAAAGGTTGAAATATCAATTCTTATGAGATACACTTCTGTTTCCAACCTTGAATCGTAATTCTCCGACTGGCGGTTTTGCGTAAGGGATTCCCTGAACGCATTGTTTCCTTTTATAAAGGTGACGTAACATACCAGGAATACATCGACTTGACGAGGTCCAGTATGGATCATTCGCTTGCCCTCCACCTTTCCATAAGACGTCTGAATGGTTGTTGAAGGAGGAAATCCACCGAAGCAGTTCATCTCTCTACTCTCACTCAATGTGACTGTTCATCGATATACCCACTAGTTAATGAGTATTTCTTGTCTTTTCAATTCCCATGAGCATTGCCTAATTTCCCTGTCATCATTATTCTTTTATCATCTCCCCTCACTCGCACTTTTGATACTCTCGATTCGCCGATTGGAAAATAGAAAATAGAGTGTGTTATCAGGTATGAAAAAGGGGGGGCGACATAAAAGGAAATCAGTTCATCTAGAGACCTTTCATGCAGATAAAAATTTTACCTCATTGAGCGATGAGACATGCTAGAGTATGATAGTAAGAGTAAAATATCCCAAACAAAATGTTACGACCCTGGCAGGACTCGAACCTGCAATCTTCGGATCCGAAGTCCGACGCCTTATCCATTAGGCCACAAGGCCGGTATACTCTTGTCAAATTCATGGACATGTTTTATGGTCCTTCTGCTTTTGTGAATAGACATCGTTATGTGAGTTCCGAAATTCGAACAAACATCATTTCATTTGTTACAACCAAATTTGCAACCAATATGTTTGGACGGCGGTAGTTTATGCAATTTATACAATTTTCTGCATAGTTTTATCTATGGTAGGAAAAATGAGCCTATAAATCGAAAGAACCTCCCGGATCAAAATATAAAATGGTTGGAATGACTCCCCTTCCACCTTCCTTCTTTCAATCCATTTCTTCTCTTCTGGATGGGGGGAGGCGATATGTTGTAATGGTCTCCTCTATCTTCTCAGCGCTCTTTTTCTCAGTCACCTCACCTCCTCTCGTCTCTCTTCCTCTGACGATCGACTTTCAAAGTATAGCACTTTCTCGATTAACTTATGCTAAATCAAGAGCAACGTCTGGCTTACTCTAATCTGTTGCATATTGAGGCGTGATTTTAAAGTGATTTTTACAGTCTATCACTTTTTTTCTTTTTTTCTCTTTGCCGAATGTGTACTAAACGTTTTAAATTATCAGAAACTGTATAATTGTAATAGTCCTTCTAATGTCCTTCCTGCCACTTTCCACCCCCGTGTCTCCTTAGTCATCTCCGTTTGTTTTCCGTCCTCTTTTTCACGGATGTTACAATGTCCGAGGAAACCGGTTGGGAAATATCTCTCTACTAAGTATACAAATGGTTTATCACATGAAGCTAACCGTTGACACATTTTCAGCACATTGAACCATTAAGAAATATATCAAGTCTGCCATTGCAAAATTCGTTCTCAAGTGTCCATTGTTCGATTTCGCTTCATCTCTCACCCACGCATAGTTTGTTTGACTTGATCCCCTCTACGATATCTCTGAGAACTGTCGTCTTCCCTCCTTCTTCTCTCCTCATTGATCTACTCACTGGTACCACCAGCTGATTTACTCCTCGACAACACATCCTATTGTTGTTGACTCAATCCCATTTTGTAGACTACTCTAGTCTCTCATCTGTTCTCTTTTCATTGTGGATGACTCTGATGATTGAATGACTGAATGACTGATTGAATGAATGTGATAACAGGATGGAGGATTCGCGAGAGGCGCGAGAACGAGTGCGTGCCCTAATGGAAACGCGACCGTCAGCTCGTCCGCCCGATTTCGTGAATCCCCTCGAGAAGATCGAACAACTCCTCACTTGTCCGATCTGTCTCGATCGATACAAGTAAGTTTCTTTAAATATTCATCTTGGCGTTTTGGACATCATGCATCAGCAATAATTTGATTCAGAGTGCCGAAACTTCTGCCATGCCAGCATACTTTCTGTCTACCGTGTTTGGAAAGTTGCGCCGAATCCGCAGGACGATTGCTCAAGGTAAGTTTTTTATGGATTCAGTCCTCTTCTTCTATCTTAATCTCTCCGCTCGTATGCTGCATCGGGAGATTTTTACAGTTTGGATTTACAGTTTAGATCTGAATGATCCATTTCAGTGTCCCGAGTGCCGAGCTGAGCACAGTATTCCGTACGAAGGAGTGAAGGCTTTCCAGACGAATTACACACTTACTGGATTCCTTGATATTCATCTTCAGGTCAGAAAAGTGCATTCATTTTTTTGACTATCGCTGTTTTCCAGAGTATTTGGTCTTTGGATTCATGATAGCGTAGTACCTATGCTCCCGGACTCTGAATTACTCTATTTTACTTTCTCTCTTTTCAGGCCACAAATGAAAGCAGTGCGCAGATCGAGGAGTACATTCACAGGTTCTATTTGATCGTTTCTTTTTCTTTACTTCGAACTTTACGAACTTTGTCTTCCGAGACGAGAAGGATGATTTGCCCTCTGGATTCCCTTTACAATACTGACACTTTCCCTTCCCGCTCTCTCTGATGTTCTTCCAGTGCATCTCTCTAACAGTTGTTGTCATTCTCTCGTGATCCCACTTCTCACAAATCAAGAGTCTAGAGGGGGATGGCCAATCGATACTCGCATAGGTCACTCGTTAAACATAGCTGCCAGTCCCTACGTTGTAAAGGCACTTCTCTCTGAATTAGCCATCCCGCCCTCTCAAATACACTCGGAAACAGATTGTGGGAATCGAGGGCTGTTAAATTCAAGAAAAGTATGTAAAACATAGCTTCGTAAGAAATGACTTCTTCACTAAAAATATCTTTCATCAATAACGTTACAGAACTCTCACATATAATGAGTGGGGAGTCATTTGTTGCGTAGCCATACCTACTCCGAGTCAGCTGTGAGGGTTCAGTCACGATCAAAATAGTGGGGGATGACGTTTTCCCACGCGGGCTATTCTCGAAAACAATTCATCAGTCTGAATTAGACTATCAAGAACTGACTATTTATAGATACAATCTCGAGCGATGCAAGATTTGCGATGAAAAGGCGGAATGTGATACTTGTGCCCATTGTGATCGGTGAGAGATTTAATAACTTACAAATAATGGAAATCAAAAATGGAAATCAAAATTAATTTCAGTCGAGCTTGCAAAGAATGTCGAAATTCGCACATGGAAATGCTCAAGAGAGATCTTGGAAGGCTTCTCAATCAGGTATGCTGCATATAAGAACAATATGTTTGCATTACATCATTCTTAGGTAAAAAGGCTGTCGAATCGCATCATCGAGGCTTCGGATGGAGTTGCGAAAGGTAGTGTCGGTTTATAAATGTATGTAATGCAAAGACAATTGAGATAGAAACGAGTATTTTGGTTGAATTTTCAATTCTGCAGGGATGGAACTCACGACACTCAACTGTGAAACAACCAAAACTGAAGTGAAGGAATATTTTCACAGGTATTTATTACTGCTACCATTTGGCTACTCAGTTGATCATTCATAGCATTTCGAAAAAAATTGTGAATTTATGTAGATATCACGTTAAAAATTTCAGATATCAACGAGAGCTAAAAAAGCGTGAGGAGCATCTTCTATTCGAGATTGATCAATTCCAGAATAATGAGAGCCGGTGAGTAAGAAATCATATCCAGCTCTCTCATAATTGTTGTCATAATCTAGTAAAAACTTCTTGTTTAAGAGTGATGTCAAATCTCCGGGATGTACTTGAATTGGAGAGTAGCAATATGAGCGAAGCCGTCTCTCGTTTAGAAGCAGCGCTAAAGGTATTATCAATCTCTTTTTTATCTTATCTTATCTCGGTTATCCTTTGTTGCCACACTGATCTCGCTTAGACTAATATATTTTAGTAGCAAACTTCGTAAAGGTAAGACGCATGAATTGAATTCTGTGTGTGAGATTCAGTTTATACAGTAAAGTAGTGAAGTAGTTGGTGTGTGTTCGGTGACGGCACTGAAATTCGATACGACTGCAAGATTCGCTTTCTTCTTCTTCTTCTTCGCTCTCTTTCTCTTCCACTCTCCTCTATTCACTCACTCTCTCGCTTGATTTAGTAGCGCATCCAGCGAGAGATTCATAATGACCCCAGTGTAAGACAGAGCATGCGGATTTAGTAGACGAAGAGGTTATTGATAGATTGATCTGGGCACTACGACTAATACTACAAGCTAAAAAAAATCCCAGTAGTTGTGTTCATACATTTTTACTGGAGACCCGTGTTATTCTCTTTATTCGATCAGGAGAGATTCTGTGTGTCTTTCTTAGTGAAATAGAGATGATAATTCAGGGCGAATGTACAATCGATGATGCGGATTTGGTCAAGTACAAGAATACTTTCACTGAGGGATTGGAATACTTGAGGAACTTCCAGGTACGATTCGTCTGCACTCTATTCATTCTCTCTTTGGCTTTTATAAATAGATCATTCATCAATGTATTGAGAGAGAGGAGATTCCGCAAAAAAATATCTAGAGATAAAGCCAAAAAATGAACAATTGCAGCCAGACGCAGAAGAACTGTTCTGCAAGAAGCTTCGTTTCGCACCTGGAGATGATGCTGCGAAACTTCCTCAAGCCATATCCACTTTTGGAGATCTAACCGTCCTCGTTCCCCAATTCGCAGGGCGATATCTCCCCCTCGAGAATTCGTATCTCCCTCGTCCATTCCGAGTGGGACTCGAATCTGATCTGTATCGTGGAAGTCGAGTGAAGGAGGATGACACGCCCACTCCATCCACTAGAACCACTCTTCGATACGGACAACGGGCGATTACGGAGGAAGAGAGTTCGCTGAGATACAGAAGGAGACAAGCACTGGAGGATGAGGCGTGGAATAGATTGAACAATGGAGGATCTCCCGCTCACAGTCGCAGTCCATGGACGAGATCTCCTGTTCCGGAGGTCCATGTCGCTCCTCCTCCCCCAGCTGAGAGAGCACCCGCTCCCCGTATCGCGCCCATCATGGCTGCCAGTGTGCCTCCTCCCTCAGCGGCCAAACCCCCGGCCCCTCCTCCCTCGGCCATTCCTCGCCCTCATATGGCCAGTACGGTTGTCGCTGCGAAGCCGCCTCTTCCACGACAGCGAAGTTCGACTGATGATACTTCGTTGAACGAGAAGATCGAACGGATTCGAAGTGCCCACGAGAAGGCTCGCTCCTCCGTCCTTCCTCCTCCGCCCTCATCCGCCACTGAATCAGCATCATCAGCTGCTGATAGTAGTGAGGAGGCGGAGGGTAGCGATGAGCCAGCTGCATCCTCCACAGCCGTCGCGCCTCGCTCACGCATCCGCATCATCTGCCGCGCGTCTTCCGTGACGCGTGCGGATGAATCGTCGCTGCTGAGCGTGAACACTGGTGGATCGTCGGAAGACGAGCCCCCACCCTCGCCCATTCCCATTCAGCATTATCCAGGTGAGGGAGAGCTGATCTTCTCGCAGGCGATTCGGGATGCAACTCGTGATGCATCTCCTCCGACCACTCCCACCTCACGAGTCCCTCGTGGTTCATCTGCCGCAGCGAGAGACGATGACTCGCCGCCAACGACGCCCGCTTGGTTGGCACGGCGACGCGCTCGCTTCTCTCGTTCCAAGACCAATCCCGATCTGGCGGCCGCGTTCGGAATTGCGGCCGGCGCATCGCCCCGTGTACAACAGTTACTCGAGCAGAGGAGGCAATCCCGTTTAGATTCATCGACTTCCGTCCGGGCTGGTGTCGCCCCCACTCAAGTGTACAACGAGGAGGGAGAGTTGGTACCCGCCCCTGCATCGATGACTGATGGAGGAGCGAGGAGAAGAAGACCATCTCTGGCTAGAGAAGCTGCTGAATACCGGAAGATACCCACGAAAGTGTACGGAAAGAAGGGAGCGAAGGAAGGAGAATTGAATTGGCCAAGAGGATTGGCCGCCCTTCCTGGAGGATTGATTGCCGTTGCGGATTCATCCAACCATCGAGTATGCGTATTGAATGCTGCTGATGGAAGAGTAGCACGAATGGTTGGAGCGTATGGAACTGGGAACGGACAGTTGGATTCGTGTGCTGGAGTGGCCGCAGGAAGAGGAAGACAGATCGTCGTGACGGACCGATACAACCATCGAGTTGTCGTGTTCGATTCGGAGGGAGAAGTCGTGCACACTTGGGGAGGACACGGACCGAGTAATGGACGGTGAGTAGATAGAAGAATATTAATCATACTCAAACTGTATAGACGATAAATAGGGACCTAAGCAAAAAATGAAGCACATTTGAGCATTATATTTGAGAAGTGATGTTTAAATGTAGGCTCCCGCTTACATCCTTCAGTAACACAGAATTTCATCACAGCTTATTTCAGCTTCAACAACCCTTGGGGAGTTGCTGTAGACGAAAGTGGAACCATCTACGTTGTCGATAAGGTCTCCTTATTACTGTACACTTGCCTAGTTTCGAAATTGAACATCATTATCGGTATTGGCTTCGTTACAAATGGTTCTTCAGGACAATCATCGCGTGCAGATGTTTGACAAGCAAGGCAATTATCTCGGCAAGTTCGGAACGATGGGACATGCGGAGGGACAATTGAATACGCCGTTGTTTGTGGCCATCTCAAGACTTAACCAAGAGGTGTGTGATTGGGAAATAGTGCTAATTGAATTGGAGAGTTTTGAACACGAATTGGCACACAGAGGTTTCGAAAGCTAATTAGAAAGTACATCATAGTATCGCATCATGTGAACTGAATCCTTCTAGGCGTATCATCAGTGATGTATTACCAATTAATTTATAATGCAATCTGCAGGTGTTGGTGACTGATTCGTGCAACAATCGAGTGTGTGTATTCGACACTCACGGAGTGTACAAATACTCATTTGGAGAAGAAGGATTCCAGGTAAGAATGAATATCAAGGTCCTTTTAATTAGACTCTATTCCCGAATCTATTTTTTTGGAGATTGATACTTCAATGGCAGCTCTAAAAAAGATAATGCAGGCTGGTCAGTTCAAACTTCCTCGAGGCATCGCAGTCGATCAGAAAGGAAATGTGATCGTGGCCGATTCAGGAAACAATCGAGTCCAGGTTTAATTTTTGTTTCACGATTCTCATCATAGTTAATCCTTCCATTCATTTGGTTATTTATTCGGATACATATAATTGGTTTGACCAGCAGAAAGTTGATGATTGAGGTGTTTTCTTCATCTGGTGAGTTTATCGCCACCTTCGGCACATGGGGATCAAGCGCGGGACAATTGAAGGGAGTTGAGGTGAGGAATCCTCGAACACGGCTATTATCGAAGGTTGGTTTCAGGCTGTGACAGTCCTGAATGATGGCTCCATCGTAGTCTCGGACCGAGACAATCATCGTATACAGGTCTTCAGCTGAGCTACAGTAATCAGCCATTATCGATTGATTGATCGAGTATTCTAGGCATCCGAGCTGTTCAATCGTATTTGTGACGTGTACACTAATATTTTCACGGTGCTGCTTTCGCCTTTTGTTTCTGTTCTCGATCGATTGCTTCTTCTTCCTTTCTATCCACTTCTACTGTTTCCTGTGCTATCCTTCTTTCCTTCTCTACACGAGGTTGCTTTCATTGATAAAATGCTTTGAACGAGGACTTTCATTTGAACAAATTCTTTAAAGAGATTTATGAATGAGATTTATGAAAATAAGAAATTTGTTTGTGAACATGGAAGTTGATCTTGTCAGAAATTTGAAGAAAGATCACAGAAGAATATTTTCAATTGTTGCGAACATTTCTTTTCTCACATATTCAATATTTCCGGGACCCAATTATTACTATCTGAGCAAAAACATATTAAGTTCAATCGTATCATAATTATACTAACTAAATAAAATGTCTTAGTAAAAAATCAGTTATGAATCGGAAATGTTACCGTATCCTTTTCATGATTTTTCCCGGTTCCCGGTTTTTGTTTTTAAATAATGATAATAATTTTATTTTCATTTGTATGGCATAAAATATCTCAGATATGGCGAGCGATTATCTTCTTGTTTGGATGAGCTCTCGAGACAGTTACGTGGAATCTCAAGTGAGTCATTCACATCATCATGCCTTTATGTTTCTTTTATGTTCTTTTACGTTTCATTCGTACTTCAGGGCACAACGACGTTGCGTATAAAGCATGCTAGCAAGCTTGGCAGGAATATCATGGGTCAGTTCTTATTGGTTTTCATGAAAACTCTCCATTTCATCATTACAGATTTTCGAGATACCGCAGGCGAGCTAGTATCGCTCGACCTACAGAGGCTCAAAAATCTCAAACCAGTTATTGTGGAGATCATCGGATCTAGAAATCCGCTTGAAGATCTGCTAAAGAAGTTGGATTCAATAAGTGACGAGGAGGTAAGCATTTGTTCTCTGACGAAATACGTGAGAGGTGAGTGAACGGTATGAGCTGAACAATGTTCAGGTATCGTCGATTTTCAATTCTGTCAGATCTGTGATCGTTCATGAGGCATCTTGTTCCGCATCGACTGTTTGTGACTTCTTGCGCCGTCTCACGGTATGTTCCCTCAATTTGGAGTCTAGATTTTAGACCCTTAGTAAACGATCACAATTTAGTGGGGGAAATGATCTTTGTAAACCTCTCCAGATTCTCTCCTCATTCTCCATCGCTGGTGTGGAGTATACGCAGTCTGAGTGGGATGATATCTCCCGTACTCTTCAGAAGCTGAATGTGAGTCATTTACTTAAACCGATTCTAGATTATTAGTTAAGGTGCGCTGCCTTTCAACCGGGTGCGGTCCAGTATGCTCGCTAGCTCGCTCACTCAACGTAGAGATGTTGCATTTGGCTGGGCAACCGGGCGTGAGACTCGCGGATCTTATCGTGAGTTAAATGTTACTACGACGACAATGCAGCAACCTCAGACATGCACCACACCACTTGTGACTGTAAAGACACTGTTCTGTTCGGAGATCGATTTTGAGAATGCAACGGATGGAGCTGCTGAACAACTACTCAATGTCATTCCGGTAAGTAGGCATTTCGATTTCTGTACGTTTTGGATAAGTACATTTACTGATTGAGCAGATCGTGTATTGGCATTATGCGTGTTATTTTGGTTTGCTTGTTATTGCTACCCCCTCCTCTCTTTTCTCATTTTGACTGTACAGACATTGTTCCCACGATTGGAGTCACTCGTATTCGACTGGAATATGGTCGACCCTGCGCTCACCATCGACGCCAATGCCAAGAAAATTGTTGATGCGATATGCGCACTCCGCAGGTACCCCTTACTCTATGATTTGACATAGTACGATGTTAATATTTCCTCACCATTCTACTTGCAATTGTGTTGACTGCTTAAGTTACCGTTGACATTCAATCGAGCAAGTACAGTATCACTACCATTACAGTACACTTCCACTATCGATGGTTGCTATCATCGCTTACACACCGTGTGGGGAGACGAAACACGCTGCTGGTTAGATTCATTTTTCTACATTTAGAATTCCCGTATATGAGCAAGAGATCTGGTACAATAATCCTTCATCATCAATTAATTAATTACAGGCGATTTGGCTCGCTCGCTCTCTGCCGGCTTCCATCAGGTCTCTCTTGTAACGTTCGCGACTCGAGGTGTACCCATGGTAAGAAAAATATATAGTTTATGATACGATTAATTAATATTAATTCATCAGGAAAATCACAATTTTTCCCTGGTTGTCGGAGGCGAATCGGTTGAAGCGCGCACTACTCTCGCTCATCTAATTGTACAAAGGAGGTATACTGTACACTCAGTGAAAAATTCTACCCTAATCTTTAGGTCATCGATTATTACCGCAGCTCAGTCTATGTTGTTGATTGATTCGGAGAGTGTCTTACACCAGTCAGGTATTGCATCGATATCTTATATATTATCTTTTCCAACGTCTAGACTTTATTCAGGATCGCTTATTGATTTTGGAGGATTCGATGCCAAATACATCCAGAGGGAAATCGAAGAGAAGGATAAGGAATTCGCTCAGCAAACATATGAGTAAATTTGTTACGCCTAAATTCTTGAATTACAGCTTTTCTGCTATTTAGACATTTGCAGATTGACGTTTATTGTTATGGCTTTATTGTTGATTGTTACTGTTGGCAATACATTTATTGAATGATGATACTGATTTGGCACTGCAACAAAATGCTGGCATCTAGCCCGAAAATTGAATAGGAGCACCAGAAAATATGAATAATACCCTATGAAGCATGCGAACTAGCAGAATGTACAAACAGAATACAATGTATTATATATCTTACAATGGCAACATTTCAATCAACCGATAGAATTATCTAGACATTTCATTTATGACGCATCTCTTGAAGTCTTTCCATGTCCAACCACGGTCGTTGCGAGCCTAAATTTCTGCGTTTATTATTCGCACAGCGAGAATAATTGTTTATTTTATTTGACTTACTTTGAGTCCTCGATGAAGTCGGTCATTCATCACCGCGAGAAACTCTCGATAACTTAGCTTTCCATCATCGTTAGAATCGAAGATGGCGAATATAAGGTCAACAACGTTGTCGTCGAGCTTCTGAAACGACCATGCTTACTTCCTCTCAAAACATTGGTAGAATATATTAACAAATAATCCGCCTATATTCAATAGGTAGTGACATACATTCATAGATCACATGTAATAAAATACCGTACCTCTCCACATGTACACTGAACAGCGCGTGCGAATTCCGCTTTTGTCACTGGCATATCAGCGTTCGTATATAGTCGAACAGCTGTAGAGAACTACAATGCAAAATAGTAAAATATATGCTTAAATCGTGTCATAGCAAGGAAATGTGTACTTTCTATGAAGCATAAAATTCAAAGATCTGCAAAAATCAATAATAATAAAAATACCTGGGCAAGATTATTGAGGAAGATGGAAAACGAAGCCCATTGTTCGAGAGAGACGCCCTATTAGAAATACATAACTCAAGTTTACAAATTCTTTACAGAAACTACCGTATCCGCTATAGATTTTTGCAAACACTAACAAAACGCACCTGGTTCTCAGCGGTTCTCTCAGCCACTCTATCTATATACTCTGCATATTCTTCACGATCGAGGATAGTATACCTTGAATGTACCGTCAATGATTATTTTTAGCATTCGCATTTTTTTTTCAAATCAGCGCCCGCTTGCTACCTCATACAAATCGCAATCAACAAAAATCAACTCACCGTAACACCATCAGAGCGAAGTCGACAGGAGAAATTTTCTTTTTGCCTCGAGCGAACTCGCGAAACTCAATCTCCATGACTTCGTACTGAAGATTATCGTAGAAACTGCAAGCAGAGACAATAACCTTTTTCAGATACCCTAGAATTGTATACGTACACCATAAAATCGTCATAATTGAGTGCCTCTCTGCCTCGCTTGCCAAAGAGATGGAGAAGGATCGTAGTGTCTTCTCTCTTCACTTCCTCCTCTGATTTCTGAACGAACACAAAAGATTATATGGAAAATTCAATTGAGAACTTTGAACTTTTTGTGAGAATGAGCGAAAAGATTCGAAATGGTCTAACCGAAAATGCAATGGAGTAATTGTCGGATCCAGTGAACAGCCTGTCTTGCATATGCGTGACC
Organism: Pristionchus japonicus; assembly: GCA_900490845.1. Lineage (NCBI taxonomy): Eukaryota > Metazoa > Nematoda > Chromadorea > Rhabditida > Neodiplogasteridae > Pristionchus > Pristionchus japonicus. Next base: position 35,254 of record LS511868.1, read on the forward strand.
ACGAATGAAAATTCTGTGAGATCAAGTTGGCATTGCTGAAAATAGTTACGGTATTAAAAAAGTGTGAGTAGATGGCGAAGAAAAATGGGGTTCTCACATCGTGCTGTTGCTTTTTAGCATTTCGTGTGGATCGGAGAGAAGACATTAAGCTTCTGATCTGAAAAAATTAAGGGTTTCTCATCCTTTTTTTCGAATGTAGAAAAGTGAATTATGAATGTAACCATACCAGCAAAAATTCCTCTTTGTCGACTCGGCCACTATCGTCATCGTCGAACATCATGAAAGCGATCTTGAAATTGTCTCTTGATTCTGAAGGAATAATGATGTGGTCACATGTAGCAATTTATCATATTCAATCCTCTAGATCAAACATCCTCACATAATCGAAAGCTCACTTGGAAAAAGATGAGGACTGAAACTCACTTGTTAAGAGAGTGACGAGAAATATGTAATCTGCGTACGAGATAAGACCACCTTGATCGAGAGATCGGAAGAGATCACGGCCGCCCTGAATGCAGATAATTTTAGTATCATGATAGCATTGTAGCAATACCTTTCGCAGTGGAGGAGTTTTTCCCAGCATCTTTTTAACCTCGGCCTCCTTCAGAACTCTTCGGTAAATTCGCTCTAAAAATTCAGATCTCTGGAAAATTGTTTTTCTATAATGAATCATACCACGAGGAGTGTCTCTTGTGAACGAATCGATGAAATCCATCGGACTCATGTAAATAACATCGTCGTATTCAATCGATGCATACTCCAGAAAGCGAAGCTCCCTGAAACAATCTCAATTAGTACTTTCCCGTGCGACTTATCTTCACCTCTTGCTCAATTTATGATCAGTATAGACGTTATGCGTAAGCTTATCAGCGTCACCGAGTCGGAACGCTTCAACTCGACGCTTACGCATAAAACTCGAAATGGAGTAAACGGTTGCGACCGCAGCAGCCGACTTGATCAAGCTGGATTTAACTCCAAAAGCTCCGATCCGACGAAAGCCAGTGCCGAGTATCCTGCCGGTCCAACTCATGCTGTCACACTCGACTTCATGCACGTTGAGTATGTAGAAACCGTAAAAACCGAATATAATGAAACGTGCATTACTGGCGTATACTGACGCACTTGATTCTCTAGGAATTACATTGAATTTTTGGCTGTATTTTTTTCTAATTTTTGCTGTATTTGTTCTTTTTAACTTACAAAACTGTTTTAATATGGCTTAAATTTGGCTAGAAACAAGTGTTCAATCGTTGCATAGTTGCGCTTGTTGTTGTGAACTCCGTTAGCTACAGTAGGGTATTCAAGTGAAGCAGTTCAAGAGGAGCAGAAAGATAACACCGGGCTGCTACACAGTCGCTGCTCTTTTTAATTTAATTTCCTTCAATTTTAAAACGCTATATAATGCTTTTGTTGCGCTTAGTAATCAAAATAATTCAATCCGTCGAAAAAAGCGTAGCATTAAGCCTAGCGTTGCTATTCTTCTTATGTTGAATTATTACACTCAAAGGGTCGCGACACAGCTTCAAGCTCGAACTCGCACGTTATTGTTTTATTGTTTTTATAATGTATTGTGGCGTGATTTTGATGAATTGATTGATTCGAACATTTCGGCATGTGATAGAGCATCGTTATTGCAGGTGTCAAACGGTTTACATCTGCGCGTTGTGAGAGGGGATACATAAACATGGCTGCAAAGCCAGTGTCCCTTTCCTTCGCGAGCATAGTCTCGGGTAAGACCGTCGAGGAGCAAGAAGCTACGAAACCAGTCGAGGTCGTTGTCGCTAACGAACACACAGAAGCCGCCACAGCTCAGCAGCCACAGCACAGTCACAAGCAGAGAAGCGAACGACGAAGTGATCGCGGGGAACGTCAAGAACGTGGTGAACGACCGGAGCGTGTCGAACGTCAAGATCGCGGTGAGCGACCGGAGCGCGGAGAGCGCGGTGAACGGCCCTTCCCCAAAAAGAAGTCTGGTAAGGGCAACAGAGACGGCAACAAGGAGGAGCGACCGATTCGAGAGCCTCGCGAGAAGAAAGCTCCCAAGAAGGAAGAACCCAAAGTTGAGGAGAAGAAAGAAGAGGAGAAGCCAGTCGAACCTCCTGTTGTTCTCGAGCCAGCTCCTCCTCCATCAGTCAATGCCTGGTTCAAGGGTGGGTTTTGGTAGATTTCGTTTGCATTTTTGTTCATTTCTAATTATGTATCAATTCAACAATTATAGGTGAAGCACCCGTCAAAGTGACTCCCGCTCCTATTCCTCCCGTTGAGGCTCCCAAGCCGGCCCCTCCTGTTGTGAGTTTTATTTTTCATATAGGTAACGATTCACGATTTGTTTCTGGTTTAAAAATGTGCTTTTTATTGCATTTTTTTCAGAAGGAAGTGAAGAAGGCGGTTGCCCCAGTGAACAATGTCGAGCCAAAGAAGGTAAATTTTTGTTATTTAATTTCAATTTTATTTATCTGAATAAAAATATTACAAGAATCGTTGCAGCAGCAACAACAGCAGCCTGCCTCTCAAAGCTCACCAAAGAACGAATCCGACTGGCCAACACTTGCAACTGATGAGCTCCAAACATCGCCCGGACGTGAATCTCCGAAGAATGTAAGTATTTTTTCCCCTGAATCTCTGTATACTATATAAATCATGTAACTCATCAACCATTAAAGTTTAGTTTTTCTCCATATTTTGGATCGCAATTGCTCTTAATTTTTATCCAAGCAAAAAGTGTTGCAAAAATCAAATTTTGAATATCACCGATGATTCTTTCATAATTACAGGATGATAGTGAGAGCAATGGACTCCATGCCAAGGGAAAGGTGAAACAATGGAAGAAGCTCGAGATAGAGGTACTTATATTTAGTTTAGAATTTAATCTGTTCAATTAATACGTAGGGAGGGATTGCTGCTAATATTTGGGTGCTGTTAATATCGAGGTCATATTGAGCTAAAACGAGTGTGTTTTCACTAAAATTTGGCCAAGTGGGTTGAATTGGCCACTAGATTGATGTGAGTATTGCTTCTAGCAGAAATTTCGCCCATATATGGTTGAAACAAATATTTTGCCATTGATAGATCGGATCAACATTCGTAAAAAACCAACTTGAAATTCATATTCTATTTAAAGGTTGATTACGGCAAGCGCGGTGCGTCTGCAAAGGATGCATCGGCAAAGCCCGAAGGAGGAAAGCCTGTCAGAAAGTCTCAGAAGAAGGAGCAAGCATCAGAAGTCCCCTATAAGGTATTCATATATTTCATATTTCGTTAAGGCTTACACTTACTTATTTTCAGTCGAATGGAGTGTCTACTCCCGTTTCTGTGAACACAATGCAAGCAATGACACCTCCTTCTGAGAGTGCTCCTCTCTCGCCTGTTCTGAATGGAGATGAGGCAAATGACTACTGGTGAGCTCATTTATAAAATTAATATTTCTCTCATACTTTTATCAGTCTTTCATTCTGTACTTGAATAGTAGTTGTTGCTCAGAAAGTGTACTCGATAAGCTCTCTTCGTTAAGCGCTGCGACTACTGCTCTTCCCTCTCGTGAACAGTTGGTGTTTTCTGATGATATTGCATTTGCTCCTTTGGTCAGCTGTGTGTGTTTAATTATGCCACTTTACTTAGGCCGATCTCAACGTTTTGTTTTGCTTTTTTGTCCTGGTTTTAGTGTAACAGCAAATGCATCCTCATATTTTTCACAATTGAGATTTTTGAAAAGTAATTATATTATCTGAACCCAAGTCCGATTACATTGCTTTTCGTAGTCCCTGTTCTTTTCGACAATTTAGCAGCAGATGTTATCTTGTCTTTTTTGTGCGTCTCTTCCATAGACTCTCACACTTTCTCCTTGTTTCCCCTCACTTTCCCTCTCTTTGTGATGACTCTCTTTCTCTCTCTCGCTCTCTATCCCCCTTCCATCCATCCACACATTGCCCCTTCCCCTTCTCCTTCCCATTCCCCCCTTCCCCCCTCGATTCCTTTCCTCTTTCACTCTCACTTGCACATGATTCTCCGCCTACTTGGTCTCTAGCCTTACCTGTGCGTCTCTCACCGTCTGTCACACAATGCTGGCTATCTTTTTCCCTCTTCCCCTTCATGCCAATGATATTAGCAGTTTTTTTCTACTTTTTTCAAGAGCTTTTGTTGAAATTCCATAGTAAAAAAACAAAAAGAAGTTAATTCCAGGTACGTCGACAATCAGTCTCGTGGTGCGTACTACAAGTCGGGACCGAAGGAAGGGTGGAAGAAGATTGAGGGCGAACACACTGCTTCCTCAACTACCACGAATACACCCTCGTCCGGAGTGACATCATCTGGCGCAACGAGCGGAGGAGGCAAGACCACGCCCCCAACGCCCATATCGAGAGACGAGCCCGCTGTGTCTGCATCTGACGCAGCTGTTGCCTCTCCACCATCTCTTCTCAACGGAACTACCAAAGCAAGCTCTGGTTGGTACACAAATATGTATAGATTTGCATTTATTTTATGGACATGCTTGTTTTCATGCTTGTTTTATTCTTCTAGTTGTTGTGCCGTCGTGCTCAATCTCTTATTATTCCGAATATTATGACACTATTTTTTCTACAGGTAACAAGAAGAGCAACGGCAAAGGAGACGTTCTGGCTGGCGGAGACTACTGGAATAAGAAGGATAACAACCGTCAAATGACTGACAAGGGAGCTAAGGTACAAACCCTATTCCTGAGATCTAGAATCTGGTGTGATGAAGGATAGTAAGCAAAAAATTTGGCAGGCGTTCAATCGCAACAGCAACTGGAACAATGGAGGCCGTCCGAATATGCATGCGCCTCCGAAGCTGACGACTGCACAGCGGAGAGCCCGCGGTCCTCTTCCCGACTGGGATGATATCGCTGTGAGTTTATATTGAACAATCAAGCCACCCTATTCCCCAATATTGCGCAATATTGGCACAGTGCTTACCGTTACCAGCACATACATTTTATTAAATCAAAGAATTGTGCCACATTGACTATTGATCGTTTCAGGAGCAGTTGAACAATGGCGTCGAGGACCAATTTGATTACATGCATTTGATGGACCAGCAGTATCAACAGTACTACCAGATGACATCGATGCCGTCTGCTCCATTCGATGGAGGGTTGGATCCGGCTATGGCCAATATGATGATTCAGGTATTTTCATATGTTTTCTTATGGCTCTAAAGCTGTTTTATATCAACTTTTCATCTCTCTCGCTATTCCTTGAATCTGTCGACAATATCTCTCGATTACACTTTCTCTGTGTTCGCGCTTTTCGCAAGTCTTGACTCACGTGTAAACGTATTCATATCATCTCATGATTAAGTTCCTTATCCTAATTTATTCTTCTACTATTATTCTCTTCCGAGCGTGCCTAAAACACTGTAATCGTCGAAAGCTTTCTATGCTCATCATGTTCACATCTCCTTTCACTTGAGTGTGCCTTATTTCCTCTAGTTGCTCTCACATCTCAATCGATGTCCAACTGGGGACTCTGTCTATTCGTCGTCGTCGTCTTCTTTTCCTTTCTTTCGTTTTCCAGTCTCTCATTTTCCCTCATCGTCTCTTTCATGCTGTTTACAGCCCTCTATCCATTTGGTTCACTGTATCTCTCCCTCCTACTGCCTATTCATAGAGTGATGTGGAAAGAGTGGGTGAGGGGGACAAATGTGTAGTGGGGTATTTTTGCTCTCATTGCTTGGATGTAAATATGGCAGATTAAAATATTATTCTCCATATATTCGAAATTTTTCAGTATGTTCTGGATGAAAATTTAGATTACGTTATCAGGAATGTCAGAGAAAAAAATGAGCATGACGAAGATAAAATTAAAAATGAACACATTTTATTGCAGCAAGCCCAGGCACATATGGCCAATTTGGGCATTCGTCCTCCAATTCCGATGATGCTGCCAATGGGAGCGATGCCCTCAGTGTCTGCTGTTGATCCCACTAGACCAGTCTCAGTCGCAGCTACATCCACTCTGCCTCCTACTCCCGCTATGCTCTCACCAACCACTATCGTCCCGGTTCGTTTTTATTTCACTCCTAGGCTAATGCTATTTTCCTGCCGGACTAAAAAACTGCCGTGCCTATTCTATTTTACCTAAAAGTTGGTCTTATTGATAGGAAAGAGACATTGCAATACGATTTTCTCATGTGATTTGTTACAGGTTGTACCGGACAGTGTCAACCCTGCCATTCCTTTCGCACCCATGTTCAACTCGGGCCCCATCAATATGGCTCCTATGAACGACGACACTCTCAAGGATTATGTTCGCAAGCAAATGTAAAGATCATTTTGATGTTTCACTTATGAGATCTGTATTCTCTTCAGTGAATATTATCTCTCGGCTGAGAATCTACAGAAGGACTTTTTCCTTCGCCGCAAGATGAGCCCCGATGGCTTCCTTCCCCTCAGTCTCATCGCCTCTTTCCCGAGAGTGCGTGCTCTCACTGGTGATATCACTCTCATCATGGAGGGACTCAGAGACTCGGAGAAGGTATTTGCGTTTTTTTCGATTACAATATCTCCATAACCCACCAAAAATAAGGTTAATAAGGTAAATAAGCTATTTATCTGAATACCTTTGCGAAGTCAAGGCCGTAGTCGGTTCTCTTTCTCTCCATTCTTCCAAACAGTCAGACAGTGGTCATTCACGAACACTAAAGAAAACTGAGAGACTGAGAAGATATTAGTAAACTGTTCGCGCGGCCTTGACGTTTCACTCGCGTCATCCTTCTTCGTACCATTCTGTGGACAAAGGGCTCCAATTTTTTTGATTTTGTTTCCTGAATAAATAGAAAATCAATGGTTTACCATTTGAGCCAACAGAAAAATTGTCATACAGATACACTAAATATTTTGTTTATTCAGGTGGAGCTGTCTAGCCCTGGTCTCGTCCGTCCCAAGGACGACCCTGCCAAGTGGCCACTCCCTCCGGCTGTTCCCACTCCGGGTGCTGCCGGTCCTTCCTCCAGCACTGCTTCCACTACTGCATCAACCACTGCACAGTCTGTCCCCAAGCAGCAAAGCAATAGTGCTCCCAAGAAGGAGCAGCAATCCCAACAGAAGCAGAACAAGAAGGAAGAGAAGAGGTACGAATAAATGTAGAACTTGAGGAATCACATGTTTTTCAGGATACCAGCTGTGAATACTTCAACTCAAGGAAAACCCGATCAACCATCATCGTCGTCTGCAGCTCCCGTTAAGGTGGAGACTGCTTCAGAAGCTGACGGAACAGTGAAGGAAGGAGAACCGGAATCATGGCAAGAAGTGAAAACAAAGAAGAAGGGAAAGGGAAGCACAAAGACTGTAGGAACTCTTCAGATGGCCGTTTCACAAGAGGCGAGTAATGCTCTAGTTGCTATTGCTTAAAACAATTTGCTTTGGTTCATGGTTGCTAAGCTGAGATTTCTTTTACAGAAGGAGTGCAGTGTGCCTGCCGCTGATTCGGACGAGTTGAGCTTCCAGTTCGATACGGAGATCAAGGGCGGAGGATTTTCTCCTTTCTTGAATGGAGATGACGCGAGTGGATCTACTCCAAAGAGAGACACAGGAAGAGGAAAGAGCAGACTCGCTGTGTAAGCGCATTATTCATAGGAGAAATTCTGAGACATTGTTCATTGTGATAATGAAAATGAATGCATGTAATTTTATTTTTGCAGCAATCAGGACGAGGAGATGGCGGATGAAGTCATCGGTAATCTCATCATTATGACGCCCTCGAAAAGAACTCTCGATAGAACGGGTGTTCATCAAGTGAGTCTCGTTCCTTTTATGTATTATTTTCTTGCACTCGTTTTTCACTCTCAATATAAACAACTGCTTTCAGTCTCGTGCTCGCTCGAACGCTGAGAGGAATGAGGAAGTTGAGATTGGTCTGAGGCGGTATGAGGAGGAGTTGTGGAGTAAAGTTCCCGAACAGCAGATCATTCCGGTGAGAAAAATTATGATTTTGCCAAGTTCTTGTTAGTGGTTGTGTAGTAAATGTATTATGCTCAGAATTATGTATATTTTTCGACGATATTCGAAAGAAACATTTTTGAAATGATAATAACTTGCACAAGTCTGTGCTCATTACTTTCTGACGCTATGTGCATCCCTCAATACACCTTCCTACCCTCACACTCATTGTCGTGTGTCGTTCTGTTGCAGATTCAGAAGGTGGGAACGATCACTGCTCAACAGTTGGCAGCCATCCGAGGAGAGGACAGTGTTGCGATGGATCCCCAGTCGCCACCCAATATTCCACCCCCGGTTGGAGTATCCACGCCTCCTCCTTCCGTATGGACACAGAAGGCTCACGAACGAGCGCAGGCTGCATCCACTGTCATTGTAGGTCGAGTTGGAGTCACTAGTAGGAATCACCACTCATATCGTACGGTATCGTATCTATCGTGAAGTGCTAACACCAACATTCTCCCTCTGATACTAAATTTTAACTATTCATTCCAGAAATGAATAATTCATAATTTCCTGTAAGTATGGTTCGTTTCAGCCCAAGTCGCCAATGATGCGCAAAGAGTCGACCACCGAGGCCAAGATTACTCGATTCTACCCTGTTGATAAGCCGGCTCAAGTACACGACGGAAAATCGCCCCGCAAGCAGAAGACGAGACATTCGGAGAAGCCGCCTGCGGAGATGAGCGTGGGATGGGTGCTTGGAACGAGCGATGAGGTATGGGATGCATTTTTTAGGAGTGTATTGATAAATGGTGTTGCATTCAGGTTTCGGTGGTCCCTTCGGTTGCAGTCGCAGCCAGCAGCAGTCAAGTGCCTCAGGCTCATCCCTCAGTCGCGTTGCTCGGTGATATCTGCGACTTCAAGCCTGCTGTTAGTCGGCTTACCCTCACTACTTATGTTTCGTATTACGGCGGTCGTATTACGATGTATAATAGAAACCCTATTGTGATTTCTTGCAGGTATACTCTGCGTGGCGTGAGACTTGTCTGAAACAGCGCGTCTCTCTTGGCTATGAATGTGCCGAGATGAACACTCTCTATCGATTCTGGTCTTTCTTCCTCCGTGATAATTTCAATCGCAAGATGTACGAGGAGTTTAGACGACTCGCTCTTGAAGACAACGAGAAGGGGTTAGCCTTTTTATTCTTTCCTTGTTGCTTTGTTTTAATGCACCTCATATACTTCCTCGGGAAATCTCATTCTTTTTTAAGACCACATTATTTACAGTTTCCGCTACGGCATTGAGGCGCTCTTCCGTTTCTACATGTACGGACTGGAGAAGAAATTCCGTCCGGAGATCTACCTTGCCTTCCAGAAAGATACCATTGCTGATATGAAGAGTGGCCAGTTGTATGGAGTCGAAAAATTCTGGATGTTCACGAAGAAGTTCGTACTTGTTTTTAGCTATTTATTTATTTGTATATTTTGTAAACTGTTATATAATTTTAATTCTCAGGTGCCGCTTTTTCAAGGAGCTTGTGGTAGAAAATGATCTCGAGTCCAAGTTGAAACTGTTCAAGACTGAACAGGACTTCTACCTTGTAAGTTTTTGTTCTTCTCTTTCTATTGTTAATACTTTTCGTACAGGTATATAGCTTGTAATCAATTAATTCAGAACTCGAAGAAGAAGGTCGAAAGCTTATGAGAATATCGATGCGACTATCATGCTCACGAGCTACTAACCAGTTAGGTTCAGGTTCATCTTTAAGTAGGACACAGTCTCCATAAATTAGTTATTTTTCTCTCCCCCCGTTAATCTTTCTTTTAGTGTTCATTGTTAATATTCACGTCCATTGTCTGTCTGTCTGTTTGTTGTTTCTCTTAGTTGTCTCTTCATTATTTGACTGTATCCACCGTACATCACCTCTACCTTGACGAATAATTCGGCCACCACATCTTTTCAATATCACCACAACCTAAGCGTGTCACTTTCCCTTTTGAATCAATCCCCGTAAACTGCTCTTCCTCTAATCATTTTTTCACTCATGTACCTTAGTGTGTTGCTTTTTTGACTCCGTTTTTGTTGTTGAAGCTGCCCTTCTGATGGCACGTTGTTACGATTAATCCGTTAGATTGATTGAAATTTTATAGCCCGTGAATGAGTAGGTCAGATCCTCTATGAACGCTAAGACAGCTGCAACAAGAAGCTTTCTGCTCGTCCTTATGCATACTCGATCACGTTGCGTGTCTTGCATCAATGACCCCGGAATGCCTTTATTTCCCACTCTAGTGATTCGCGCATTCTGAAGTGACACGAGTTGATGCACAACCTTCTGTACCCCATCTAGATTTTCCTTTTTTGATGTTCTAGCTAAGAAGATGAATGTTATCATGGGGATAGATCAACTCTCCCTTGTGTACAGTACACGAAGGCTTCTATCGTTGTTCAAATAGTAGTTGTTGCCTAGTTAGTTATTGCAAATATTTTTCGTTCATCTGCCTCTCTCAACCTTCACCACAGTTTTTGCTAAACTCATTCATTGCCCATTACATATTCTTTGTTTCCTGTTGTTTTAAATGATAATCTGGAGATAATATGCCTAATCTACAACAAAGCGATCGGCTGTACAATTTTCAGTTCGCTCAATATCCTTATGAACGAATTCAAGTGTACCTGAAGCACCTAATCTTTTTCTAATTAGCAACAGGCATCTGTCGTGTTACGGTAGGCTAGGCTCATATGATCGACTAACCTTATCTTTGATGCAAATTTCATTTGGCTGATCAATTGCCTTCCTTAATCTTCACACCCGACTTGTATTGTTCATCTCACAATCAGCTCTCGTTTTTTTTTGCTATGATTCTATTTTTTTGTTATCTGATCCTAAATGCCTTTCTGCTAATTTCACCACCACCTTATAAAATACCAGACTGCAGTCCATCCCCATTGCTCACAAGTGATACAAGTTCTCAAGTGGTCAGTGTGACCTCTCTGCAACACTAAAAATATGCACTTCACATCTACCGTAACCCTATCCGTGTGTTTAGTATGGTCTATCCATCAATCCTATCCGAGGTTCATCGATTCTTATACTCTTACTTTATATCCCGATCGATACTTCTTTTCTCGTAGTAACAAAATTTCACCCTGATTCATTTCCCCATGAGTATACACATACAATGTTATGAAACTTCGCCCTCGATAAATATTTGTTTATACGCTGATGCTTATTTAAATTATTCTCGTGCTCACTGGCGAGATAGGAAAAATAGATAGGAACGAAATGTGCACAACAATTTACGAATTTGGCATGATGTTATCAGAAGTAGACTAGGAAAGCAGGTAACTTTGAACAGTATAAGATACAAGCTATAAAACGGGATCACTGATTGTGAGATAGCATATCAAAAGAGAAGGAAATGCAACAAATCAATAAGTAGGAGGAGCAAGGTTGGAAATTACCGTAACCGCTCGGTTGATCAAGTTACCAACAATAGCTGGACAAGAAGGAGAGTATGAAATCTGCTGAAGTGAGATGCGCATCTGAGAAGAACAAGTTATTGAATGAAAGGATATTCAAAAGAAATGAATGAATCTGTACCAACCTGGTAGAAGGCCTGTCGGGTATACGGATTTCGACGGGACGAATAACGCATCGACAGGAAACGATAGTATACGAAAGGAACGAAGAGTGACGCCTTGCCTACAATTTCAAAGCTAAATTATCTTGGAACGGGCCTAGATGAAAACCATCTGCTTCCTCACGTCATTTCTCACACAGACTCGTCTCAACAGAAGTAAATGAAAGTGCATACCAATGAAGATCAATGAGATGAGAAGTGGGACAATGAAGATCTCCGTGCATGCAACAATGCCCAGGCAGTTCTGTGTTTGAGTCGCGCATAGGTTCTAAAAGTTTCGTGTCAACACGTGGAAAAAGTTGTCCTAATTTTAAGTTTAGAAAAAAATGTATTGAACAAACCTGAAGCTTGATGCAGAAACCAGAGTTGGCTCGACCAGTGTTCTGAAATATATTAAATTTGAAAAATTCTCGTTTTGAACAGCAAGCCCATAATAAGAACTAAAAAACAATTTTTTTAAAAAATCAAGTAATCCTTTTCCGGCCGCACCTGCATTATGACGACAGCGAAATTGGCGGCATGTAGTACGGCGTAGAGAGTGATAGGCAGAAGAGCCATCGTTATCGATCCAGTGGTGAGGAAGACGATAGAGTAGAATAGGTAGTGGGCCGAATCCTAAGAAGAGATCATTGTTGCTGATAAGTAGATAGCAAATATACCTCAGCAATGAGTCTCTGGAGGAATTCTCTCGACAGAGTGACTCCACCCAGCCGTTGCTGCAGGCGCAGTGCATTTGTAGCAGCGGCTGCAAACTTAGCATGTACAATCTATAGATTCAATTTAGTTATCTTATCAGATAGAAAGGCATCGAAAAATATATAAATTACAGAAAACGATATGAGCTTAAATTTGACCACTCGTGCTGAAGGCAAACAATCAAAGATGGTGATCTCACGGAAAAAGAAGTAAACTCACCAGCAGCAAGTGCCTTGTAGTAGTAAGCGTCGGCGTCATTCGGCCCGGGTAGGAAGTAGGAGAAAGTGAACCAGAGAGTCAGCAGACGAGTCGCGAACATTGTGCAGTCCATCGTCCGTGCCTTCACGAACTCCTGTAACGATTATGATAATTAAACACCTTCGCTGTTTCCTTACAATGTGCCTAGGAGAAGCAGGAACAATTGCTAGAAAAGAATTATAGTCAGAGATGGAAAGGTAAATTTGGACCCCCAAAATTCCCATGGTATGGGTTCTTTGAAAGGTACTCTTTGTTTGAGCAGGGTCAAAAATTAAAAAGGTATGAGTTTTTTCAAGGTATATTAGGGCCAGGGAATTGTGTTCTAAAAAATTGTCCCTATAACACTATTTTCATCCATTAGTTAACTTTGCTCACCATTTGCATGCATTACTTGCCCGCTATGTACCGCCTGATCACGTTTTCAAACCACTTTATCACTAGGAAAAATTTAAAAAATTCCGAACCACCTCAAAATTTCCCATGGTATGAGTTCCATACCATAAATCCTCCCACCCTTTCCATATCTGATTATAGTCTCAACTTGAGGATACATTCGTGTTCCAGAAGTAGTAAACTAAAGATAATAGTGACAAAACGTAACCGAAAGCGTCATTGTTCCGTAGTTGGCGTTCGTCGGAGCAGACTCAGGTAACTCTGTTTGAATCTAATCAGAACAACCGTAAGTTTAGAACCTAATAAGAAAATTTTATAATCTAATAAGAAGTTGAACCTGATTAGATTGTGATTAGATTCAAAACGAACTTACAAGAATCAGAATTTAATCAGAAGAGTTCAGAATCTAAACAGAATTAAATTTGATCTTAAAGTCCAATCTCTTACC
>LS511868.1:49462-92552 GCA_900490845.1 Pristionchus japonicus
ATCTAAACAGAAGGAATCAGAATCTAATCAGAAGTTATTACAATCTAATTTGAACGTTTAGTGAAATTAGAATCTAATCAGAAGATTTTTGAATCTAATTTGGTGATTTTATCATCTGATTTAGCCCTGGGTGAAATTAAAATTTCTCGAATTAGGTTCAAAATTTGTTCTGCTTAGATTCAAACAGAGTTACCTGAGAGACGACGAAGATGCTGAGGCAGACGTCGAAGGCTGCTCACCTTCACCGTTTCTTGTCGACGATTCCTCACGAATTTCCACCATTTTCAGGCCTGAAAGGCATACTTAGGATGAAAGACGGGTAATTAGAGCAAGCGCCAAGGGAAGTCACATGAGAAGGGTGATTATTGGCAAGCCGGTTACCACAGAGACAAGAGTTATCGGGGCCTAGGCAACGTAATACAGAAGGTTGGAGAAAAGGGGTAAAATGTACCGTATACTAGCGTTGCGGTTGCGTCGCGATATTCGCCGCGTGTCATACTTTTGATTTTTGATGCCTCGTTCAATCAAAATTAATTATACGAAACATAAAAAATTACTTTGAATAAATTCATTGTCCAAAATGAATTCATATGAACAATAGGTATTGTTCTACGAGTTCGCACAGTCGAATCAGCCATTTACATCGTTTTCTCTTGAATCGAGTGGTTATTTCTACGGAATGAAATGGCTGTGAGTTATTTCGACATGAAAATTTTTCTAAGTGCACTATTAAAATTGAAGTGTGAAAAGAATCGGTGCAAAAAGGAAGACGCCAACACCTCCGCCCTCCAGTTTTTCCCAGAAGAGTGAACCCCCTGAGAAGACAGAGAAAAATGTGAGTGTAGATCGAGATCGATCAATAACGATCATACAGTATTCATCTTCAGACACCTTCTCCAATCTCGGCGAGAGGTGGTCAGTTCGATGATACCAAACCTGATCGAGCCAGATTCACAATAGAGAATGTTCTGGATCGTTACGGTAAGAAAATCGGTTTCATATCGACACTACAGTAATCCTTCAGGTGGTCTTCTGAACATGCGTCGATATCTTTTCGCCTATTCATTCATTCTCTTCGCGACACAGCTCTTCATCAATTTCTGGTTAGATTAATGAAACTACTCAGGTCCAAATGACTCGAGTTATATGGATTAGACAACTTGCACTCGAAAATGCGACAGTTATCCCACACAATCGATACAGTAACCCTAATCGCAAGGTTTCCTTGTAGGAAGACCAGCTTGGACATCGTGCGATACGACAATGTGTCATACAGAGAGAGCCGTGGTTCACCCCTGTGCTGTTGCAAACCTCCTGAGCGACTGCGACGACTATCAAATAGCATCCACGAAGTATACTGTAGTCACAACGCTAATGCGTTTTGATGAAATTGTTTAACCATTCACTGCAGATGCAATTGGACTCGAAAGAGGTCGACACTTGGTACAGCGTTGCTTTTCTCGTTTCGGCCATTCTTTGCTCAGTTTTGGAGAGGTCAGTGATATAATGACATGAGATGCGCGACTTCTTCGTTCCGAAATAATAATAAATTCTGCAATATAGATTCGGTCGTCGTCGAATTGTGCTCATCTCGCTTCCTCTATCTACCTTATCACTCTTTCTTCTGGCTGTGGTCAGAGACCTGAAAGTGATTGAGGCTATGATCTTCATCACATCAATGTCCTATGCGGTAGGTAAACGATCACTGACTTCGTACGATCATCTCGACGAATTGGAGAGAAAATCCTTTTCCAGATGACCTACCTCACTTTCACAACTAACATGATCGAAATGTTACCTAGATCGATGAGGATGGTCGGATTAGCATTCATTCAAATGGCAAGAACCCATCCAACTGTAAATCTTTTCTTCTCTTTTAGATTCTCGATACAATTTCTTCAGATACTCACTTCCTTCTATTCACTGTTTCCATCTGATTCGATGATGATTATGATCATAATAATCGCATCAATCAACATTGTTGCATTTGGAGTAGCTTTCAAGTGAGATCGACCTTCTATCGAATACTGCAAGTACATATTGTAATGATCCTGTATTGACTATCCGCAAACTCGTGATAGATGTAGAGTAGAATGGAAATTGTAGAATGCGTCCTCCTCTACAGATTCGGACGTGATTCATTGTGTCACATTGTCGTCACCGATCGTATAGTTGAGGCCGATCGGAGAGTTATACAAGAAGAGAAGGCACTGCTCAAGGAGAAAAACCCGCACATCGGTAAGAAAACGAGCAGCGAGAGAGAAAATAAGATACAGGATGAGATGGGATGAGTGAGTTACATTCGCAGATTTGAACAATCTGAACGAAACTGATTCTCGATTTCTCAAGAAAACAGTTCAAATGATCACAGATGATCTCGCATTTGCGTGAGTTTGCGAGCAAATCACTGCAAAATACTGAAAATACCTTTCTAGAGAGGACGACGATTACACTGTCATTGAGTTCCTGAAGAGAATGGTGCGGAACAAGCCATTCTATCGAATGATCTACTGCTTGGGTGCAATGTTAGTCTCTGAATAATGTAGACACTCTCCATTTCATGCACCAGCGAAGGAAAATACTAAACGGATCATTCAGAATCTTTGCTGGTGTTACGGACGGTCTCTGTCAAGTGTATCTGAAAGAGCTGGATCTCGCTGGTACAGTCATTGTCGGCCATAAAGTGAGACCTCACCAAACCAATGTCTCATGGACACCATTCACAGATTGTCGCGAAAGTCTGCTCTGTGGCTGGTCTAGTACTCATTCGAAAGTGAGAGATATCTCGTGCTCCAAAGCCAAATGCCTTCCTCTTAGATGGTCCAGACTCCGCGCAGCAAAAACGATGATGGCTCTAATTGTAGTCTGTCTGACTATGAGAGGATCAATTGTGAGTATCTATAGTTGGAAATACGGGTACTCGTCTCTTCATTTTGTACACTCTCTCACCGGTCCGACAGACGAGAGTGTGTGCGAAATGAAGAGACGATTACCCGTATTTCAAATCCTAATTGTGAGTCCAATGACGGATTTAATTTTGATAAATACACAAAAACGAATGTATTTAGGTGCAATATGATTCCAACTACTGCACTAGCATCGTCATAAGACGTGAGCTTATCATTGTGACTCTGCATTTCATCAATTGAATTAGTGAAATAGAGCTGAGCAAAAAAAGAATAATTGCAGATGAGCGTCAAATTGGAATGGGAGTGCTCACTTTGATGCTATATCTGCTCAATGATATTAATATCTATGCAATTCTGCTGAATGTCGGCGAACAAGCTCCCTCGATTCTCAGAGTACCAATCACTTCATTCTACTTACTATTGATGGTATGCACATGTTACTCACTGTAAATCTGCAACATTTTCAAATTATGTGAACGAAGAAGTCTGTGACTGAATTTCAAATTTGCAAAAATTCCTTTTTTTGGAAGTCACTGTCATAACAAATCACTTACAGGAGACGGTAAAAGACATGACGAAAAGCAAATTCGGAAAATTTCGAGTGGAGTTTCTTCTTTTAGCAATTACTGCAATAATTGAATTGAAGGATACTTATCGAGTTGCCATCTGCTCAACGGGTCTTTGCATTCTAATGGGAGTCGGGTTATTCTTCAGGTATTTTTCACAAAACAACCTATCTATCAAATTCGAATGCGAAATATTGTTCACATCTTGAATAATGAAAAAAAATCCAGGAAAGTTCTGGATGAGGATTCATTCTCCGTCTTCATGAACGATCTTGTGAAGGACAGGTGAGAATTACAATAATTTTTATCTGACAGATTTTAATCATTTCTTCAACTATCTTAGAATTGTGATACGGCTATCAATGACAATATCATTTCATTGGAAACCATCTTTAGAATCTCCAATAAAATATGAGAATTATTTTGTTCAGGAAAACTGGAAAATCTCAAGAGATCTCTCAGCCCAGTGATGAAACGTCAAGGGAGGATCCTAAAACAATCAGTAAGCCTTCATAGAGGCTTTCGAAGAATTTAATCATGTGTATTTCGATAATTACTGGCTACGCTTACCAGTAAAGCAACACAGCTTGAGAAGCATTTTTTTCTTTTGCAGAAAACTCTCCTACAGAAGCCAAATGATGTATCATATGCACATGAAGGAAGAAGAATCACAAGCACTGAATCCTAATTTACTACAAACAAATGGGTGAATAAACATACAACATTGAGTTCATATTGAACTTCGGACTCGCATTTTTCATTCAGTACTATCTTCTTCATTGAGTTTCATTGAAGTTTGATGTTAGCTCTATAATCATTTCTTTGGCAAGAATAGCACTTTCCTCCTATTCGATCGCTGCTTCTCACTCCGTCCTCCCTCTCCCATGCATCTCCAAATGGACGCATCCGGGCCTCTCCTCCGACCGACATTCTCCCTTCCGAGTCTAATTCAATATCTCCCTCCTGTAATTGGCTAGAGCGCCAGACAAGCAGACAACTGCGCGCAATCGCAGTCTTTGTGCAGAAAACGATATCATAGGTGGATTTCCTCTGCGTCTCTGCCCTTCCCGTAGTACCTGCCACCTTGTATCGAGATACTGAGACTGGGGGAGGGATTTGATGGGGACCTGCCAGATGGAAAGAGTAGAGGGAGGACAGGGGAGAGTGGAGAGTGGAGAGTGGAGGGGGGGGGGGAGGGGGGAGAGGATGGGGCAGTGGTCAAATACGGTAGAGTGAGCACTGAGAAAGGCGATGATTCCGCCTCACAAATGATTGACATTTCAAGATGTTCGAGTGGTGGAGAGAAATAGAGAAGGAGAAAGAGATAGAATGCCAATGCTCTGCTATCATTCTTCAGTGTTCACAAGTTCCTGATAGTAGGCGCTTCTTCTCTGCCCCACACGATCAGAGAGATAAAACTGGTAATTATCATACTGAGGATGAAGAATCGTCTGAAATATCAAAACTTCCGTATTGTTTCCTAGTAGACTGGAATAGAAAATAGTTACATATTCTCGCTTCACTTCCTCTGTATCAAACAACAAACTTTCGCGAGAATGGCAAATGTTTTTGTTTACTACTTCTTCACTGAGTGATGTCTTCTTCTCAGGAATGACATAATCAGTACGGTAAAAGGACATGTTTTGATCTACCAAGCACAATCCGATATCGCTACAATATCTAAATTAATCGTAAATAATTACCTCATTAGCTGCTACTATAATTAGATGTTCAATTTGTACCCGTAGGAAGTGCTCAAAGCCTCTTATTTGCCAGGATACTCTTCGTTTCTCTTCTGGTCATTGAATGGAGAAGAGAGGGAGAGCAGCCACCCTCTCTATCTAGCACTATTGTTATCATCTTCCCTCTCACCCTGAAGCATTTCCACACCTACACAGTCAAGGTAGGCTACACTCTTATCCGACATCTTCGGAAAGAGATACACACACGATAGCATCTTTGCATCGCGAACTTCTTCGGTTTCTTCCAACCACTAGGTGGGGCATTTCCTGTCCAGTGGTTGAGAACAAACCAGTAAATAGCCATTAGCCAACCACTAGGAGCCCACTTGTTGCCAGGGAATACATCACCAAATGGTTGGAAGGAACCAGAGAATCTCAACCCAATTTTTCAAGCTACTCTTCATTTCCAGCCCCCAAGCCACAGTACATCTAGAGGATACTCTAGCTAACTGCTGTAGACTAGACACGAGTAAACACATGAACCGAGGCTAATGATGACGTGTAGTTCATCTTCATCCCTAGCAACAGTACACCAAAACATCCATGACTCACCGATTTTCCGGAATTGCGAAACCATGATTTACGGTAGAGACCAAAGGGTATCTCGAAGTCACGGAATATTAGATCGAGCATATGCTTCATGTGAAGTGTTTGCGGCACTCAGATCTCATTAGTATCCAATCTTCTAACTATCATCAGCCCAGTGTCTTCATTTTTAATAGTAAGCCAGTGAAACGTCGTAATTTGTCAGAATTTCATTTCACTCTGACGGTCAAATCATGAAGCAAGGCCATTTGAGAGTGATGAGATAGCGAAAATTCCTCAAGAAAGGAACTGCAGACGAATGCATTCAAATGGCCAAAATCTGTCCGGCTTTTCAATTATGTTTCCTTCTCCATTGCCCCTGTCTTCGAGCCATCTCTTTCCACGTTGATGTCTCCACGTTCAAGCTGTCCCGCAATTTCCCTCTGCGTCTCTGCCTCTCCTTGCTCATTTCCCTCACTGCCGCAGAGAAAACTACGAGAGGGCGTACACGCTGGTTTCTCTGGGCGCTCTCGCCTCTATAGAGAGAGAAGAAGGGGGAATTCATAGTGAAAGAAGGGAGGGGAGAGGGAGGGAAGAGACCACAGTTACACACACACTCGCTGCCCCACAATCCCTTCGTCTCTCTCTGCTCCAACTAATATCGAGGAGCGTAGTCCATCTCCAGAGGATGAATCCAGCTTCTAAGTGACACGAAGCTCTCAAAAATTGGAGAGAAGCATCAGACAGCACCCTGCTAGCTCTGTGCTTTTTCGCGAGCTCGAAATCGATCGTATGAAATCACTTCATGATTTCGTACCGTAATTGGTGCCAACATGCGCCTTATACAGTAATCGAGTCGCAAAACAAGTCTGAGATGAATCGGTGAAAAAAAATGATAATGCGCAGATTCCTCCTTCGCAGGCATCTGTGGGCTGTAATCAGAGTGTTGACAGCGTATCTCGGATGGAGAGTAGATCAAAGAGGGGGGATTATTGATTGGTACCCAGCTCTGTGCAGGATGTGGAACTCACGGGTGGACACGGTATCTCTTCCCCTGCTCTCTCTCTATCTCTCGTTCTGCCTTCGCTCCACGATTAATCCCCACTGCTCATTTCCCATTCTCCCTCTCCTTCCCACTTACAGTAGATCTCTACTCCCCTCACCCATTACAAACCTGCTTTCGATCTCTAGTCATGACATTCCCTCATAATTCCCCCAGGGGGTATCCCCCTCCTTGTCCATCGATGTGAATCTATCCATGAGTGAAGAAGGAGGGTAGAGAGGGAGATTACGGTAGTAGTGCCAGTCTCTCCTTCTTTCCCCTCCGATCTGACTACGTTTCGTAGTCTTCCCTCCTCTCAGCGGGGTAAGAGAGGCGATTCCATTGAGATGGGGAAAGGGGGCGGAGCTTCCCCTCTCACTTGGCTCCGCCCCCTTCTCCCATTGGCTGACGAGTCAGAGAAGGCGGAGAGAGTGTGCGGAGGAGAGAGAGTGCAGACAGTGGGAGGGTAGAAGAGAGAGATTCTATTCATTTCGTCCAGTCAGAGACGATCTTTTCCCCTCCCCCTTTCCCCTCCCCTTCCTTCTCAACAAATACCGTGTACGTATTTCACCTCTTTCCTTCGGAATTTCGCTGCGATTTTTCGTGCATCTCTCTAACAGCCTGACATGATCCTCCTCACCAATTTTCAAAATTTTTTATTGTTCAAAAGCCAATAGCATTCCTTGATCATACTGTAATTGATTACGGTAGTCTCAATCCCTGATCTTTCTCCATTTTGGCGCTGCGTCTGTCCGAGCCCGCGCGCTTACCGTATAATAGAGTAAAATGGTGGAAGGGAGGCAACCACATTCCATCCTCCTCTCCCCCCTCTCCACTTCTCTCCCTCTCACTCTCTCATCTACTCTCTTCTCTTCCCATTCTCTCTCCTCGTTTGTCTAGCTCGCCTCATCGCTCGTCAAGATCGATTGTAGTGAAGAGAGAGCGGGGAATACTTTCTCCCCCTCTCCTCCTCCCCCTTCCATCTCTCCTATTTACTGTCAGTCACCGCCACGCAAAACAGTCGATTTCTGTACACAGCTATGGGCTCACAGTGATCGAACGAGAGATACAGTATGAATACAGTAACCCAAATGTCTGTTCAGGAATCGAAGACACCAATCCGATACATTGAGAGCTCATCCGATAATTGATCTGGTAAGTAGTCCAATGCATACGTAGTCGATGTTGACAAGGTCTGCATGAATGAGGGGGTTGAAGAGAACAAAGATCAAAGATCATTTCTAGATGAACGATTTCTGAGAGACGAAGACACTGCATACACCCAACACATGTGAGTTTCGCCTGAATATTCCTACCCCACATCCTTCACTTGTGAGAAACCAATCAATAATTGGGTAATTGACGGCTCTATGGACTCACCTAAAAAGCCGGCCCGGCTCCCCTTTGATGGGTTATGATTAGCCTCTCTTCTCCTTCTCCTTCGGTCTTCTCAAGTAGGTCTATGTGGAAAGATTGAGTGACTGAGAGGAGAGTCAAGGGTAGATCTCTAGAGGAAGGAGAAAGAATTGGTTGGAAGAAGAAGAGGATGAGACAGTCGAATTCCCACGGGAGCTCAGTCTTGTGTCACCCACAATGAGACAGTTTGAGTAGAGAGGCATTGGGATGTTACGATGCTTATCAGAACCATCTTAATCTCTCCATTGATTCAGAAGGACGATTCATCGTGACTCCATCGTCCTCTGTCCATCTCACTCAATCGCAGGTACGGTAGGCAAGGAGCCGGAAATTGTGTTTTTGGGAACGACCGGAAACTAAACTTTGGGATACTGTAGCATATTCATTCATTGATCCCATTCAGGAGAATGCCTCGAGGGATTCCCAAAGTGAAGTTGGACAATGCTAAGAAGCACGTCACTGAGGAAGAACAGAAGAAAGCTGAAGAGGCCAGATTGGCTGAGAAGAGACGAATCGAAATCGCGTCGATTCCTGATCGAGATGTCGATGGACGACCAATGACATTGTCAGTTTCCCATCTAAAGATCAAAGATCAACATCTGTAAAGATCAAAGATCAGCATCTCGATTGCAGGGAAGAGATGGTCGATGACGAGAGAAGGATCACTGGCAATGAACGCATCAACATCATTGTAGAGTACGCCTGTCTGGGACAGGAACCGAAGCAGGAGGTGATCTTTGATCTCCAATGAGCTAGTGACACACTCACAATCGACCTCGTTTACACGGGAACTCTATCGGCGCATACGATCTGCGCTGAAGGGGTGAAGAAACGATACCGTTTAGAGAGGGGGGGGGGGGGCTAAATGAAGAGAAGAGACTTGATATTGAAGCTAATAAACGACATCTTCAGAAGTACTTTGGTCGTCCTCGCTACATCAAGGGATCACGGCATGGTAGAACGAGATTGGCCAAGAGATCAGCGAAGAGAGATGATTTACCCCCACCAGAGGAGAAGATGTATATCTACGATGATGAGGTGAGATCTAGTGAACGATCGATATTCCCTTGGGTCTACAGTACATGCAGATACGGTACATTCAAATACGGTATTCATTCAGGTCGCTCGAATCCTACACGCTGCCAAGTACGAGAGGTTGAGGAAACCAGGCACTGAAGCGATCAAATGTCCCCCAGCGCTCAAGGATGAACCCATGGAAGAGGATGAGGTACTGTAGATTTCTGTAGAGTATCGATTCTGGGAATCTCAAATCCCAATTCCATCCTTCCAGCCCGATACGAAGGAGCATTCTCGCGACTCAGGTTGTCCCGTAAGTCCCGCTGATAAGAAAGATGAGAGTGGCAGTTCCAGAGGATCCGTTGAGAAGGAGAATAGAGTGAGTGTCTTATTATCGATTGAGTTACGGTAGGTTACGGTAGCACAAGGACTGTAGTTCATGGAGGATCATAACCATCCTTTTTCAAGAAACGCCATTCACCGGACTTGCAGAGTGATGAGGCCAATGCGAACTCTGGCACGAGTAATTTCATCGTGATGGGAAATGTGAGTTGGAAATGAACGAAAGACTTATCATATTCTGATCGTTCAGACTCCGCTGACCGTAATTCACAAGCTTCTCGAGCGAAAACGACAACTTGCCCAGGATTTGCGATTAGAGATCATGCACGATAGTGGAAAAGAGGTATCGTTCATTATCATCGATCAGCCTTTATCTTCTCTCCATCAGATTCTGAACGATGAGGAAATGAACCTAACTGTGGCCTATCTCGCTAATCAGAGAGGATGGACTCGCAATAAACCACTTCGCATCCTATACACCATCACCCGCTTCACTGAGTCTGAGGTATCGATAAAACCCCTCTACAGTAGTCTAATCATTCCGTGCAGGAACTGCCTGTGCTCGATGTGCAAGCTCGATGCGACGTTCAGTCGCAGTCGTCGCCTGCTGTGAGGGTACATGCAGCCCAGAAGACTCCCTCCCCGCAGCAACTGCAGCACATGCAGCAGATGCACCATATGCAAATGCAGCAGCAGCATCATCACAGAATGCAGTCAAATCACCAGCCGATGCAGATGGCTATCGTCGTTACAGAGGATGGGTCTCAGCACGTGGTACCGTACTCACAACTGATGATGCAGGACCATCCAGAGGTACGGTAACGCCCCTCCTACAGTAATCATACCATTCCCTCTCAGAGTCTGCTCAAGCTGTCCGCTCCGAAGGCTCCGCCCCATCATCGTATCTCGCCTTCGCACCATCATTCCCAGCAGTTCATGGCCCCGCCCCCATACATGGGCGGAGTCATGACTCCGCCCACTGCTCAACGTCAGATGGTATCATCGATCTTCCCTCCCGGACATGTCATCGTCGAGCACGGCAATGGAAGCCATCTCGTCGCTGCGAATGTAAGCATCATTTTCTGATTGGTTTCTAACTTAGAGTCTTACCGTAATCTAGGCCAACCGTACCTCTGCTTTCAATACCATCCTCATCCTACCGTATTCCAGGTTTCTGTCGAGTCTGCCATCTCCAACCCAGCGAGCGTCAAGAAGCGACAGCGAATGGCGCCCAAGCGCACGCGCGATGTAAGCGATTCAGTTCATCATTTTGAAACTAAAGCCCACTACGAATAGTCCTAAAATCCATCGATTTCAGCGAGATGAGTTGATGGCCCGACGGGGAATCGAGAAGGGAACGACGATTGTGAGCAGGACAAGCAAAGTGGGATTGCCCAAGGAACTCGGAAATCTGCCTGGCATTGGTGAGACTCTCGTTCATAGAATGCTTTTCTAAGGCTTTCTGGCCGTATCTCAACTATTCCCTTTCAGTCTCCATCCGGATGCCTCCTGGTTGCAATCCTTCCATGCTCGACAATCTGACCGATCTGCCCATCGAAGCGATAAGTGTCGACGGCCGATCCTATCCAACTACTCTGAGGGAGTTGCCCGCATTGTCCAAAGCCCTCTCCGCCCGGACTGCCCACACTCCTCGTCCCTCTCTTCCTTCTGTTCCCTCCTCCATGCTGACTCCAGAAGAACGCGTGGCCGAGACCATCTCAACTGTCTGTACGAAGGCCGCTGAGATGCATGAACAGATCAAGGCAGAGCGACGAGCCTCGATTGCTTCTACTAGTTCTTCCGTTGGTGGATCCACTCCCGCTCCTACCGAAGAGGCTGCTCCCGTACTGGAGGAATCAGCCAAAGAGGAGACCAAAGAGGAGACAAGGGAATTGACGCCCCCTCCCGTGCTGGATGCACCCGATTACTCTCCTGATTCACCTCGATCATTAGAGATTGACGAGTCAGTTGACGATTCCCTTCCTCCTCCCCCTCCACCACCTCCTACTCAATCCATGCAAAGCATTCCGGTGTGAGAGCAGCATCCATCAGTCGATCACTGTACATTTTTAGTAATTTAAGTCAGTCAATAATCACCATCGGGTAGTTTTCCAGCTCGGTTTTATGTATTTTGTAATAACATGTAGTGCAGTAGATACGTTAGACAGTCCCTTCATCTTTCGAATCACATTAGCCACAACGAAAACAAGGTTTGGCATATCTTCAATTCATAAAATCGTTCCCCCCCTAACATATTGATCGATATTATACAGTAACTCCTGTCAAATCCCACCCCTTCAAATGCTTTCTCCTTTCCCGCAACGAGATCCCCGTTCCAAATACGTCAATTCGAGTACTTTCATCATTGTTACGTTTCATCTTTGTCCCTGAATGAACTTTCATACACTATTTTGAGGGTTTCACTGAAGAATCGCCTATGAAACGTTCTCATCTTGAAGAAGCGCCAGATTGACTATGAATGACGCAATATCTCTTCTTCAAAGTGCACCGATATCATTGATGCAGTCACTAAATGACGAGTGAATGCGATGGAAAGGGAGAGAGAAAGGGGGGAGATTATTACTACCCCGTGACTGATAGGGATCAGAGCAAGAGATCTCTCACATGACCTATCCATTCCAGATCAATCGATCGATTATCGATTATCGATCGATAGTTCACTAGGTCATGCGACATTGATCCTCTTCGGCTCGATCGTATCATATTCGCCTTCCCCTCCCCTCAATTCGCCCGATTGGCAAACACAGAGACGCACACCACGCTGATTCATCGACTGAATATCGATCTATGATCTACTTTCTCTCTATCGATTTCTTTTCGTCCTCCCAGTAAATAGCCCCATACTCTCAAGTCTCATAGGAAATGAGTGGGACGGGAGAGGGTCTCCTCATTTATTCTTCCTCCCCCTCTTTCCCCCCATACTTCCCCTCCCCTCCCTCCTCTCTAATCCCTCTTCACTCACTTGGTCTGTCACTCTAGGCAATCACAAGATGAGGCGAGATACAGTAATCTGTGGACTGAAATATAAGAAGGAAAGAGTCCATCTCGGGTTCCACACCTATCAATCATCTGCAATTCTGAACCATTAGAATCCGAAAGAAGTTGATAGGTAGGTCAAAATCACAAACTTCCATGTTCGATACATTTGTATCCCCGTTGGTTTTCTTTCTTCTTTCACCCCTTTCGTTTCTTTCTTTCGTTTCTCCCCATCTCCTCCCTTCGCTCTCTCCTTTCATTCAGAGTGTACAAAACGGAGCCTCCCATAAGAGAGACGAGAGATTGCGATGAAAGGAGAGACACCAGACGAGCAGAGATGAAGAGAGAGCACGCGCAGGCAAGAGAGTGCGAGAGGAACGAGAGATCACTGCGAGTGGAGAGAGTCGATGGGGAGGGATGAGAGCTACCGTAGTCTCACCCTAGCCTTGTCTCCTCCCTTTTCTCCCCTCTCTAAACCACTCCTCCCCCTCTGACCACTCCGCTCGGCCTAGAGAATTCTCTCGTGCTCTATCGAGTTAGAAACGAGCTCGCTAGAGCGAAAGAAGCAAAAGAAGAATAAGTGAGGGGACTCTAAGGGGGACGAAAAGGAGAAAAGCGAGGGGTGGTGGATTATCGATTGATTGTAGATCGGGGAATCATTCGCGCTTCCCAAGAAATACTATCGACACCAGATCCTGAAACATAGAAGGAGTGCAACAAACATACTGCATCTCATTCACTAGTCTAACGTACATCACGTTTTGAGATTGAACGACCACTATGATAAACAAGGCATCGAATGAAATTTGAATAGATAATACTTTATCATTCGGCACACAGTATACAATAGTGATTATTCCGTTCCGTTAACCGTATCTCCGGTTCCGATCGTTCAGTAAATGTCTGAAGTCTTGCCGTCGGGAATGGAGCCCTTGTGATCCTTAGGGATGGCACGAGCCTCGTACGTCGCAATCACCACCTGAAATTAAATGGTTCGTCTTGAGATACGGTAGGTAACGCACTCGAAAACCCGCTACCGTATCCTTCAATGTCAGGTACGGTACTTGTCCCTCTAGGAGCCCTATTACCGTATCTCTCGAGGTCAGGCAATCGTCTCATATGCGTCTATTGTCTCCCGTAAAGACTCCTTGCACAAACAATCGGACTATCTGTATCATATCTATCTCATATCTGAATAATGGGGGCCGATCCACTTTGCACTTCCCATAATTACCTAATGAAGAATGGCCAGCGGGCTACTATACCCTCTCTACAGTATTCTCATCCCAATCGGTCTCTATCTCATTGTTCACTCCTGATTCATCTAGCACAACACACAGACAGATACACTTGTCGGATTCCTAAAGTGAAAGGGAGGAAGGATGGGGAAATGACGCATCGTTGTTCCTTCCGTATAACACTCAACTGAACGTGTTCGGACTCATTCTTTCAACCTGCTTCGTTCGTGAATAAAAATAGTCGACAAGTCGATAAAATCCGCCGGGTCTAATGAAAGTGCGACGTGTCGTCCGTCCATTTACGCAATCCCACCCTCTCACATCTCTAATCGGGTGAAAACGACACTCGATATCTCGAGAGATCTCTCACCTCCTAATCCATCATTCAGCTCTTACCGTATCCATTCTCTCTCATCCTTATCTCGAAGATCAAAGACCACATTAACTGAGAATGGACTACCGTAATCGGGTATTCGTGCCAGATTGGATGGGGACCGAATGCAGAGAGTGAGAGAGAGAGAGACAGGTCAACAGCTGGTCCGTTAGTAGCCATCTCTCTTCCATTGAATCGAGGCCTAATGAGGTGTACTCTATCCTCCGTCAGAGACAGCTAGAGATAAGGCAGTAAGAAGAGAGTCCAGACATACGCCATCGCTTCCTACCTGAGCCACTGGAGAATCCTTTCACCACAAACACTAGCCCATGTACTAGATGACGTCATCACTACGCAATCAGACATCCTCCGTATTCCTGATCGTAAATCTCTCCTTTCCTCGGCTGCTGAATCGATGTCTTGATTGGCATTTCTCTGATTGCAATCTTCTTCTTCTTCCTTCTCTTCTTGACTCGATTGGGTTCCACCATCAAGTGTTCCCCACTCATCACTAACGTATTCATCATATTCCATCGACACAAATCGGGTAGCTAGATAACAGGGTAATTCCCATCTCAATCTTTCCCTTCCTTTTCACCTCCATCTCCATTTCTCCTTCTTGCTCCTTCAAAACATCTCCCATTCATCAAATCGTGTGTATACGTCGTTGTGAGAAAGAACGATGGAAAGAGAAAAGGAAGAAGGGATGAAGGGGGGGGGGGGGGGGGGGGGAATAAGTAGGGGCATTTTTTAAACAGATTCTGATTGTGCTTTTTTCCATACTTTTCCATCCCCTTCATCTTCTCTCCTTCATTTGCTCGCCCCATCATAGACAAAAAAGAGGAGAGGAGAACATCAAAGGAGGGAATGGAGAAGCCACAAGTGGTTGCTGAATAAAAGAGCCGAGGTGCAAAAAGGGATGATGATTGGCTGCGATGTTAGTCAGCTCCTTCTTCACTACTCTTTGATCTTTGATCTCTCTATCAAGGTTATAATTCATTGGAGTATATCGAATTGAACGCCACTCGCGGAGAAAAGTAATGACCGGCAGAGCATCTCTCTCTTCTCCCTTTTCCCAATCATCTTAATGAAATTGACACCGTGTGTCTCTAACGAGAAGGGTTCTCTCATCGATGGAAGGGTCGGCAGCGTATCATCAGAGGAGGGAAAGACGATAGGCTCCCCCTCCCCCCTCTCCCCACTCCTTCTCCCTTTCCCCCTCTCTCCCTATCGACAGCAGTATCGTCAGCAACCACCCTAATGAGTTTGCCTATCCTCTTACGAGGCTTCAAAGAGAGTATCGAGAGGTGTTCCCACGGACTGTCCATTAAACCGTCTTCTCTTAACCTCTTACTGATTTGATCGCTCTTTATGACGAAATACCACATGGTCACCCTGGAGAATCTAATGAATGGAACTGAAATGAGAGTGGGGGAAAATGTCACGCGTTTCTCACTCGCGAGTCGCACTTTTTGGGTGTGACTGACGGGTCAGTTTGAGAGTGTACAAAGTACGGATCATTCCCTTTGCTCATTGAAAGGAAGAGAGAAAGGTGAGACTGTCTCAAGTAGAAGAGGCGATGGGAGAGAGGATGAGAGGAGGGGGGGGAGGGAGCAATACAAAGAAAGGTCATTTGAGATCTGCCATTCGCTAGATTACTGTAGGACAGACAGAGGTCAAAGAACATTCGCCGCCTAGTGTACGGTAGTCAACCCGAAGTACCGTAGCCAGCGGCAGAGATAAAAGGACGCTGAGCACAAGGCAATGCCTCTCTAAAATCCGGCCATTACCTCATCGAATGACTATAAACCATAAAAACATCCATCTCTTCTCTTCCTTTTCTTCCATCCTCAATCGACGAGAGCTTTCATTGCCCACTACAAATAGACGATGATGCGTTCCAGGGTTTGGGTGAAAAATCGAAAACCGAATTTCCTAATTACCGTATCCTGATCCCCTGACCTGATCCCGCCAAGTGAACACTCAGATTTGAGTGGAGAAGCGTAGCTAGAACTTTCTGTGGATTCGAAGCGGATAAGCGATAGCTATCCCTCGTTTTTGGTTCTCCAAAAAGCGCTCTCTGTACAAATAGAAGAGAACTTTCTCTCTCCCACAGCTGCCCAATTTGCAGTTCTTCCCACTACTTTGCGGCATAAATACGAGCAAATTCCCACGCAACCCTCCAATTTATTTCACATTCGATTGCATATTCTCTCTTTCTCTTGTTTTTTCCTCTGTAAGTCTCTTCATTGTGTGTGCTCTCTCCAACTCTCTCATCCTAATCCTCGAGGCTACATCACTTCACATTCGGGAGGGGATGAGGGTTCCTTTCTTTCTCTCCCACTCTCTTCCATCTCCTCTATCCCTCTCCACTCCCTTCCCCCACTCTCGAAATGCATTACGGCACTAATCGAGAATCGAAGCGAGAGAGTGCTCGAAAGAGAGAGACTACCAGTAGGTCAAACAGATGAGAGTGTGTGTGAAAGGGAGAGAGCAAGAGGGAGCAGGCGAGTATTAGATGGAGTAGTGATAGATCTATTCAAATCTACTGATAGTGTCGTCTCTCTTCCTCTGTCCCCCCCCTCTTCTCCCTTCCTACTCTTCTTCTCTGTCACTCTCGCCGTCCTTTCGGCCCCCAGGGGGAGAGGGGAGGGAGGAAGAGGGCGTCATTCAATGGATGCATGGCCAATTACGGTGATTGTTCACGAGTTTCCTCTGCGTCTCTTTCTCTCCCCACCCCAATCCCTTTCTGCCTCCTTCCCTCTGTCGAATGATCGATGGAAAATGGATACCGTAATCCAATCAGAAAGCATGCACCACACAACACAGAAGTACCGTACCAAGCCCAAATCCCAAGTGGAAAACTACAGTATACCTTCTGTCGGAAATCCTCGAGATATTCTCCACGCAGGCCGAGGAAATACATCTGCAGAGAGGGAATGCACTACTGCATTCATTCACAAACTCAAACCTTGGTCGTTTCACCTCCGAAGTTCCGATCGATATGAATGGAGAGATGCGAAAGCGAATTGAACTTGGAGGCCTGACAGAATAAGATTCATTTCAATCGATCTATCTACCGTATACCTTAAGGGGGTAGTCAACACTGCCCGTTGGATCCGCTTTCAGATCGATTTCCTGCTCTGAAAGAATACTGTATCATTTTTAATCTTCACTTTCACTGATGCATTTTGTTGAAGACACAGTATAAAATATAATGATCTCTCTCAGGCGTATTACCCATTAGATAGAACAAGAAAGTATGCATGCAATATTAAGAGGTCACGCTTTCCATCATACCTGGTTGCAGGCCAGCCACGTCGTCGAAACTCATACCCTCGCGGTCCTTGAACAGACGGATTCTGCAATATATCGTTTTTCCCTCTCTCTCTCAACCGTAACCTAATCGGCCGTAACCCCACCGTAACCCTCTATTCTCCTCTCAGCTATCGATATCTCCATCTATCTCCGAGAGGGTCACGCAACTCCCTCATCAATCATCGGTCCTCATCACCTGTCACTTCCGTTTTTCTCTGCCCTCTCTTCATTTCCCGTCTCTCTAGTCTTAGTCTGGCCGACGAGAGAGCAGGCAAAGACGAGAGAGTGCATACTAATTCCCTATCATTTCTCATTGAGTGGGGGGGGGGGGGAATGCCGCCCTTTTTGCTGGCTCCATTTCCGGTTCCTCCCCTTCATAGCCCGTAATTACCGTAATCCGGGGCCTAGAGGAGATAGTCATAATAACAGAGGCAGAGAGTAGCCTCTCTCCGGATACGGGAATGTCTGCTCCCTTCCTGGGTTACATAAACTAATCGGGTTTATCTCTGTTATGAGGGATCTGCACAGTTCACGAGACAAAGAGTCTGGTTATTCCCATTATCATTTCGTCCCTTATCATCACTGAGGGAATACAGTTATCACTCTCATTCTTATCACTCTTCCTTCTCTTCCCATTCTGACTCAGCTGAGTCCATCCTCTTTCTCTTCTCGCAAGACGAAGCCTGCGAGAAGAAAGCACACATAGGGAAATAGAGAGGAGGGAGGGAGGGAGGGGAATGGATGTGGGAACGGAATCGGATGAATACACTACGGTGCAATCAACAACAGCAAGATTCCCAATCCGGAAACGTGTCTTATCACTCGGATCTCCGGTAGATCAAAGGGGAAACGTTGGACTGTCTGTTCCCGATATGAATCTGTTCTTCACTGCACTCAATCACCCAGTTGGAACACCTTTACCCACCTCCGTTTTCCTTTCTCTCACAAACGATCCGCCGATCCGCCCGTACGATAATACCTCGCTCTCTTTACACTCCATTAA
This sequence comes from Pristionchus japonicus, assembly GCA_900490845.1. Classification (NCBI taxonomy): domain Eukaryota; kingdom Metazoa; phylum Nematoda; class Chromadorea; order Rhabditida; family Neodiplogasteridae; genus Pristionchus; species Pristionchus japonicus. The sequence goes on from LS511868.1 coordinate 67,951, forward strand.
TCAATCCACCCTCAGGGTTCCTTCCATATTTTCTACCGTATTGCAGCCGGTCTTCTCCTCGAGATTAGTAACTGACTTTCTTCAGATATTCGGGTCTACTTGTCTCAGAGCCGAGAATGACAGAGAAGTTAGCGTGCGCTCTTTCTGACAGTAATGGGTCTTTGTGTGTGAGGGTACGGGGTAGAAAATATAGGCGTAGGTCAGAGACGCAGAGGAAAATGAGCTGTCTGTAAATAGGTAGTGGAAAGCGATCCCATATTAAATGGTTCTCCCGTCTATCCACTCTCTGCTCGAGTTCTTTTCTCTAATCTCCACTGCTTCCTTCTCATACAGTTCCCTCTCGGTCTTTATCGAGACTGTAATGGGGACGGAGACTGTAATGGGGAAGAGGCTGAGAGAGTATGGCGAATGTGGAGAGTGAAGAACGTAAATGAATTACATAAATGAGATGGAAAGTGGAGAGGAAAAGGAGGGATGAATGAGGGGTGAGAGAGATTGAGTAATTGAGGCTGCGATATGAGATTCTATCGTGAGAATCCATGAGCAACTGTGCTGTCCGAGTTCTCTATTAAAATGACCATCCACTGAAAACCATGAAGGGTTCTCCATAATCCGACTAAATCAAGTTAGTAGATAATCCCAACTTTCCCTCTCTTCTGTGCATCTTCTCCTCAGACGATAAGCATCGCTCTTCCTTGATCTATTCTGACATTCGGAGAGAGGAAGGAATGGGAAGAGACACACTCCGTGCCAGATGTTTATGTGTCTCTTTCTCTGCTTTCATTGAGGAAGACGGCCTCTGGGGGATTCTCTGCCGAATCAGAGACACCAGAATCGGATGAAATAAAGAACGCAGAAACAAAAATCGATCGTATTAGAATGAATCGCTCGTTCCGTTTCAGCCTCATCGTCTCCCGACCTCATTCTCCCCCTTTCTCGGTGTAATAACCACCCAATGAGGCCGGAGTGATAGATAACGGTGCACTCTCTTTCTCAAAAAGAGATAACTGATGATTCTTGACAGGTGACGTGTCATAGCATCGATTTCTCAAGGAGACCAAAAAGTGAACTCATACACTTCAAAGACCCATTTCGTTGACAATCGGGACTTGGTGGAGCCAATGCTTTCTCCGTCCGAAAAAGGTTTGAGAAGTGAGACTCTCTTCTCGTGACAGCCTTTCTTTTCTCTCTAACCTTGTAGAGAACAAGACGAAAGGGAGGAAATCATTCTCCCTCTCAGGATGCAATGGACCATTTCCCAATGAGACCAGATCTTCATCTACCTTTTATTGAGAGAAGGCACTTAAAAAAGGATCGAGAAGATCGATTCGTATAGATAGGTCATGCAATAGCTATATTCGTTTAACTCTTTCTTTCCTTCTCCATCCATCACCGTTACTGGCAATTCCCACACAAAAGGGAGAAAGGTGCTGTGAAAGGACAACAATGCATGCGCTCCGAACCAGTTGGGTAGGTCAATACCGTTAGATTTCAAGCCAGTACGATATGCACAATCGTGTTCTCAAAATCATCAAGGAATGCCTCAATAAAAAAGAGTTGTTCAGACAGGTCACATCTTTCCACCACTATCTCTCATCCTCTGGGAGAGCTACACCAACTTCCGGTTGCCCACAACTTCTCACCATTGTGCTGAGGAGGCCTCTTGGCGTCCCGCAGAGAGAAAGAGCAAATATTGGATTACCGTAATCCAGATTGGATGGCAGAGATACGGTATCGATCGAATGAACCGCGCCGTGTTGGCCATTCCACTTGAGCAGACACAGTTCTCTGTTGACAGAAGTAGGTCTGTTTACCAATTTAGACTGATTAAACCGTAACGGGATACCGTATCTACTGGGTGTACCGTAGTACTCGAGCGAATGGTCCTACCGAGCGGCCTTGGTCGTTACCACAGTCATCTCGCAATAAAATGAGAGATGTCTCGCATAACAACCATACGAGGGTTCATCTAATTATCTTTTGCGGCGGTAGAGACGATATGACATTCACTCTATCCTCTTCCATCTCTCTATCGGTGTTCCTTCCCTTGCACGGTTAATTGAACGACAGAGTTAATGGTAGAAATCGGAGAGGATTGGGGGTCGAGCCAGAGGGAAAAGGGAGCAATTAGGTACATGCGAAATTGCCTATTAATATTAATGCGGTAACAATACAATGAAAAATGTTTTTAAAAGGTTTTTTCCTATTATTGTACACATGAACTCAAATAGAGTACCCATCCGCTACCATACAATAAAATATTCCCTCCATCTTACTAATTTAGCCGCAACCTACCAGAGTATATCAGCTGGCTGCTTCAGCTAATCTTATAGAATCCACTCAAGAATACTTCAAATACATATTCTATCGTAACCAACATCTAAATACCGTATCCATCTTCAACCGTACCTCGCGGGGCACTGCTCTCCCTCCTCTCCGATCAGGCAGAGTCCCGTGATGCGTACATTTCCCGTGAAGGGCAGATTGATTAGCAACTCCTCATCGCAGTCCGACTCGAGGAATCCAGTTCCAAAATAAAAATATTATTTAACAATTTTAGAATTGAACAAACCGATCCATTCGATCATCCCACTCTTTCAGGATAAATGGTCCGGAGTTGGGCGAGGCCTCATTTAGAATCGATACCTGCACAATTGCAATGGTCTATCGTATTCCGACGAGTACCGTACCTTATCAATATCGACGGCTCGTCCCATATCGTACCGTATGCCCTCGATTACGGTACCGGGAGGAAGTTCCTGTGCAGAATGAGCGCATCCACCACCATGACCGTGATCACACATTCTGGAGATTAACACTAAAAAATAGAGTGATAATCAATACTTAATTAATATGTGAGTATATCTAATTTCTACCGTAGATCAAATTAATTGCTATAATATTAACTAGGTTAAATTTTAGTTATGTTCTAATTCACTATTTAAGAAACCTTGTTTGGGGCGATCGAAGCCACTTCGATGTAAAGTTCATGAAGCATTGATTAAAATCATTTTATGATCAAACGAACAGAGTATAAACAATCGGTGACAGTATTGGAGCGCAAAGAACACGTTTGTACGATAATAGCGAAAGAGACAGAGGTACTGCATCATTCGAAGAGAATTATGGAAGCAAGCGAATCGGGGTGTCAAAAAAACTAATACAACGAGCGTTCGCGTTTGCTCGCACAACGTGATTATCTACAGTTTTGGACCGCAAGGAGGATTAGTTTGATCCAGTGAGATTTCGTATAAGACTCTATCAAGGTATGGCTGGATAATTGCACAAAGTATTAGAAAAGATGGTCAAAGTTAGAGCACAGAAAGATGAAACAAACTGAAATTAGAATAATAGTTACCCGTCCAACGGTTGAGAAGCGAAAGAGGCTAACAATCAGTATAACAATCAGAATGCTAGTCATAAATTAAATAAATATGAAGGTAATTATGCATCGATTGGTTCCTAGTACGACAACTTCAGATTCTCCACCAGATTATCGATTGGGGCCTCATGATCTACCGTACTCATCCGAAAGGTGATCAGAGGTGATTCACACCGTAGCCTATTATGGGAGTATAGCACAAATCTGTTAGTCTAATACACGAGAAGTGAATAGGGGCAAGTGTCTAGTCTGTCACTGTAAGCAATGCCTCGGTTATAGTGATTATGGAGGTAGATCATGATATGACTACGGGTGTTCTAGGATGGGTTGCAAGCTGTTCGGTTGAGTGACTCCATTTGGCACGACCTCCCATCTTATCCATTTTATCCTCGTACGTTCGAGAAAGAGCCTGTAGCAATCAATTCTTCAGTAAATGGGTAGAAAATAACAAATTATATTCCGAGATGAGAATATTTATCTCAAAAGCATTCTCCGGTTTCCTAGATCCTGCAAAGACCACAGAGCTATGATTTAGCACAATGCATGCTACGATTCTTTTAGAAAGAACTGAATGTAAAAAAAGCTGGCTTCCATACCTCCAATTTTTTTGCTCTCTCCCTGTAGAGTGGTTGGATGGGAAGATGGAGATCGTTCGCGATAGCCAGAGTGCGCAGGTCAAAGTAGTACCTGGAAAGTTATTTCTAGCACTCATTCCTTCACACCCTCCGGATATACATAGTTTCTTCCCCTAAAAATATGTTTCATGAATCACATTCATGTTTATGATAGCACGTGAGCAATGATGCTGTAAGAGAAGACCTAGTTTGAGGCCCAACTAATCTTCCACGAAACCCCGCAATAGAAAAGACGACATACTTGGCATATACGGAGGAGGGTACGTTGATATTGAAGTCGAGACATTCGAGGAAGCGACGTTCCAACTCGTTCCTGCACATTTAGCAGATTAAAAGACAACAATAAAAATCAATTGCTACTCGAATATGATTAAAACGATATAGTTAAAATGATAAAATAAACATTTTAAAAGGAAATCTTACATATCATCGACGTTGATATCGCCTAGGATCTGGCAGTAGTCGACATTCCACACCGCCTGGTCGTCCCATACCTTGAATTATAAATATTATTTTTAGTAAATACAGAAATTGAAAAAGGATGATACTCATTCTCTCGCTAAACTCTCTTTTCAGGCCATTTCACCATTTCATTCATCAATGAATGATACGTTCTCAAGATGAATAAGAGGAAGGCATATATCATTAACGACGCACCTTCGATGCGAGCATTACACTAGCGAGAACTACTCGCCGCCAGTTGGAGGGACACAAATCCATCTCGGCGTAGTTTAGTAGTCGTTCGAGGTAGATCTGCAAGAGAGAGAGGTTTATGAGGATATGCGAAATGCGATCATACTCGATTTTTCGATCACGCATTCCACATAACCATATGCTACCATTGGTCGCTAATCATACAAATATCATATCTGGTAAAATCCTACTAATCAGTAATTTGTTTACACATCTCGCCACTAACCAGTGTGATGATGGCACACTCAGCCGTCAGCAGAGCCGAAGTGAAGAGATTGCGTACGAATCTGTAGATTTGTCTGTCGTCGGGATCGCGTGTCATCGACTCGGCCGTGATTGTGTCGCGCTGAAGAAGATTAGTTAACGATATATTCGTTCGGATTCAATCAGCAGTACGATATTCCAAAAGAGCAAAGCCGCAAATCGTATTGGGTTAGCATTTCAACAAAATAACGTCGGAAAGATGCAGTTAGGAGACTTAGCCGCTAACTACAGAAACAAAGACGAACACCACCCATAAAAGCTGAGTTAGATACAGAGGCTGTACTACAAAAACTAGTACCCCCCCCCCTTTCTGTACTACAAATATGACCGAAAAACTCACAGAGATGGGGTGCAATCGCTCCTCGAATATCTCCATTAACCTCTCGTGTCCGCGGTTCTTCCTGTTCACGATGTGGTAGTACATAGCGAGGGCAATGCACTTAAACAATGCATTATCACACATTTTGGAGAAAATTAGATTTATCAATGCCCCTAGTTCAATGCACAAAATTGCAATCAATATTTTACCTTGATCGTGTTTTTCAGATGAGGCTGCGAGATTGTGGAGTCATCGAGATATATGGTAGAACATGATGAGGACTTTCGTAGAGTTGACGACCCTAAATATCCAATCTCAGACAATTGTTTTAATTGTAGAATTACAATAAAATAACTAAAAAATACCTAATCGGTGTCCAGCGAGTGCATCCAGCATGTACAGAGATCGCCGATTCTCCTTCACTGCAATTAACAAGATTAACGGGTAAATACCAGGAAAATAACGATTCGCACAGTAGTGATAAGAAAAGCCAAGAAAAACTAACATTTCATCTCACTCCGACTTCTCTCCATGAAAGTCGGTCGAACTGAAGGATGTGTAGAAGGATCAGCTTCATCCAGTGCTGAATATTGCCAATAATTATAAATACATGAAAGGTCACAATCTAAAGATAATCGATTTACCATCAGCCATCTCCCTCTCGCTGATGTGCGGCAGGAAGTTTGTCGATGTCTCATCGCGAGGGAACGTTTGGTTGACGTATTGGAACTGAATTGACTGTTTGGGAGATTTTAAAAGGATAAATTTAACCAATGACGGACACAAGGTCGGAGTTTGTCAGTATTAAATAGCAGAGTAGTAATAGAAATAGGAAATATGCGAGTAATAAATACCTCAACATGGTCCTCGTGCCTTCTAGTGTCGAACGGCCGTCCAGATGATTCGGACGTCGACTGGTCCCGCACGCAACAGGATGCATTACCCATATCTTCAAAGGGAGAGAAATAGAATTGGACAGGACATCTTTCGCGAAACGTATGAGTGAGAACGATGACGGAAGGAGATATATTAGTCATGGCCATGAAGCCTCCAAAGGCAATTCAACCTATGACTAGCAAAAAATGATAAGGAACAAAGGTATACATATGACTGATCGTACACATCCGACTGTTCCGAACGAGTGCATAACAGGTGAAAGTGAAAGGAATAGACCCTTTGGAGAAGGGATATGACACAGCCGGGGTCGGGAGCTGATAAATTGGCAGAGCTAGGGTAAAAACAGGTCATAGGAAACATGGGAAAGCGAACAACGTTGGAAGAATATTCATAAGAACCCAGCCATCAAGTCAAATAACGATCGTCGAAAGAGCACCGGGGGAAACCGTACTCGATTAGAGTTATGTCACGCAAATAACTTGTCTCAACTATATTTTGTCACAGTTCTTTGTTCGCAAGCATTCGTTGTAATTGTGTTGTAGGTAATTTTTCATTGATATTTATTCGGCATAATACAAAACGGAAAATTGATGCTTTTATTGTGTTTCGACCTATTTAGTATTTTCTTTCTGTGTTATGGTGCTGGCGGGAAATTCGAGAGATTTGAATTTGTTGTCGTGTTCAAACTCGTCGGTGGACATTATTTTGTTTTTGATTCCTTTTGTCTTTGTGTAACCTATTGTGATTCTATCAGATGGTGTTCCGCGAGCCGCATACTCCTGGTTCGAAGACGCCGGTTCGACGCCGCACGACCATAGACAGGTATTTGTTGTGGTTTCATTCCTCATTCGATCACCCGAATATATTGCAGCAATGCTCCTCGAAACAGTTTTGCTCCCGCCTCATCCTCGGCTGCTATGCGACGCTCCAGCAGTGTCTTTGGCACAAATCTCCATGGATCCACTGCTTTCAAGGTTAGCAGTTTAAAAATCGCGTACATGTTTGGTTATTGTTACATTCTCGAGCCTCGAATAGAAAGAATACTTCCTTTCAGGACAAGCGAAATCTGCAGGGAAATAAGCAAGCTATGATCCAGAAGATCGTAAACTTCTGCGGTGGAGAGGTACGTTTGTTCGCGCCTACTGATTTTGGTTAAATTCTATATTCAGTTCGCACCAGAGGATGTGAGACAACCGACAAGAAGGAAATTCTTGGATATCTTCACTTATATCTACGGAACTATCGAGGACACATACAATATTCAAGATGGCAAGAAAAACGCCGATGAACAGAATGCCGAGGTATGTCCTTCTCGTTTCCTTCCAAATAGTGCTTTATTATCTAGCGTGTTTCCAGATCATCAAAGTCTTCAGAAATTTGGGCTATCCTGTCTCGATCAAAAATAGGTAATATATTTTTTACACTAAAAGTATCTCCTATCCTCCATTTATTTCAGTACTCTGCAGTCTCTTGGTGCTCCAAATTCGTGGCCTCACCTCCTCGGAGCACTCACGTAACTTTAAAAAAATTATATTCTATAGTAGAAATTGAAATCTCAGTTGGATGATCGAGCTGGTCGATTTTTACTCAAAAATCACTCTGGAGCAGTTCATGAACGAAAGTGATAAACCAGATATTGTGAGTTATCCAACCACATATTGCCCCAATTTTCGAGTAGCTTCATGTGCGATAAATGTGCAATTTCTTATGTTCCAGCTTCGCTACTATTCTGATGCTACAATTGCAAAACAGTTCTTTGAAATGAAGAAAGACAGCATGTCCGAAAATGAAAAGGTACGTCTTTTTGAAGCAGGTTAGTAGTTTTCCATTCATAGGATTTTCACGTATTTGTAAAAAAAATTCTCTTTTTTAGAACGAGTTCGTGCAGAATATTATCAAAGATCAGCTGCCAAAGTTCAAGACTCGTCTCGAGAGTTGGTGAGTTGATATAGTCAAAACTGAGCGCTCCTGCATGGGGGTATTAGGCGTTTCCGGGAATGTGCCCGAGTGAACTTCTGAATTTCCTTTTTCTAGGGTCGATGTCGAATCGAAAATGCAAGAAGCGACAAATCGTTGCAAGGAGCTGGAACAGGAAATTGCTACTCTCGAACAGGAGAAACAGGTTTCCTCCTCGATTCTTTTTTTTGTCTTGAGAAATATACTGTACCTGAGGAGTTTGGCTATTTCGAGGGTTTTATTAACAGTCGAACCATTGTAGAATGACCGATGCCCTCAGCTACAAGAGGAGATCAAGACTATCGAAATGGACATCACTAATCTTGATAGGTCCGTTTAAAATAAAAATCTACGAATTTATCTGCATTTTTGAATTTTATAATTCCGTTTAATTAATTACCTCATAGCTGGCTCGCGACGTTGAAGATCGAGGAGGAAAAGACAAGAAAAGGAGCGGAGAATGAGCGCAGGTTCGTTTCTAGCTCCCTGAAATAGAAGCTCAGTTCTGTTTTAGAACCTTTACGTTCCGGGAAAATAGTTTGAGCTTCGCAGAAAAAAATCTAAAATTGTTATTCAATGTATCCAACTTGTTGATAATATTCTTCCAGGGATATCGAGGAGGTTGATGCTAGCTTATCCGATCTATATTCAATCATCAAGGAGAAGCAGAAACAAATTGAGGAGCAGACAAGAAGGTGAATCAAGTACAGTTACTCAGCTATTTAATTGTTATTTTAATCTTTTTAACCTTTAAAAAAATTAAAAATTAAAATCTGTATTCAGAACTGGACTGGACAGTGCTGCGATTCGAGCACTCGCAATGGAGAAGGAATCTCTCGATGAGCAGTTGAAGGAGATTAACAACGTGCGGTCATTTTAATACCATTTGTTATTGATTGTTTCGTAATCACCGATATTTCAGGAGCTCGAAAAACTGTCCAAAGTTCGCTACAACCTCGCGCCTAAGGCTACTGTTGCGTTTGTGCAGGTTACTATTGTTAATATCTAAAATTAAGTATGTTTTCGCAGAATTGAATCGAACTGAAACTAAAATAATGAAGTTCAGGAGCAAGCGAAGTACCGTCGACTCGTTCAACGAGTGTACGATGTTCGATCACAGTATCTGGATGACTCGGCCACTCCGCTTATCGTTAGTTATCCTCCTTATTCGGTATTTGAACATTTCTTCGAGTTTTGGATCCTCAAATGTTCGTTGAAATGGTATCTTAAACCTAATGATTGTAGGATTCACTGCCCGGAGACATCAAATCTCTACTCGAATCGCTGCAGTCGGAAGTGCGAAGACTGTGCACGAGAACTAAGGTTGGCCACTGTGTTGTTTGTGGTTGTGGTTCACCTATGAAATAGAAACGGGTTTGGGATTTCCACTTTTTGGAAATGGTAGCATATTATTGATTATGATTGAGCACAATTGCAGACCGAACTCGAGAAGCGTCTGCACGAAGTGGAATCAACTACACGACGGTGTGTTTTATTTAATTATTAATTATTAACAATATTCGTATTGCAGTCTGGCCTCTGATGAACGTCGCCTGAACGATGAAGACGTGAGAGTTGAGAAGGAGAATCGATCGGAGGAGATGAACATGGAGAAAGAGGATAGGGATAGGTACGGTAGGGGATAGGAGGACATTTCTTCGCTTTTGGCCCAGACTATTCTCAATGATTATTTCCTCTCTACCCTACCCCCCCCCCTCATTTTTTTCACAGCGTGGCCTAGTCTGGGCCAAAAATCTAAAAAGTTGCGATAAGGGAATGACCACACTCTCACTATCAGATTGATGGAACGAGAGGACTGGGATCGGGAGAGTAATCTGAAGGAGCGCGAGAAGCAATCGGCCGAAGTGGAGAAGGATACGATACTTGGATCGCAGAAGGAGGTATGCGATTCATTTGGTTGAGTAACGATATTTTATCTCTCTCAGATTGGACAACTGAAGCAGCTGATCAACGAGGCAGAGCAAGATTTGGAAGAAGCGAGAAGGAGTTGCAAGTGGAAGAAGGTACGGTACGATTACGGTAGAAGAGAAACACGATGGTTGTTACTGTAGTTGCCGTAGAATATTGATATTTATGAGTGTGTAACATTTTAAAAATTTGCAGGAAGTGTTCGATGGCAAAGTGGAAGCGCGAGTGGTTGAGCAAGCAGACCTTCTCGAAAATGTGATTCACCCAGTGAGTTTTGTGTTCATGCTCTCTTACTGCTTCTCTTTCTGTCTCTTTCTCAATGTAATTGAGCTACTTTGGTAATTATAACTTTCAATGTCCTTTTATTTGCAGAGACGTCAGTTTATCGAAGGAGAACTCTGTAAACTGGAGAAGTTCAATCTCGAACGAGCCAAGGGGGCTAGAAATTGATCATACACCCATGTAATTACTTATCTAGTCCAATGGCTTATCACTGATTACATTACTGATTATTTTATTCGCTAATTCAGAACACTCATGAATGTATTACATAATCACGGAAACCCCCATCTACCCACCTTTTCATTTCACTAACTGTAACTTCTCAATTCTTCTCATGTTTCTGCGGGTTTGCCAGTCAGAAAGTTATCTCAACTGTTCATCGAGGTTCTAGTAGAGCCTGATAAAGTTTTCCTACAAATTGCTGTGGCAAAATAGTAAATAATCTCGTTATGAACGATAACTTATTTTGTGGGAGAAGAAGTACTTGTTGAGGAGATAATCCAGATGGTCCCCTCGTCTGCTCAACCTCTAACAGATGAACAAAAAGCGAGAATCGCTGCTAATAGAGCACATGCACTCGAAATTCAGGTTAATTGTCTGAGTTACTGTTGGACTTCGGAATTTCCTCATTCCTGAAGATTTCTGGTTGGATTTATCGCCATTTTTATCCATGAAATGTCCGTTATCAGGCGCGAAAGCGGGCTGAGGCTTCAGCAACTACTTCGTCAAGTAGCGCATCTGATACTGGTACATCCTCTTCCTCCTTCTAGAGAACCGTATATTTTGAATTGAATGGTTACCGTCTTTGCTTCCCACAATGCAATAATTCTTTCATCTCAGCTGCAGCAGTTCCTTCTAATCCTCGGCCTACGACGGTCGTTGCAACAGCTGCAGCTACATCTGAACCATATCTGCAGCAACAGCCGCTGCCCGCACGCTCTGTGTCTGATGGACCCAGACAAGAGAATCTGCCGGTTCCTGCCAGAACTAACACAGGTTAGATTTGTTTGAGTATCCTACCTCAAATTTTCCGCTTTGGGAATGTGACCCTTGACAACTGCACGAAGCAAGATGAATCGGAAGTAGGTGATATTTACAGGTCCATTGACAGCAGAGATGGAAGCGAGGATTAGGAGGAATAGAGAAGAAGCATTGGCTAGACAGAAGAAGCGAGAGGCGGAATTGGCAGCACAGGCTGGAGCATCCATGACTACGACTGCAAGTGAGACTGGTGTCGCCCTGGAGCGAAAACAATCGTCTCATTTCAGCCTCTGCATCGATTAGCGCTCACTCCTCTGTTGCAGCATCTGCACCTCCCCCGGCTGTGACTTCTCCCACTAATCCATTGTACAGGTCAGTCACCCGAATCTGGTATCTGAGCTCGGAGCATCTACTTATGTTTATCAATGATTAGGAGCACCGTGGAAGCATCGGTCAGCGTGATTTCGATGGAACGATTCAAGATTGTCATCTCTCCCTACCATAAGTCTGTCACCGAAGCATTGCGCATCATCCCGTCGCGAATGTAAGTGATGTGATGAGAAGGCTCTTAATGACTTTTTAACAGGTGGGACGGTGATCTGAGGGTGAACACATTCCTTTTTTCGAACCTTCATGCGGTGTATAAAGTACTCGCTGAAATCAAGGTGAGATGTGCTTGTTAGCGACACATATTGGCTTAACCTCAATATAAAACTTACGTGTACTTTTTGTATTAAATGTATCATCCACATGAGTAATATTTAAATTCTTTGCAGGAAGTAAATGTGAAGGTGGTGAGACTGCCAGACAACGTATACAGAATTATGACGAAACCAGATCCAGGAGGCAGATTCACGGTATGGAACCTTTCTTTATACATACTGAACAGTGGCTATTAGAACTTCTTCAAAAAATGAAAATAGTAGATTAATCGAAGTTGTATTAAGAATAGTCTCAATCCGACGGGCGACCTTACATCGGGTATCGATCCTGGCCTCCTATCAAAGCTGTTTCCCTTCCAGAGGACGGGAGTACTGTAAGTCGATCGATATTTTTGTCTGTAGTCTGGCCGAAGTCATTAAAGTCTACAGTTGCATTCTCAGATTCGGCATCAAGAAAGCAGGACGCTTGTTAATCGCAGATGAGATGGGACTGGGAAAGAGTATTCAAGCTCTTGCTATTGCGAGGTTCGTTTTACAGTTTTTTCTTTGCATTATCTACTTTTATTTTGAAACTTGCTAATTTGTAGATACTACCGTGCCAATTTCCCATTGGCGATTGTCTGTCCCGCGTCAGTGAAAGCTGCCTGGAAATTGGTATGTAATTGATTTGTTTGAGTCTCGAGTAGAGTTGAATTTGGAAGCACCTGCATTGTTTGGGGAGAGACGATAATCGTGATTTTCTAGCAATTCGATCGTTTCTGCCCAGCAGTCAAGGACAATCTCTACATGTTGGACAAGGAGAAGGTACAAATTGATTTTACTTTTGCTTCTCCACATTCGATAGTTTCCCTCTTTCAGGATCCCCTTCCTTCCGTATTTACTTGCAACACTGTCGTTATTATGAGCTACGATTTCATGACGAGGAAGTGAGAGTTTTTAGATTATTATCTTTTTTTAAAATGAATATCTAGATCCTCGGAGTTGTATTTATCAGGCACAAAGAGCTCATAGAAGCTCGTTATGGAGTCTGGATCTTCGATGAATCTCACTATCTCAAGGACTACAAGGCACAGCGAACGAAGGCTGCCACTGCGATTGCGGTAAGCGAGTGTTGATTTGAATCCTGCAAACCTCGTTCTCTTCCGTTGGTTCAAAATTCGGAGCTCTCTAAATCTCGTATCTCCCTTTATTCTAACCTCGATTCACCCTATGAGCGTCAGAGCTGATTTTTGAGCAAACTGATTACAGAAGAAAGCGGAACGTGTGATTCTCCTCTCGGGTACTCCCGCTCTCTCTCGTCCCGCCGAGTTATTGACTCAAATCAAAATGATCGATTCCTCGTAAGTTTCCATGTTTCAATTTTACATTCTACAAACTTTTCTGCTAGATAACAAAGAGTTTGGTTCTTCCAGCCTCTTCGCAAGAGATAGAGACTTCCAAATCCGATATTGTGACGGGCAGGACACTAATTGGGGATTCCAGGTATGGTTGAGTTCTGAATTCAATCTTTTCGACGCTACGAAAGAATTTTATAAATGTTTTACAAAAGAAAATTGCAGGCTAAAGGGGCAACGAACAGCGAAGAGCTCTCGGTTATTCTTCAGAAACAAATCATGATCAGGTATTTTGTATGATTGATGATGCGCAATACTTATATCATTCAGACGTCTCAAATCCGAAGTGCTCACCGATCTTCCGGAAAAACTTAGAGAGGTTTTTTTTGTTTCTCTATGATCCTTTTGTTTCGATGTTAGATCTAAGTTCATATAACACTCCAGATAATCAAGATTACATCTGACGAGATCGCTTCGCGTATCCAGAAATCGAGAATGACTAGCTCCAAGGCGTTTGATTCTGGAAAATGGGCAAGTGTAATCTCGTTGTCTTGTTTAGCTAAAATTAGTTGTTTTCGAAAGAGTTCCTTTTAGGCACACCAAAATTAGTTCTAAATACTTTGTACTGCAGGATCCCACAGACCAGAGCTTGATGGAATACTACGCTCACACTGGAACTGCCAAAGTGAGTAAAACAATGTGATTTTGTTCATTTTTAGACTAGCTAGTTCTTTTAAAAGCCTTCTCCGTTATAATAAATCTGTGCAGGCTCGTCCAGTCTGTGACCATATTCTGGATAACTACTTCTACGATGGATCGGACGATACGAGAAAGGTCGGTTGGTCATTTCACACGTCTTCTTGAGAGACGAATAACTAGTGTATTAATCAAACTATAATGATTTTTTCTCAGATTCTCGTGTTCGGCCATCATCAGATCGTATTGGACACTATCGAGCATACCGTATGTTATGAGCGACTATCTGAGTCAGTGAAAATACTTGGCTGGGACCCTTGGCACTAGCCAAAAATCGAAATCCCTCTTAACGTGCGTGCGGGTAGTACTCCTCGAGTGTAGCTCAGCGCCAGCTTATTCAGTGTTCTGGATCACTCCTGGAGAAAAAGAGTCGAATTTTCAAAATTTACGTAACCAAAACAACTTTGCCGTTTCGCAACCGTTTGAAACAAGTTATATTTCAAACACCGCGTAATGTTTCCCTGATTATACACCTCAAGTCTCGTATCTAACGGTTTGCGAGTCGGCGAGAAAATTCAAAAAAATTGTTTTTTTAAATGAAAATATTTTCCATTTTATAAGCCTTTCAGCCAGTAACCCATTTTATTTCTTCATTTTGTAGAGCAACTATAACACTATCTCAGGTGTCAATATAAAGAAATTTTAAAAAATAACTTTTGGAGATTTCATGAAAAGAGTATGTAAACTTGAAATAAAATCAGTTCTTGATAGGCAAGTTACCGTATCCAAATTGGTCAAAAATGCCCCAGGAATTTAATTATTCTCAAAAATAGGTTTATTGGGAGTCTATGAATTATGCGAGCATGAATCAAATTTTTTCTGTAACTTCCCGACATTTTTGGCCAATTTGGATACGGTAACTTGCTTATCAAGAACTGATTTTATTTCAAGTTGACATACTCTTTTCATGAAATCTCCAATAGTTATTTTTTAAATTTCTTTATATTGACACCTGAGATAGTGTTATAGTTGCTCTACAAAATGAAGAAATAAAATGGGTTACTGGCTGAAAGGCTTATAAAATGGAAAATATTTTCATTTAAAAAAACAATTTTTTTGAATTTTCTCGCCGACTCGCAAACCGTTAGATACGAAACTTGAGGTGTATAATCAGGGAAATATTACGCGGTGTTTGAAATATGACTTGATTCAAACGGTTGCGAAATGGCAAAGTTGGTTTCGTCGCGTAAATTTTGAAAATTCAACTCTTTTTCTCCAGGAGTGATCCAGAACACTAAATAAGCTGGCGCTGAGCTACACTCGAGGAGTGCTACCCGCATGCACATTAAGAGGGATTTTGATTTTTGGGTAGTGCCAAGCATAGTTTCACTGACTCAGATAGTCGCTCTTATAGTTACTTCGGGCCCAATATAGTTCAGCCGAATTTGCGAGAATGAATTAGTGAGAACTCATTTCGATACAAACTAGATGATATTTTCGGGAATTGTATGTTTTTGCAGCTCTCGCAGCGTAAGATCAATTGTATTCGCATCGATGGAAAGACGCCATCGGACAAGAGAGGAGGACTGTGCAAGAAATTTCAGGTTAGAATAACTAGTGAATGGAAAGTTGCAAAAATAATATGTGTTCATCATGAAGTCCGATTTGGAAAAAAAAAGCAAAGTTCAGCATCGAAGACAGAAAATTGCAGGAAGATCCAGACGTTCGAGTCGCAGTTCTTTCGATTACTGCCGCTGGAGAGGTAAGTTGATCTCTTTCTTTCCTCAATCTCTACCAATCCCCTCAGGGCATAACTCTCACTGCCGCATCAGTGGTCGTCTTTGCTGAGATCTACTGGATTCCGGGAAAGATGCAACAGGTACGGTATTTATTGATTGAAATTGCGTGAAAGGCTACTGTATTCCTCGTTATGAGTTTCTCTCAGGCGGAAGATCGTGCTCATCGTGTGGGGCAGAAGGATTCGGTGCTCGTGCAGTACATGCTGGCTAATAATACGGCCGATGATATGATCTGGCCGCTGATACAGAGCAAGACCGATGTGGGTTTACTGTAGTTCTAGAGAGAGAAAGTATTGCTAATTGATTGTAATTCAATTTGCAGGTACTTGCACAAGTAAATCTCAATGCAGAGAAGTTCACCAATGCAGAGAAAAAGGAAATAGGTGAATACATTTTGAATACATTTTAGGATTGCTAATATTTGAATCGGTATTTTTGCAGACGCGGATAACTACAACTGGAACATTGACGATAATGATGACGGTCCATCATCCAGCAAGAAGAGAAAGTTGTAGAGAGTACGGTAGATATACGGTAGAATTTGATCGGGAAGTACAACACGCGGTATACACTGTTATTACAGTTTCGTTTTGCCACTCATATGCAATATTACAATTTTCCTGTGATCTTTAATCTGTAATAATCGTAATCGCTATGTGATTTTTATGCAGAAGTAAATGTTTCCTTTTTCGTTGATGAAAGTTGTGCATGTTCATCAGATCGACGGATCACTGGAATTGAGTGAGGAGTGTGGAAACGAGAAGATGAGGGGGGGGAAGAATAGCAGAGAGCGGGGTGCCATAATTCACTGTTGCGACAACAACTGTCTGAGGAGTGAATGGGACGGGAGAGAATTCATCTAGAGCAACAAATTGACTCGTGTCTTCTCCGATTTGATGAATCAGTCGTTTTGTGGTCTTAAAAAATCACATATATATAGGGGAGTTTCGATATTTTCTTGTCCGAAGATTCTCGGGGGTTTGATCCTATTAGCGAAAAGCAATAAAGAGAGAGGGGAGAGTGATCCAATTAGGGAGAGGAGAGGGGAGAATCATTTCATTCGTGGCCGTGCACGTCGCGCGGAGCGGTCGGCGCGCCCCCGAAGGGGGCAAGCCGCGGCGGAGCGCGAAGGGGTCGAGCGTAGCGAGGCCCAGCCCGCGGCAGGCGCCTCCGGAGGACGAGCGTCCGACAGGACGCTAGTCACATATATATAGGGGAGTTTCGATATTTTCTTGTCCGAAGATTCTCGGGGGTTTGATCCTATTAGCGAAAAGCAATAAAGGAGAGAGGGGAGAGTGATCCAATTAGGGAGAGGGAGAGGGGAGAATCATTTCATTCGTGGCCGTGCACGTCGCGCGGAGCGGTCGGCGCGCCCCCGAAGGGGGCAAGCCGCGGCGGAGCGCGAAGGGGTCGAGCGTAGCGAGGCCCAGCCCGCGGCAGGCGCCCCCGGAGGGCGCAGCTTCCGCAGGAAGCTAGTCGCTGATATTACAAGTGCAGAGATCGAATAAGTCATGGACATTCTGTGCCTGTTGCCAAATTGCATCTCCAATGTAAACTGCTCTAATTTTCTTCGGTTCCTGAAGTCGCTGAAACACTACTGCATTGTTTACATTCCCTTCTTTCCTAGCATTTCAGTTTTGAAACATACTTCTTTAGCTTCTAATTTTTCATGTTCGTGATTCTTTTCGGCGTCATTTCGTCGTTATCTCAACTTGGAATCAACTCTGCAACACGAGGGAGAAAGCGAAGGGCAGTTAAGGTGTGTGTATCTGTTGTCTTTGACGGTAGAGATCGGTAGATGAGATAAGACTCGTGAAAGGAAAGTAGGAGGAAATAGAGAGAAAAAGGAAGAGAAGATCAGTTTGAGTCAGTAACTCTCTTTTCTTATCGAGAATATTTTTCGTAGCTGATAAGGGACTTTTTATCAATAGTTGCCGAACGAAATACTGTCGTGGGCCGCACTGATTTATGCACGCAAAATTGTTCACACTTGGAAATCTATTCCGCGTGCTCTCTCGTATCCTATGCTCTGTGAGGAATATTTGGTTCCTCTCCGTTAAGTAGCGAGCGATTGAATAGATTACGCCTTTGAGGCGATTAGAACCGTGGTCAATCGGTGGAATACTCCCTGCTATGTTGCGGAACAGATCACAAAAATTCTGATGTGACTTGTTCATTATTTGCTTGAGAGTTACATTATTTTGACTTCTCTTCTATCAACCACTCATTGAATAGGAATTTCTCTATCTCTTCTCTAGCCAGATCAATGAATAATTAGGTGCGATCGCTAATTGCCTGAATCAAAGTCACGTCTTTGTCGTATGTCCACATCTCAACTCACTTCTTTCTCCTTCATTCTTCCCTCCTTCTTTCTCTACATTCACCCCAGTACTGTATTCGCAATTCTCTCCGATCTTCCCTTCAATATTGATATCTCTTCATTTTGTTCTCTATACTCATTTACGTGATCATGATGAGTCTTCTCTAGTTGACGGATTCGCTTCCGTTCATTCATCATATTTCTCATTTGTCGACAAACACTCCTCTCTCACAGTTAGACTGAAGTAGGGACTGCTTGGAACAGATAGAACTACGAGTTAGAGAGTGAGGCCTCGTTTCGCGGACTCGATAATCAATCATGTTGAGAAGGACGGATGTGATGAGAGAGTGTGTGAAATGAAGAGACGGTAGAGAAAGAGAAGAGGGCAGAGAAAATGAGGAAGTGATCAATTCATAAGGCAGAGATTAGAGATCCGAGGCAACAATCTTCCCTTACAATCACAAGAGAATCTCTCAGTTTACATTTGGATTCATCGCGAGAGAAGGACGCAGTGTCCGTTTTATTGGTCTTTTACTCTGCTACTATATCAGTTTGTGCCTGTTATTTCTCGTGCGTTCAAGGCTAACGTAAACAGTAGACCGTAATGGTCACTATCACTGATACGATCACTTAAATTTCTACTCTGAGAGTGGGTAGACTGGGCGTGATGTTTGATGTGTGCACTGCTTCTGTCTCGTGATCGGGATTATCACTCTTATCATTCATGCATAGATATGAATATTGCCTCCACTGGGCTCTTCGCCCTATCTGATAGACGGTGATGGGACGTATCGGAACCCGAACAAATTTTTTTAAAAATGTTCTGAAACGTGCTCCTAACATTGCCACAAAAGTTTTTTTATCGAGGGTTAGTAGATACGCGAGTTCCTAAACGTCTAGTCAATCTGATATACGTATCTATCAAGGAATACCTCTTGCATTTCGAACTCGACTTATCACACTGGCAGCAATAAACCACTACATTATGCCCTCATTATTGCCTGCTCTCACACGTTACCCCGAGGCTTCATTGCTTTCTCTACTCAATTTTCATTTTTCCCTTCTTTCTCGCTTCCTCCTTTGATTATGTTCCGCTTTTCTCAACTTGTAATGATTACTTTCATCGTTCCGAATGATCTCTTATTGATCAGAATCGCAGTCCATCATGCAAAATAGAGAAAATGCCTCTATTCGTCACCCTCTCCCCTAGAGGGTGGGCGAGCGGAGTATTGGTCATCAGTGCGAACACCCGCGCCTTCTTGAAGCAATCTCATTATTCGGAATGGGTTTAGCGAGACGGAGAAACGATGAGTCACGATTAGCGAATCTTCGCACTGATAAACCGCCCCATCTGCAGGGATAATTGAGTACTTCTTGGCGCAGCCCTCTCAGTATTCTATCCCTACCATTCTCATTCCTCACTTCACCCCGCACTCAGAGCGGTCCATAGTGATAGAGGCTCGGGCTACATAAAATTACAGAACTTCCGATAATTGAGCGTTGATCTGCGTGCAAAAACAGCCGTTCGTGATTTCGTTCGCAGTCGGTTGAATGGATCCTCTTGATATCTCCCCCGTTTTGACATGCCCTTTCTACCCCCTCCTCTCTTCCCTCTCTATTTCCGCCGTCTCTTCCTCCCCTTGACTCCTATCTAACTTCCGTGTCCCACTTGATTGATCGAACTCATTATCCATCCCTCTCGTTTCTTATCCCAACATTATTCCTCTGAATCCCGAAGGGTCATTCCATTCGCTTAGTCATTCTCGTAAATTTCGTTCGAAACAACGACTAGCCGTAAACTTGCTCTCCCCCTCTATCTCCCATCTCATTTTTGGTGTCTCCATTTAGTTCGAGAACTGATCACTCTCTCGAGTTCCCCTTGTCTCTCGCCCGTCTCTGCTTCTCCTCCCGTTCCTACCGCCCTCTCGCTTTCCCGTGTTCTCACGTCGCTGATAAAGTGCGGTCGTTGTCAATTGCGTGCTGCCGTATAGATCGAGCAGCAAATCGAGAGAGATCTCTCTCTCTCTCCCGTTTGCCCGTTCTTTCTAGCTCGTTCCCTTTCTCTGTCGCTCTCCTTGTTGCATGTTGACTATTCCGATCAGGTCAGATAAGATCACGTCTATCGGTATTCCCTTACGATTAAACCCCTTTTATTCGCCAAGTTTTGATCGTGTTTTAATGATGAAATCTTTCAGCTCTCATGCAGATTCGTATGCCATTTCAAATAAATCGATTTCACCTTCTCGTATTATTCACATGGCAGTTCACGATTTTCTTCGCTTCACAGCAGATTTTTGGCGTGAGTTTTCAGTTTACGATTCTCTAGGAGTCTAACCAAGTTTCGCTGCTGCACATCTGTTTCAACAACACTCCACTGCAGATCTTCGGTAACTATGTACCTGACTGGAAGTGTGACGATGGCCCACCCGGAAAGAACTGCTCCGAATACAAGTGAGGCCCTTCATCCATTTCTTGCCAACCTTTAGTCGTAAAGCATTCGTTCCCTATGATTCTCATTTCCCTCCTAGCCTTTCATTCGGGGCGTGCCAGAAACTGAAGAACTTTCAGACTACATATGTGATGTAAATCAACACGGATTGAATTCCTTTGCAGGCGATGTGACGGTAACGTCACTTGGGTCGATCCGGTCTTTCATTCTGCTGCCATGGAGTAAGATTCAAACTGAAACATACTGGCATCTTAATGAATCGTTCAGATACACTTGGATATGCGATCGCAATTACTACATGAGTTTGTTCAATCAACTGCAATTCGGAGGTGATTTTCTCTACCAACCTCACCTTTCTAAATAATCTCTGCATAAATATGCGAGAAAATACTTTTCCAGGTGTGTTAATTGGAACGATTTCTTTTGGAACGGCATCTGATCGACTTGGACGGTAACCTCTTCCTTCTATCGTTTTGGCTTCTCAACTATGTTTGCATCCGATCACGATGAAACTGAGTTCAATTACAGAAAACCAGTCGCCATCGGCGCCCTTTCTCTTGGAGTCTTCGCACTCTTCTGTTCCTGTAAGTTCGATCTCAAAGCTTCTGAATCATTTGTGAATATCTTCAGCCTATTTCACCACCATGTGGATACTGTTCTGCTTCCGAGCGCTGGTCGGACTCGCAATTGGAGGTGCGTATTCTCCGAATCTTCTTCGAGCATAGACTTGTTCAGGAGCCCTAGTAGTCGTGTGCACATTCGTAATGGAGATGCTTCTTCCGCAACAGAGAATGGCCCTCAGAGCCTTCTTCAATTGGGTACGCAGTTCTCATTTTTCAAGCAAGGCAACCGCGAAAGTTGTCCTCGTTCCCGTCATTATTCGTAATCACAGAAACAATCGCCCTCTAGCCATTTTTGCTTCCTTCGTATCGAAAGTCGATAATGAAAACTGAAAACTGTAAATTTCAGGGCGTAGCCCGTCTGATGATTACTGGAATCTGCTACTACGCACGTTAGTTATATTTACAATTCATGAATTATTTCGAAAAAGGTATTCATCGATTTTTTAGTTGAATGGCGGTTCGCTACATTCTGGTGCGCTGCCCTGACACTTCCTGCTATCATCATTCTCATTGTTCTCTTTCCCGAATCGCCCACATGGCTGCATTCTAAGGTTGGATTACTTGGTTGTTTTTGTCTGGACGAGCCTGGAGCATCTCTCAGGGTCGACTGGATGATATGCGAGATTCTGAGAAGAAAGTAGCTCGAAGAGGCGGAATTGAATACGTTCCGATCAAGCACCGCAAGCTTGAGAGAAACAAGGTCATAATTGGCGATAAGCGTTCGAAAATTATTGATATTCTAGACATTCTGTGAGCTCATGCGCGCTGGATTGTTCAAGCGTCTTCTCGTGCTGTGGATGATGTGGTATGTTAAAGTTCTATTTACATTACTACTGAAGTCATTCATAATTCCTGGTGAAAATCTGGAACTTCTGTTCCTTGTGGTCCTGGCTTTTCTCTCTATGGACATCTCTCACTTAGGAGTGACAATCGTAGGGACAGAATATTTTACTAAGAAGGGCAGGGGGCTAACAAGCGCTGAAGTGCTCAAAATCCATTCAATTCAGGTTCACAGCCTCTCTCTGTGGCTACGCCACTGATTTCAATTCTGGTCAAATCGTGGGCGATCTCTACTTCAATCAAGCAATTATCTCAATCCTCATCGCTGTCTCCAAAATGGTAAGGCTTTCTTTGAAATATAATGAATCGATATTTCAATCTACCGTAATCCAGGTGCTCGTGCTCGTGGACACGTTCGTGCCGGGATTCTCGCGCAGGGTACTGCATCAGGTATGTTGGTTCCCTGAATTAAAATACCCAAATTGCGTTGCAGGGTTCCCAATTCGGTGCAATCGTTTGCTTCGGTATTGCTGCAATTCTCAAGATTGCTGACTACAAGGTTTGTTTCTATTCCGGACTGTTTCCAACTAATAACTTTCGATATTTTTATAATTAGACATGTATTTTTTCATCCTGACCTTACTCAAATTCGATTCGTTCAGGGCATCGGATTCTTGGTCGTCAATACGATCGGAACTGTCTTCATTGAATACACTTGGGATGTGAGTTGGCTGCATTCTCCTAAAGATTCTTCATTGGTGAAAACTAGATAAGATACACTGAATTAGAGTTCAAAATACTGGTACGTAATCGCATCTTCATTTCACACATTCTCTCGCCTCTCTGTGAGATAGTGTGTAAAATGAAGAGACAATTACCCGCATTTCGAACTCTACTCCAGATATTTGTACAACCCTGCACTGTTGAAGGCATGCTACTTGTGTGCTGTAGAAAGCATGGAGACTTCATCACGAGCCTCAGCCACTGGAAGTTGTTCACTCGTAGCAAGAATCGGAGCGATTATCGCACCTGTGGTGAGTAGACTCGCTGTAGAAATGATCTAAATCACAGGGTTGCAACTTCCATATTGACAAACTGTAGTCAAATGTCCTATTCAAGCAGAATTCGATATAATAATTCCCAGAAATATGGGCAACGGTATCTTCATTTTGCACACTCTCTCGCCTCGGTGAGAGAGTGTACGAAATGAAGATACGATTATCTGAACTCTAATAATTCTTCTTCAGTTGAACCACGTGAACAACCTCAAAGACTATGGATATCTCGTCTATTTGATTGTTGTCGCTCTGGGAGTGATCAATCTAGTGCAGTCATACTTCTTCCTTGTAGAGACAAAGGTTTGTACGTTCATAAATTGGAATAATTTATCGATAAATCAAATTACTATCAATTTTTTGAGTCCAATTTCAATAAGCAAACCCAAATTTTTCAGGGAATCGTGCTGGATAATGTAAAAGTGGACGAAGATGAGTTGGATGAAGGAGCTCTAAGTGAAGAAGAGGAAGAGATGCACGAATTAGAGAATGGAGCCAAAATAGGGAAGAGATGAACAGAGATGATCGATCGTCAAACTGACCAATAGATGAACTATTTTGTTCATCATTCGAATAGCAACTTTTTGCTACCAAATTTTGTTGAACTCATGCGACCATTCCCCATTCGGTTTGAACCACTTTGTCTCTTATTCATGATTACATTTATTCCGTTAGCGGTACGGAATATGTTACTTGCAGAAATAGTACACTAACCTCCTTCTAGTCACCAGTCATCTCGAAACGTACAGTATCTCCGCATAGACTTCTTTTCCACTCTTGAAATTATGTTTTCTTGCCAAGCTTTCATCTTATTCTTTAACTTCGAACTTATAGAATGTTGTACCCCGTTCTAGTGTCCATGCTGAGCTTACTAAAGTTGTAATCGTGCATAAATATTTGATTATTCAGATCGAACAAGTATAAGGAAGATTAGTTTATTCGATGTATTAGATGCAGCATTTAATTTTCGTTCCGAACGTGCAAGAAGTTCCGAATGTGGGATCAGTATCGTCTCTCTGAAATCGATTTTGTCATTGCTCATCTCAGCTTCTGATTCATCCTTCTTCTATCTTTTGCTTGCAGAGAAATTTCCGATACCCTCACATTACACATTCACAAGCTTGAGAAGAAGAAATCACACAGAATTGAAAAAATCGATGCACAAGAAGTACAGTCGGTGACAAAAGTCACCGGACACTTTTTCTTTCATCTGTAACTCTCGAACCAGAGCAGATATCGAGCTAATTTTGGTTCTATTGCACAGATAATCTATTAAAGACTACGACGCGAATAATGGGAATTCTCGGGAAAAAAATCAATAATTGCCTAATGATGGCGTAACCAACGTGTACTTTTTCGAAAATTCATTATTCTTTGGAGGATTTTTTTCGACTCACCAAAATTTTTGTGCATGGAAACCAGTCCAAGGGCTACACAGGAAAAAAGTTTCAAGTTGCTGCGACCACTCTCCGCGGCTGCAGAAATTCAGCGAAATTGAGGATGAAATGTCATAACTCTGCTGCTAGTGGCGCTAGAACCTTGTTCT
>LS511868.1:101347-120037 GCA_900490845.1 Pristionchus japonicus
TCTCCTAATTTGGAATATGCACCGACTCACCTGCACAAAGTGTTCCGACACAGGCCAAGAGATGGAGACTTTCTCCTTCATTGATTGGATTTCTTTCACAATCTGAAATTTTTCTGGTCATTTCATGGAAAAGGCAGACCGTTCCTTGCCTCCGGCTACTCTTCCCTCTCATTATTTTGATTCGAATTATGCGACCCTCACTCTGCCTATTCCTGTCTATACGAAAACAGTCTCGTCTCTCGAGTTATGCAATGCCCCTCCTTCGTAAGTGACCCGGAATATCTCAATCTCGTCCCTCTCGACAATAATCGAGTTAGACGGAGCATGCCCTGTTTGAGACTATTACCGGTATACTCGATACCTAAGGTCATCCTCCTATTGAGAGACCAATGATGTACTACTACAGGACGTGTTTAATTGAGGAGAGGGAAGATTGGGGGCCGAAGGGGAGGAAAGAAAATCCCCGACTTGAGCCCCGGATGCGGTGAAAACCCTGCTAATGATGGATAATCATGTGAAACTTGTGCGCTGATTTTTTTGACTCTCTAACTCTCTTGTGAGCACTTGTTGGTCAAAGAAAATGAGGGAAAACCGGAGAAACAGAATGAGTATTTGAAAAAAATCCTACCTTGAATCTGGGATGGCTGCATCCTCCAGTGGTCAGACAGCCTTCCTTCCAGTCGACTCGCAGCAACTCCGCAGTGATCCAGAAGCCCTCTTGCACGGGCGATGCAGCCGCGACTGCTGCTGCAGCTGCAGCTAGCAGCAGAAGAAACAAGGGACGCATCTGAAACAGAACCATTGAGAAGTAGTCAGACAATGCGAGGAAGTCTGTGAAACAGATAACGTGGTTAGAAATGGACAAGATTTGAGTCATCTCGGGTGATTCAAGTACAGGAATCGAATCAGAAATCATAAGCGCAGAAAACGAACGGAGATATGAGAGGGTCAAGTGAGCTCATGCTTCGAGTAACACGAAACTGTTATGAGGCTAGATAACAATTGGCAGCTGTTTTCAAGGAGAAAATTGCTCAATGCATCTACTGACTTGCCAGGTGATAGCTAAGGTTGGCTCGGATCCAAGGACCACGATCCGAGAGGGGATACTGAGGGGGCGGGGATAGGTAGGGACAGGACTGAACGGAGGGAGAGGCGGGGTGGAGAGAGGAGAGAGACGGACAGAGAGTGTGCAAGGAGAAGAGATCTAATGAAGAGAAGCAGCTCAGGTGTGCGGTAAAAGGAAATTAAGCCGAGATGGGGGGGGGGGGGAGGGGCGATATCAAAGGCTGTCCCGAACAGTAATAATTCCCCCTTCCTGTAATAAAGGGGGCGCATCCTAAAAGGTGGTCTTCGCCAGATGAGTCTCTGAACCAGGGCCGGGATTAGGCTTCGAGTGGTGGTTTGACATGGCCCCCGATGGCTAATCTTGCTGGACAACGAAGTGAAATCCGAGACACACTCTAATTGTGCGTGGAACGCGCGCGCTTGAGTGATTGTGACATCTGGATTGCCGGTTCTGAGAACCGGGAGAGACAGAACCATAACCCGGCTCCGGACCCGGTACCACCCAGACAGCCAGCGGTGCCCAAGTGGGTGGCACGACAGCACCTAATCGTGTCCCCCTCTAAGATGGGAATGTGGGGACACACTGAGCCGGAAACAAGGTGATGATTGGGGGGAGGACTAAGCTGATTACCCTTGCCCCTTGGTCCTACAGTATCGGATTATTGATGAGAACGAGAGGGATTACGGTAATTCGAGAGTCTTAGGTAGGTCAGGGGGGCAACATCTCTTCTTTTGACTGGAAGGATGTGCGAAAAAGCGGCAGTACTAACAGGAGGATTGGGTTACTTAGGTAGACGCTTTTCCCACAGGGGAGAAGCGAGCAAAGTGATAAATAGCTATTGTGGCCATTTAGCTACGAAAGACAAAGATTGTACGAAGCACAAACTTGCAAGTGGAAAAGAAAGCAAAATCTCATTGCCATTATCTACAATAACTGCGGCAGAGATTACGGAGACAGATATGGAGATGATCCCTCAGAAAAGTGACAGATCCCAAGAAGAATCGCTCTACGGGAGATAGAGATAAATAATCGGTGGCCTCATACGTCAACCTCACACTGTGGTTACAGTTATTAGGGGATGGTCATGCGATATCCGAACTATCGGAAAATGGAGGAACATTGACAGTTCTTCTGTCTTCAACCGGAAGTTTCTCACACCAACAAGTAACAAAAGGTGACACCCAATAATAAATAGCACCAACCGGAATCTAATGCGCGAATTGCCCACTGGTAGATGAGGTGCTAACACCAGGAAGTGGCTATTCCATAACTGAGTTCATGATCATAGTTACTCCTGGTTCCCACAACTGGATCCACCATTACTAATCCTCGCGCTACTTCAAACGCATTAGTACAGTAACAATGACGGTATCAAAAAGGAGAAGGGATTAGGAATGGATATATTAGAGGTGTTCCCGAACAGACGTCTCACTCAATAGGATTATCGGACTGAGATAGATAGAGCTGCTCCTCTCTCAGTATCAGATTACCGAGAGAGAGACCAAAGAAGGGCTCTCTTGGGGGCGACGGGCGGTAGTCTCTGATGGCACCCAAAGGGTGACACTGATCCCTATTTGAAGTCTGCGCGAGTACTAAGTGGATGATCTCGCACCCCACGGGGAAGCCGGGAAATAATTGAGCCGGGGAATGACGGAGCCGGGAAATCACCTAACATTAAAGAGGGTTGCTACATCGAACGAGAGAGATCCAAGTAGCAAATGACATGGTGATAAAGTGATTCTAGAGGGGGAAGGAACCTAGGGCATAAGCATTTGTCCGATGAGACACTCGGTCGTAAATCGAGTAGATGGAGGATGGAGGATAGATCAAAGAGAATGGAAGAGACCATAACTAGTGATTCTATGAAGGGAGCAGACGGGGAAGCTCATAAAATCAGTAGCCGATAGGGTTCCTTCTGGCTTTCTGGCAGGTTGGCGCATTTAGGATCCATCGGATGGATCCGAAAGGGCTCTATCCGGATGGAAGCGTAGATCCAAAAAGGGGAGAATGGAATCGGAAGAGTCTATTTTGCGATGATGATCAAACGCCGTAAGCAAAGTGATAAAAAGAGGACATGATTCAGCGGAAGAGAAGGAAGAGAGTAGAGGGTGGGTAAATATAGTCGACATGGATAGGTCAGTCTCCCGCTAGATCAAAGGAAGTTTGAGCAAGCATCTGATCGGGGCTGTGACCTACCCTGCCCTTCACTGTTGGGTTGCAAATGCGAAGACTTCGAACTCTCTTCCTGTCTTCCACTCTTCCTTTCGAATGTGTCGAAATGGAAAGAAACACGCATGCAAAGTTTCGAAGTCTACGAATTCAAATACGATTCGGCAACCATACTCCAGTGAGCCTCTTTCGAGATCATCGCTAAACAGTTTCGAGAGTGCGCATCACTTGATAAGATGAACAACAATAGAATCGGAAGGTCTATTATCTCTGAGGGTTCTTCAGGGAGATTAGTGATTACAGTAGCGCAAGTTGGAGTGGAGAGAGGAAAGTACAATAAGAGAAGACAGGAAATCATAACTTTCGATGGCTCAGAAAAGAAGCTCAGCGAGCAACAATGGAATTATAGTAAGAAAGGCGGCCGGTTTCGCCCTCCAATGACACAACGATTTATGGGCATTGCTCGAGCATTACTTGTGTAAGCAGATACTGATAAATTGTTCGTCTCTCACTTTCGCGTGCTCTCTCGCTTCCGCGCCCCTTTCGAGGGAAACGGGGCACGGAATAAAGTAAATCTCCACTTGCGATCTCTTTGACGCCTCGAGTCAAAGACGAGAGAGCACGGGAATAGAGGAGAGTGGCAGACAGATCAGAGAGGGCGAGAGACAGTGCGAAACGGAGAGACCGGCCCTGTTTCTGGTAGATGGACAAGGAAGATAACGGAGGAGGTGAGTGTGGCCTCGATAGAAGTGCTGGAAGGGGAGAGAGAGCGACAACGGAACACCACATTTGAATGATGATCCTGCCACGATGCGATCGATTACCATGGCCTACCGTAATCTTAACCGTTCGAGGCGTTTTGGGACCCAAGAAGTTAGAAAGGACAAAGAACACGGGATTGTGCCAACACAGCTGGCATGTTGCGCAAAATATGAGAAGAAGAAGGAGAAGAAGCTGATGGAATGAAGGGAGAGAGATGGGTCAGCATCGACCAGCAAACAACATTGGAGGTTCCCTTTATGACCACGTATCTCAGTCGAGAGTTTATGATCTAGGGAAGAGGACTGACCTCTAGCGTTTACTACCGGAAATATTGCCTTTTTCGAATGGAAACGTGTCTGAATGTAATTTATCATTCGCAACGGAGGTAGTTTGGACTCAGCTAAAAATACAAAAATAGAAAAACGAATTGATTTCTCAGAGTCAGGATTCCCAGAAAACGAAAGTATGAAGGTTCTGAAGGCCTCAAAATTTCGAAATACATAGATAATAACCCAAAAAAGCGCGTGTTTCTTCGCAGAGAAGGTACGTGAATTGCGCATGGAAAGAGAGGTTGCATTCGGAAGCTCGCCTCGGCCTATCAGAAAGAAGGCAAACTGAGGGCGAGAGAGTGCAGTGATAGAGGAGATTGCAGAGATAAGAAGGGAAGAGAACTGGACCGGAGGGTGAAAAAGCGATTAGGTGAAAGAAGAGAGAAGACTGTGTGATCAAAGTTGAATCTACGAATGGACCCGAGAAAAAGTGAGAAGACGAGGGGAAAGCCACGTGAAATGAGGCATTACACTGATTGATCTGATAACCGGACTGTGAAGAAATTGAGAGAGATGCGATAATGGTTAGCTAACAAGAGAAGCATCAAGGTTTCTCAGTTCGGCCCCAGATCGAAAAGGTTTCCAAGTGGGATATCTCGCTGAGTCAGGATTCCGAGAAAGCGAGTGCGAGAATAGGTACATAGATATTCTCGGGGATCCGCGTAAGAACACTGTTAGGATGGCGAGGAATCTTCTATTTGCAGTAGATTGTACAAGTAATCAGAGGAATATTTGAGAGAAGGATCAATGGAATGATGATTGGATGATGATACAGAGACGAGGAAAAAGCGAAATGCCACCGAAGGGAAAGCAGATTCCTTCCTCACACTGTGCCTCTTTCCCGTTCGAAGTATCCGAAAGGGAAGAAGGAAGATGGTTCGAAGTCTTCGAATTCGAACCGACAACCCTACCTCACAGTACTGAGAAAGACAAGCTCAGCTTGAGTCTTACAAAAGAAAACATCTGGACTGTCTACCTCACTCCTTTTCACCTCATTTTGATTGGCAAGGGAGATGAACGGATCTGAGAAGAGTTGGCACAGGTGCACCTCTTGAGACGAATTGAATGGGATGAGGTGAGAGATTCAAACAGACTATGGTTCCTGAAGGGAAGTGGAAGTGGAGTACGGTAGCATACGGTAACAGATACCGGTAAGAACCAGAACTGCCTTGAGGAACACCCTAGAAGCGAGTAAACACAATGAATAGATGTTCTCGCACCTCCCATTCTATTCTACAAAGAGGAGGCTCGATGTCAAGTAGAGGAGGTATAACTGTACACCCATCAGTAGAGAGGGACCAGCTCTCTTCATTTCCCACACTATCTCGTTGGATGAGGATGTAGGAGTGCCACACTACTAGATAGGACTAACACCCTCTGAATGGGAAGAAGAAGGTCCTAGGGCAATGAAACAAATTGGGATGAGGACCACTTGAGATTCCTCTGCAGCATTGATCGATTCTGAAACAAGGGGCTACGAATTAGAGGGATTTCGAGCTAATATTAAAATTCACTACGTTTCAGATTATGGACAAACAATAACTCAAATAAATCAGTTTCTGGTAAGGTTGGAAGTAGGGGGAGGAGGAAGGGTTTTAAAGAGTGCCCATTTTTCTACGGTTAAGCGAGTCTCTATAATCACGTAACGGATACAGATAGTGAGCATCGTCCAATCACTGAGAATGTTCTCTCCTTGTGTCCACGTATCCTCCGGAAGCGATCATGTTTGCACCACCACCTCTCCCCTTCTCAATTCTCGCCCTCGATAATTTCACGGCTCACACTTTTCCATGCTCTCTCACTCTGTCTGACCGGCGAGAGAGCATTGTGAATTGTGAGACATTCGCCCTCCCTTCTCTAGAATCTGTTTGAATATGGAAATTACGCGAGCCGCGTGTGGATGACATGAGCGCGATTCCATTGTGTCAATGTCTGTCAAAACGGATCAAATAATGACGGCGACGAATTTGAATTGAGCCTTCGAGAAAAGCCACTGACCTCACTTCGAAAAACATGATACGCCTCTAGTTCCCCGAAACAGTGCCTAACCTCCACCCATCCCCTATCTTCAACCGTGCGTTCGGAACTATCTTATTAGGAATCAGTGAAACTCAAAGCTTCTTCCGGGGAACTAGATAAGTGCCAAAAATTCCACCTCATAACGTCAGTCTGTTCTCACCCCCACATCCCCTCTCCCGTTCACCCATTCCGCACTCTATCCGTCGAGTGGTTGAGACGGGCGAGTTATCACAGAGGGAGAAGAGAGGTGGAAAGTAGTGTTTGCACTGCCCATCGTGATAAGTCATCGAGGAAAGGGATGGGCTACTACTCCCGGTTCTGGCTGGCTGGCTCCCCTATTTGCCGGCTACTGTGCACGGCTCTAGATAATGAGGGCGATTCAGCCTATTTGCGCATCAAGCTTGAGAAGATCCAAGCTGGAGAATTCAGAAGAGCCCAAAAAGAGATTGGATTGGATGGGGATCAAGAGAGAATCGCGCACACGCTTCAAACAGATGCGAGAGGGTGGTAATTTTCCCTTATAGAGATTGAATCCTCCAGGGGATCTGATGCAGTTATAATGGAAACTGTGACGCGGCAGCCGGAACTGTCTTTGCATGTCTCTAAACTCTCTCAAACTCTAACGCTCTCTAACCCAAGAAACTCCACTGGGAATCATCATAACAGTGTGCTGATTTCTATCGGGATCAGCTGCTCGAGGGAATGAATGCCCCCATGCAGTGGATCAAAGATACAAGGAATCAATGAAGTCTGTAGCTGGTCAGAAAGATATCCTGTAGAATAAGAACAAGCGAAGAGAGACGTGATACGTAGATCAAAGCAAATTCGCAGGAATGATGTTTGGAAAATGGTATTGGTGAAAACGTGATTGCGACGATTGAGCATTTCTGAGGAGAAGGAGAGAATGTCGCCCTTTCGAGGGAGGGAACTCAGGTGATGAGGGGGAGGATTCACGAATGAAATGAATTCGAAATGAACACATCTTCAGAAAAAAATTAGTGCTACTGCCAAATAGTGCTAAAACGACAATACAGCTCATTTTAGCAGGTTGCACACTGATATCCGTGCCAGAGGCCATCCCCACTACGGTTACAGTGGGAATGAATGAGAGGGCTGAATGAATGAATGAATGCATCGCGTTATCAAGGCTGTTCTACACTCGTGTACACACTACTCTCGACTAATCGCATTTGAATAATCATTCGAGACCACTCTCATGATTCATGAAAAAAGGAGACAAAAGATGTGATCAACCCAAACTGCCAGAAGAAAGGTCGAGAATAAATCAGAGATATTGCGGGAAGAGTTATGATGCCAATCTCTCCCTCTGTCCACAATCCAAACAGTCCACCTTTCTTCCGCCCCTAAATCATCGAATTCATGAGATTGGAACGTCAGATTGAACCAGAATCGAGACATTTCTTCACTGTGTGCGAGCGGTTTCGACGATTGACAAACAGCGGAAGCTCCCACCACACCGAGATTGATACAAGGGAGGAAATGATTCAGCCAGAGGGAATGAGGAGAGCGACAAAATAGCGAAAGAGGGGGAGAAATTTGAATGGAACCCTTCGTCCACTCCCGCAGATTGTCGTATAGCAAAATTGGCCAAATCGAGCAAAGTTCTAATGGTTTCAAGAATGAAGGAGGTGCAATAATGTGAACTTCTTGGAAATCTTGCCAGGGATAACCACTACGATTGACAAAAGCCGAGATGAATTAAAATGGTAGAGATAGAATACTTCGTGAGTATTGCATGGACCAAATATCCAAGAAGTGTTCAAGAATGATAGTGCAAAGTTCAAAGATCATTCAGCAGTAGCGCGTGAGAGTCACTTGTTGGCCCGGGGCCAGCCAAATCAGGGACAATCCAGGGCAGAGGAGCGGGCAGTTAGGCTGGGGTGGATTAAAGTCTCTCC
Organism: Pristionchus japonicus; assembly: GCA_900490845.1. Classification (NCBI taxonomy): domain Eukaryota; kingdom Metazoa; phylum Nematoda; class Chromadorea; order Rhabditida; family Neodiplogasteridae; genus Pristionchus; species Pristionchus japonicus. The sequence goes on from LS511868.1 coordinate 109,612, forward strand.
CCCTTCTCCCCCTCCAACTAGCGGAAGCAGTCAAAGTATAAATTGAATTGGGGACTGCATAGGCTCAAGTGACTGAGTGATGCCGATAGTCAGACTCAATCGGATTAGGCAAGTTTTCCGATCTCGCCTGATTGCAAGCGAGAATCCGCCATCAAAATAGAGTAAGTAGCCATCTCTTGAGGCACTTGTGCAGTACTGCGCGGAATCAAAACAGCCTCAGGCAAAAAGCAGATGATGTGATGAAGCAAGATGTTTTCATGGCATAACCCAGCACTCTGGCAACAAGGGCCCTTGTCCATTCCTCTAACCCGATAAGCTGGTGAGAGGTGTCTCTCGCGGGGGGGTCTATTGTGACGAATGTTTGTATGCGCGAGGTTTCGGAAGAACGACAGCAAAAACGTGTGACCTTCTCTCCCATTCCACTGAAAAGGAACGGCGAGAACGATGTTGTCGTGTTCTGTTTCATCGTGGTGAGATGGCATGCAATCGTGGTGGGACGTTCAAGAACTCGCGTTTAGGGACACGTTTCCAAGCATTTGGAGACATTTTTGTACGGGTTCCTAAAAATACCATCACTCATGCAATGACTGACCGTTTCCGGGAATTGTCAGCGCCGCTTTTCTCGCGCGCGAATCCTCGTCAGTGAAAGATGATGAAGAGGATCGGAGACTCAAATTAAATTATTAAAACATGCAAATTAGCAAAATTAATTAGTTACAACTCACAAATTAGCCTAATCAGGGGTTCGAGTCAGATCTCAGTACTCTCGGCTCGGTTTCACTCGAAATCCTTCAAGGAGTTGAGAGAGATCTGCAAATAGCCTCGAGATATCTCATACAGTTGGAAGGGGCTACTCGAGATACTGATAGGGATTGATGGACGGGAAAGGGGATAGTCATTGGATTGGGATAGATGCGAAGTTTACTTTGGCGAATGATACAAAATAATCAGAACTACAAAATCAGATTGAGAGGAGGATAGACAGAGATGCAAAGTGAACTTTGAGGAACGATACCAAATTATGAGACGTAAAGATCAGACACATAATCAGAGTGCATACATCGGAAAGTGCCGGCAAGTACTCAAAGAACACGGAAGGATTCCCGCGGGCTCTTCTTGCCTTCTCCCACTCACAAAGTGATAAGAGAGTTGTTCAATCAACAGGAAGTCAGGACTACCGGGGTGATTGAGTTGAGAAGAGGCACGAAGCGAAAAGAAGAATCGTCCCCCTTCCACCCCCTCGAGCTATGATTATTCAAGAGATGATCTAGAAGAGACCGCACTGATTGGAGAGACGCGCAGAGAATGGAGGAGAGATAAGGGAAGAGTGAGAGGGCAAGTGAAACAAAGGTGCTCACATAAAGTTATGGGTTTTGTATGTGGATGGGAGAGTGCTGTTTCACACCGAGATATGTGAGAAATCTAGGAGGAAAGTGCCAAAGAAAGCGGGAGCTCTCACTGAAACTAGCAGTAATAAAACGATTTGGATGAGAAGAAAGGACAGGGAGGATCGAGAGTCACCGGAGGAGAGAGAGACGGGCGTATATTGTATATCTCTGCCTCCATTGTGAGAGATTGTGGGGGTATAATAGCATGATTCAGATATACGAATGATACCACTAATCAGTCTCTAGTGATTGCTGTCTTGCTGTGATAACATTGCTGATTACAAGAAAATTTGTATTTCCCTTGCTTTCAAGCGACACGAAACGATTCGATACGAAACGATATACGCAACGTAATAGAAATGAATGGTTCAACACAGTTGACAAAAAGCCATTCCCCAGAAAGGAAAGTGAAAACTCTAGTCATTTTCGAAGGAGTTGCTATGCAAAGTGAGCCGTTGTCTCATTAGTGAGACCAGACACACCAAAAGACGGAGAGTTTTTGCGCCGAATGGAGGGAAATTGGGAGAAAAGTTGAGGAAATTGAGTAGGTCACGAGTTCTGAGCATCAGAAATGAGAAATGAGAGTGAAACTTATCGGATGCTTGCATCGGTGTATCGCTCCTTCTCTTATTTCTCTGTTCGACTCCGATATTTTGCTAAATCTCAGAGAGAAGAATGAGAGCTGATTGGCTCGAATGATAAACGAGGAATAATCGAGATGAATTGACTTAGAAAAACGAGAGAAAAGAGAGAAAGAAAGGCCTTGAGAGTCCTTTCTGTTGCATTGAATGAAAGGGTTCGACATGTTCGAAGAGGGGGCAAAAAAGGCGCAGATTATCGTATTAGAGGGTGGGTTGAGAGACCAAATGGAATGGAAGGAAGAGAGAGAGGGGAATCAAAGACGATTTCAGACAAGAAGAAAAGCTTGAACAGCTGAGATGAATTAGTGTTGGAGGATGAAAACCAGGAGGATGAATGGAGGAGGAGAAAAGGTTCTGGAGAGATGAAAGAGATGAGCCGAGGGTTGGTGATCTACCATTCCCTGGCGGAAAGGGAGAGGTAGACAAAATATAACCTCTTAAGAGCTCTTCTATGGATCGCACATCTTCAAAAGGAGCGCTAAAACAGCTGGAATCGATAGGGAATATCTGAGTAACAGTTAGATCAATTCAAATCAACCCCACAATCTGAGAGGATCTCTCAGTAAGGAAAACGTGGCGTCATACTGTGAAGATGAATGGTTGAGATCGCGACGAAAGTGAGATGATCTGAGGAGAGTTACTACTTACAAGTGAAGGTTCTCGAGGAACTAGTCGTCTGGGGGCTCCCAATTCACACAACGGAACTTATCTGGCCCATAACAACCGCCCTGATTGGGAAAAGGGGTGGGAAGTGAGAGGGCTCTATGAATAAAGCCTGGGCCGTATATCCAAGAAATGTCCGCACAACTTCAAGCCAGAGTTGAGATCAACTCAAGACGAATGTTACGCAACACCTGTCATGTTTTGGGAAGATTCACGAGTGGAGCTTAGCGCGGAGAGGGGCATCTAACATAGCTCCCATTTATCAGATGGAACGAGGGGCACCGTGTGTGTTGCAACAAGTGTCTCTCTCCCTCCTCTCTCTCTCCCTCCCTCTGACCATCACGAAGCTAAAGATACACCGCCCAGAAAGAGAGGAAGCGCACTTTTTACAGTGTGTTGTGTCCGCACTTTCGACGGCAACATCTGGGGAGGGAGAGAAAGGGCGGAAGTACAGTATTCCTCTCTATTCAATCTATCCAGTAGGTAATGAATGAGGGAAGAAGGAAAGCAGTCTGTTCTGTTGCCAAAAATAAAATGGAAGGAAGGCCCAATACTGGCTGAAACCCCACTTCCAAATTCGCTCATTATTCAAGTGCATGTCAGAACAATGCAAACGAAGCAACTGTCCGGGACGGTGGACTTCCTTCCTTCCTCCTGTCTAGTGATGGATCGTGTACCGTGACACACCTCACTGTTCGTTCCCCTTACGGACCGGGCGCCAGACAGATTTACGATTCGCAGAACGGCTAGAACTAACTGTGAGAAAGGAGCGAGCAAAGGTCAGTTGGCAGGATCGGGATAGGTACCTGAGAGGCCACAGTACCTTCGACCTCTCACGCCTTCCTGGGAGAAAATAGCTCGAGATGGGCGTGAAATCTCGCGCATTCACGCTTGAAGAGCTCTTAATCGGGAGGAAAACTGCGAAAAACGAGAGAATACGGGGGGGAGTAATCATAAAAAGTAGAGAATTGGGCAGAGATACTCATACTACTTCATACTACTCCCATTGTCGCGCGAGCTTCCGATGAAAAGAAGAAAAGGTGTGAATAATGCATGAGGAAATCCATCTTTTGCGAGTGAATCTACCGCAATCTGGGGAAAGAATCCACCGTAAGATATTGTAACCCAGAAAGCTACCGTAATCGAAAGTGTTTCTTGCGCATTGACACGCAACGGCGAATGTCAAATGTGGCGAGTGGGGAAAGAAGGAGGGGTAATGTGATTGCGAATTGTGAGGGAAACGGTAAAAAGAGTTGTGAGGACGGAAAAGGGAAGAATAGACGAAAGGACGCCGAACTGTTTTCCGACTCACTGATCAAAAGGTAGGTCAGAACAGAGGAAAGAGTATGGGGATTGAGGATGGTGGGCTGTTTCACAGTTACAAACGAAAGCCGGATTAACCAAACCCTCCCCTAGAGGGGAATGCGTTTGGAGCACAGTTGGCGGTACCTACCACACCACTTCACCAGAATTTAGTTAGGCTCTTGCACTGTTTTTGCATCCAGACTATCCGTCAAAGAAGGCAAGGTTGTAGAATAAGATAGTCAAACCATTGCTCAGTGAACCGTAAAATGCGGGTTATCAACGAAAACTTCTTGAGTGAGGGATGAGTAGTCGTAAGTTGCTGACAACTCCTCATCTCTGTTGAATTCGAAATGGAGTAGCAACTCTATCCCGCATAATTGGCCGCTGACTACTGATTTGCATAAAGCGGAAGAGCTCATTTCTCCCTCTTTCTACACATCCGACATCGTTTTCTCGTTTCTAAATCAGTAGTAGCCCCAGGGGAGAGAGCAAGAAGGAGCCAAAGTTGGGCTGAACGAAGTGGTGAGAGATACGAGCTGATTTATGGTCGTGTAGTATATCATGCAAAGGAGAGAAGTTGGCGAGATCCGACGAGAAAGCGTACAAAGAGTGATACTTGACTAGTTCACCGCACCTAGCACCAACCCTGCGCTTGGAAATATATCTGATTAGGAATGAGAAAAACTGAACAATTCTTTCGGTAAGCTAGACTAGAGCCCAAAGAGTGAAGTGAGGGCAGTGATGCGCAAAAAGGTGACCTTTCGAACGCTCTTCCATAAACTGAGGCTTAGTTGGGGAAGGATGGGAGGGTAGTCGAAATTTCAATTGCATCCCATGTCCCTTCTACAGCGATTCAATTTCGAAAGTGCGCTTTCAGCCTGAGCGAACATTTAGGTCTGGAAAACCGCAACAAACGTCTCCACTCCATCAAAATTTGACAGAAACACCGTGGACAGGCCGGGCTAAAGCCGCAAACGCTCTTTGATCCTGACAGCAAAGATGATTGGTGAAGGGGAGATGAACAGTCAGGTGGCGTGATTTCTCTGACTCTCTCGATTATAAATGCTCTCTCGTCTTGCTCTAACCTGTGCCCCGAGGTGACAGAATCCTTCCAATGATATTGATGAATTGGGTGGTTACTACGCTTTTACGAGGTGGCCACCGACGGGTTTACGATGGGAAAATTCGCGAGAATATTAGCCAATCTGAAAACCCGGAGAAAACTATCGCATCTCTCAGAAAGATTGTATCTTCTACAGCTCATTGAAAAATTATTAGCGAATCTACGAAAGTCACAAGAAACGCCATTTCTGAATTCTGGGAAAATACTGTCTATTCTACCTAGCAAATGTTTTCCCGCATGCTCAGCCATGATTAGCACAATATCTTCGAGCTGTTTTAGCTCTCGCGCATTTATTCATGTAATTGCCCGAATTAATCCAGCGCCGCTTCGTTTCTCGTGTAAACATCGCGGCTGTCAGCTAATGAGCTCTTTTGACGGGCAGTTTTCCTAATTTGGGTCCTCTCTACCTTTGCTGATGGCAAAATTGACTCCTTGTTCCGTCAAGACCGTCAAATTTCGTTCTGGACTACGGCAGAAACAACAAAGATCAAAGATTAAATATGCTCGCAAATGCTAGTGCGCAAGAAGAAACGGACTGGTCGGGCGGTGGCGAATAAATGAAATGGATCATTCATGCGTGGATCCATCTCTTCTCTGTTTCATGTGTATTCTTCTTCTCCTCTCTCGAAATGCTGCCCTCTCTCCCTTGGTCATCTTACTGTTTTCTCTTGATCTCGCATTGCTTCAATTAGCCGCGCCTATGACTATGTGGGGTGCGATTGGAAAGAAAAGAAGAAGAAATGGAGCTTGAAAAAAATCAAAGATGGGAGGAAAAGTGGTCAAACTCACAGTAAGGTGTCTAGCAGTGTGATTCGTTCGGAGTTGATGCTGGAAGTGTATTTATTTACATTGAAGAGGGTATTGCGGAGGCATGAAGCGGAATCATAAACTCGCGAGTGCATGAAATGATGAATGCAGAGAGTCAGAGATATTCATACAATCATCTCTTCGAACAGTGAGCGAAAGAGATAAAGAGAGACCCTAACTGACCTCAGAAGCCCTTCTCCCTATTATTGCGACCCCCTCAAACGCGCTCAAATCATGATGGATTGCAGACACATCGTGAGACAATATGGTCTCTAAGAGTAGAACTCTCTCCATTCACCCTACTCTCTCGCCTTCCCTATCCATGAGAATCACTTGCATGAGCGAAGAACGAGGCTTAATCTCCCGCTCTTTGGCCTGAATTATGAACCGAACGTCTTGAGGGTTCCTTATCACGCCTGTCACGAAAGAATCGAGCTGGGCATGGGAATGGAGGCAAACTGGTAAAATGAGTTTGCCTCAGTTTTAATCACCCCTAGGCATGTGCTAGCATTCCCCAAAGTCCGATTGTGCTAGGATCATTCTGGAGCTCCATGCACCGGGTCGTGCCCATGGATCCCCAACTTTGATCGCGATTATCTCGCTCCTGGAGCATTCCTGTGAAAAAATGCTCTAAGTATGACCCCCACTCTTTTTCCAAGCTCTATCGATCTACACAACTTAGAAGTCATGAAATTGCCTCTGAACAGCGCTACACTTCGGTGGGCATGACTCAAAAATTTAGGAAAAGGGGGAGTTCTAGCGAAACTATGTTATGTATTTTGACGTGCGCTATCGAATGAGGTGCTTGTTCCCAAAATAGAGTGATGGACGCGAGAGTTATGCGCTTTTACGTGTTTTTAACCTTTTCTGAGGTCAATTCATTCCCCTCCACACCGCACCGCGTACTTTATTGCACGCGGAATGGAATGAAACAAATCATTTCTCCCCTGTCTTTCTCTCAATCTAGTCGTCAAAAACGTAAAAGAGCATAACTCTCGCGTCCATCACTCTATTTTGGGAGCAAGCACCTCATTCGATAGCCCACGTCAAAATACATAACATAGTTTCGCTAGAACTCCCCCTTTTCCTAAATTTTTGAGTTATGCCCACCGAAGTGTAGCACTGTTCAGAGGCAATTTCATGACTTCTAAGTTGTGTAGATCGATAGAGCTTGGAAAAAGAGTGGGGGTCATACTTAGAGCATTTTTTCACAGAAATGCTCCAGGAGCGAGATAATCGAGATCAAAGTTGGGGATCCATGGGCACGACCCGGCGCATGGAGCTCCAGAATGATCCTAGCACAATCGGACTTTGGGGTATGCTAGCACATGCCTAGGGGTGACTAAAACTTATGCAAACTCATTTTACCAGTTTGCCTCCATTCCCAAAATTTGTCATTCTAGCTCGATTCTTTCGTGACAGGCGTGTTATTCGTCCCTCTTATGAGCTGAATGAGGATATCTCAGGAGTTAGGAGATGAGTAAATGGGAGAAAAGAGATGAAAGAGGCTGGAGGCACTAGTGAGGGTAATAAGGGACCACATTTAGATCCACCATCCAGATACGGAAAGTAGGCGAAATGCAGGGAAACCATTTCACGGCTCCCTCGCAAATGACTGTCGTCCCTCTGGAAACAGAGCGCCTTTGTCTGCACTCTCTCGATTCTCCATGCTCTCTCGTCTCGTACTACTGACACCCTTACGAGATTCGGAATTAGCCGGACGAGAGATGGTGTGAAATTGAGAGAGACGGAGGAAATCTCGACAAAACACTACAGAGAGCTGGGCCAAAATGAATGCTGGGAGGAAAGCGAGGGTCTCATTTGAATGAAACTGATTGAAGATTCAGGCAAACACGAAGGCAGATGGCCCGATTTTTCATCTCGCAGACAGGTTTGGAGAAAGAAAGAAGAGGCAACTAATTAATCAGTTTGCGATCTACAGGGTGAGTTTATGCAAATGAGAAGTGTACGGTAGGGAAGTTGTTGGACAGTTAGCCACTCTTCCTCTGCGCGCAAGTGTCAATTTTAGCAGCCTAGTCAGGCTATTTACGAGGTGTCGTTACATGGAATGGTGCATGTATTTGATGAGGTCGTATTCAGGAAGGGAAGGAAGATGAGTAAATCAAGGGGCGAATGGGGTGTGATGACCTATACTTTGCTTGTTTACCTAGCAAGGTAACTAAAGCGTTCAAAAATCGACTGATCATCAATTATCGAAAGTTCTGGCATATTTTTTGAGCCGGGTCTCTCTCTCAGTGAACAGCTCTGAGTGAGGAGTAGGGAGGGGAATACTATTGGTAGAGAGAGAATAGATGGGGTGTAATAGTTCAGAAACGCCGATAATGCTATCACGACCGTAACCGGCAAGTGCCCTCCCGGAGCCGGAACACGATTGTAAGTGGCTATTGAGCTGGCTGCTCAACAAGATGCTCACATCTGGTGGCAGAACTAGAGTTAGGAGGAGCGAGAGAGCACGAGGGTAGAGGAGAGTCCAGACAGGCAGAGGAAACGAGAGAGCACGCGAAAGTGAGAGAGTGCCAATCAGAAAACAATTGAGGAAAAGGCGCACATTATTACGGAGATGAGACGACAGGTGTGAAGTGGTGGGGTACTGTAGGGCTACGGTGGATAACAATGAATCGATTGAACAAAGCACATCCTGAGAGCCACCAGCAATGAACATGATTCGGAACTTGTTTGGTTTCCGACCCTCGCCTGCTCTGAATGAAAAGCCAAGTGGGAATGAGAATGATGATACTGAGAAGTGCCCATGATTCGAGATGGAGATGTCGCAGACCATAATCCTCTCTATCATTCCGTTCCATCTCTCGGATTCATGCCCAGAAATGAGTTATGTGAGAAGAGAATGGAGAGCATAACCGATAACCATCTCCATTTCCGTTCCCCACTGTGAGAATGGACACATTCGGAGGGGACTCTCTCCATTTCGAGCACTGTCTCAGCATCAGTGAGGCGAGAGAGCACGCGAAACGAGGAGAGCGCGCATCTGTGGCGCGCGGAAATGCTAATGAAATTGTGATCATGCTGTCACAACCAGCATGTTCGGGGAATTCGAAGGACAGGTTCGAGAAGCTGGCTGGCAGTACTTGGTCCTACCAACTTGGAAGTACGATGAACGGCTTACAACAACTATTCTTGCACAGGATTCTCTATCACAAGATTGTAAGATTTTTCAATGTTCTGTTTTGAAGATATCAATTATGAAAAAGTTCGAAAAACAGTACGCAGATGAGAATCTCTGAAAGAACTGTAGGATTCTCATAGTCTACGCACAAGCCATAAGAACCAGCATATTGCGTCACTCAAGTATTGACCCTGTCATTTCAAATGCTCCTTCAACGGACAATCGTTCCCCTCCTACGAACCCTCTAATTTCCAATTCCGGCACCGCATTTCCTCTCAATCGGTTCGGTTAAACGGCGGAAGTCTCGAGTGAGGAGCGAGAGACAATGCTCGATTGGTTGCGTAATCACTAGGCAACAGGGGTCGAAATACGGATATTCATCACAAGACTGGCAAAGCTGTCCTCCGTAAACTTAACTTGTTGACCTGTTGAGTTTTTTGTCAGCCCTGTGGCATTGAATGAATAGCGTGCAGAAAAAGTACAATGCGTCTCAGTAGGGGGTGAAAGCGATATGTGTTTGGTGTCAATAATGAAGGCAGGTCATCTAACGGCTAGCAGAACAACATTCCCCACCTCAAGCCAACTAATCCAATAGAATCCCTACGAAGCGAAAAGTTCGTACAGTAAATGGCCAAATGGCTGTTTTTTACTCGAGAAGACACTTTTCGAGGCTTGAAGTGAAAATAGGCTGAGAGGAGCAGCGCCATTTCGGAAATGAGAGAACACACAGAAAAACACTGCGATTTCTCATTACTTGTCCAAACACGGCAGTAAATCGAGCATAAAAGTGGTTGAAATCACTGATTGAGAGCTGCATTCAGCACCAAAGTATCGCAACAACTCTCTCTTTTCTTCCCTCCCAATCCAGATGTCACCCTGTCACTGTGATAGAGTAGCCATTCTTTGAGAAAGCTCTACCACCTGGGGCTCTGACCCGACACCCAACCCGAACCAGATTTGGTGCCAACCGAGACAGATAAACGACGATCGGTCTAATTGGGGAAGAAGTTTTGGTGTCCTTGGGAGGATAAAAGAACAGAAGAGTAATCAGTGCAGGGATACAGTAGGATGGAAGTAGATAATGGACTCACATCCATGCACATTAAAACGCGATCCGCGTAAGAACGTACGAGGGGGTGGCACAGTAGCTGAAAATCGTCCTCAGGGGTTCATACTTGGTGGGTAGAGTCCCTAGGGGTGGGATACACTTCAGCCGGAAAATTGGACCCAAAAGTTGATCTTTGATCTTTGAGATCGATTTTTTTCTCTTTGACTTTGACCCCACAAATGATATACCATTCGATAGAGCATCAAAAGTTATGTATTCTGGCAAAATTTCATAAGGTTTGAACAT
>LS511868.1:177572-200201 GCA_900490845.1 Pristionchus japonicus
GGGCGCGGTATTCCCGATCCCGATCCTGCAACCCTAAGAGGTACCACCACCTGCACAAGAGTTTTGAACCGGATCAGTTATTTCAACGTTGCTCCTCGATTCCAATCGCGCAGCTTCGTGACATCTCGTACGCATTCGTTCCTCCTGCGGCCTCTGAGCTTCATTCCCAACATCTTTCTTTCCGTCTTCCTCATCTCTCAACCTGGGAGCCCGTACATCATTTCCGTGGAGTACGGAAAACATGATGCAGCTTTCAAATAGTCGTCTCCTGGGCTTCATGGGAAGGAGGCTTGCTCCCCCCCAACCAGCCGATCCGAATCAGGTACTCATTCTCGTCGGTGTGGTGCAAGATAAGAGAGGTTCTTCCTACGAGGTACGTAGTAGATTCGATAAAGTTGAATGCCAGCTTTTGTGTTGTAATTGGAGCTCGGGGTGTTTTACAAGAGGTCAGTAAATTGGTCTTGGCTGCGTTTACTTCGAGTCCAACTCTACCGCAGGTAGATCACCAACGTTATGAACTAACGAAAGTCAACCTAACGAACGAAACCACACCAAGCAACTCCTGATTTGTATTCAACTCGCGATTTGCATGATACAAGTTGTTTACGAGAAAATATCTTGACAAACAAGAGTATGTGCAAATGTCTATTTTGCAAGCAATCGATAATTAGATCATGCTCGCCTCTATAAAAGGGCCGATCATGTGTCTTTCCTTCATTCGCGACTCCATTCTCCATTCTACTCGGGCGAACGACTCTTCTCTCTCCACTGGAGAGACGCTCACTGGGAAAGGTGAGGTACCGTACTCTGGCTTCTCGTGGCCCGTAGGTGGGTACTCCCCACCTACTGTCAGTTCCCCCCTCCCTGGGTACCCCTGGAGTACCCCCCCCCCCTGGTGGGGTGCTCCCAATCTACTGGTTGCGGTACTGGTTGCCTAGTGGTTGAGCACTGACCAGTAGTCAACCACTACCTTGACCAGTAGGTGCCTACTGGTTGCCTACTGGTTAGCGCTCAACCACTAGGCAACCAGTACATCTAGCCTATAGGTGGCCAGTTGCCGCTCAACCACTAGGTAACCAGTCACGAGAAACCAGAGTAGTAACGTAACTTCGTACGCTTCATGTGATGGTGTGGTGGACATATGGTGCCCAAATTCGTACGATTTCTGCTTATATTCCATCCTAAACCTCCCTTTGCGAACCCCATAATCCCACTACAGTCCCGGATGTTTCCCTAGTGAAAACAATCCGTCCGGGCTGATCCTGGACGGGGGCGGTCCCAACCGCTTTTATTCATCGAAGAATGAGAAGATGGAAAACAACTTGTGTTGTCAGGAGGCTCGTTAGCCTGGGGCCGTCTCGGATATGCCCGGACGGATTGTTTTCACTAGGGAAACTACCTGGTCTGTATATGCCGTTCGCATGGGAATCGAGCATGGGGTACAGCTCCAAAAGGTCGCATACCCCAAAGTATGTGATGTTTGCTTCCCCCCCCCCCTGATGATGAGGGAGACTTTCATGATTTATTTTGAACTAGTGTTGCGAAAAACTAACGAACAATCCGAACACATTCCGAACAATATGATCGGTCGTCTCATTTTCATGGAAGTTCGAACTTTTTTTGTTCGGACAAACGTCGTGTCGTTCGAATTTGTTCATTTCCTCTTCCCGCGCCCTCATTTCTTCCACTCTCTGTCTCAGTGAACGGTTGGGACGTGGTGGAATCCAAGCTCTATCCAACCATTCAATGAGTCCGAGAGAGGGAGGAATGAGTGCGAAATTAGATTTACTCGTCCTCTTCCGTATTTGTGCAAAATCTTTTGCATAAATCCGAACGAATCCGAGCAAGTCAGATGTTCGCCTGAACACGAACAAGGCGAACAATTTCTCGCTCATTCTCCATTTGACCTGTTTGGAGATCGGTTTTGCTCGAATTCGCACCACTGTTTTGAACCTCCGCTTGCTCCGGACGCCGTCACATCGAAATCGTGCTTGCAATGTTTCTCAGTCCTAAAGATTTGAAATCCTCTCGTCAAGCCCGATCGATCTATGTACTTTGACGTGACGCCGTCTGGAGCCAACGGAGGCTCATAATAAAACATGAAAGTCTCCCTCGCCATCAACTTCATAGAGAATCCCAGTTCACATACACGGGGTTGGCCGTCCTTTTTGAGCTGTGCCAGGCTTACTCGTATCTGTTCGACTCTTGCGCGGACGGCATCATGTGTTATCGACGTGCTGGATACAGTAATCAAACAACTGTGTAATTTTGTATATTTCAGATGTTGATTTATCGAATATTCCTATTTATTACTCTCTTTGGCTATTCGTGGACCCAAAAGAAGGTTGACGACTGTGATAAAATGGTAGATGGCACACGGCACTTTCATCATCTAAATTCATATGTTCAGGCATGCTTTGTGCCTGAAGTTTGTATCGATCGTAACGCACGTATGTAGAGATCTTGCAAAAAAATATGTTTATTCACTGTTTTAGTGAGTGAAATGAAACCTGTTCCTTCGAGCGGCAATATTCTTGAATTATGCGATGCGATTTTAAAAATGAGGTTATTCCTACTCCACTACATACTGCAATACCGATGACCTTTTATAGTATCTATGATGCACATTCTTGTTTTTAGAGTGTACTCTCCGAAATATTTATTGATAATTCTTGAATGCGATGATAGTAGAGTAACATGGATAACGTTCGAACAAGGAACAACGAAATTCGAATGTGCAAAAGATGGATCTACAGTTACAGCAAAATTTAATGATGCAAACAGTGAGTTTTCACTGTATCTAATATGCAGTATTTCTAGAAAGCTGCGGTGGATTTAAAAAAAACTTCCCATCATAAATATTAATTGTAGTGAAACTGATCCGAGAGAATGCCAAAAAATTGTCCTGTGTTTTCGAGGTGAAGCAAGAAGAAGATGTGCGTTTCTCTTATATTCTATTAGATAACAAATATAAAATACGTTCTAATGTTTTGCGTTGATAGATCTTTGCATCACCTTCCGAGAAAGGGATACTTTCTACCTCGCTCACCACCGTTACAACTATGCCCGGAAGACTGTTTCACACATATTGCGCACGTGAGATTATTGCAAGTCTGTGGTATTTCGAGATGCTAATTTTAGCGACTTGTGATCCCGATGCCGTGAAAACGAAACAATTGGGTGCTGTCGGCGATAAGACTGTTTCCGAAGTAAGTTTGATCTGCCTGCTAACCTTCTTACTAGAGTTTGATAAACGGGTCGCCGTCTCTTCATTTCCCACGCTCTCTCACCGGTCAAAAAGGCGAGAGAGTGTGTGAAACGAAGAGACGGTGAACCGTTTATCGAACTCTACTTCTTACTATTCATCGTTCAGGTTGAAGTGCAACTCGCGGAACTAGTGTGTCCGACAGATAAAAAGCTGACGTGATCATTTATTCAACTGCTTTGTACCAATTTTTATTTTGTAGGTTCCGTAATGAAACTGCACCTGTTTTCCATGTAGCACCGACAAATAAAATAACCTGTAAGAAGAATGAAGAAGAAGCATTTGAATTTGATCAAAAACCGCTCGAGGCCCGTTGCGAAATTGATAGTGAGTTTCAGGTTGAATTTTGTTTCGAAAGAAATGCTTTCTAGCATGTACTCAATGCAACTCCGAAATGGCTCCATCCGGCTCTGGTCTAGCGACTTACTCAGAGGGAAGCTGCACAAAATTGAAGGTTTGTAATTACCTCACCGAAACAAAACAGATGTTTTAGATGAAGTCGCATAACATTATTTTCAGTGTGAGAAAGAAGGCGATTGGATAAAAATCGGAGCATCAAATCCCGTGGAAGGATCGGCCGAGTGCAAATTCGAGAACAACAAGCATATTTGGAAGCTGAAAGGAGTGACAATCGATAAATCAACGAAAATATTATGCGGAGGGAAATGTGAGTGACAAATGAGTGAGAGAAAAATCGCAATCATTCCAGTGAAATGCTTTTCTACTAAGGCTGATGTTGAGAAAATATGCAGTGACTGTGAAATGGTGTGATTCCCAAACATTATTTTTTTAATGTAATGTGTTCTAGGGTCCCAATAACCTTCCGCTGTGCCCCAGCAATAAGACCCTTATGTAAGAAAAACTTTCATTTGAAATATAAATTTGAATCATTATCAGGTACAAAACAATGAAGATGAATGTCCTCTGCGACGATACAACGGGCAAATACTTTTACAATGACGGAAAAATTAACTATACCTCGTTCAATGAGAAGCTTCATTGCGGTCAGTGTTACTGACTGAAACCAAAAAATCAACATATCTCAGGTGGTGGCCCATCCAAGGATAACGTCGCAGCTGCATCGACTTCTTCCAATACCGGACTCTACGTTGGAGGAGGAATTGGTGTGGTTCTAGCCATTGGTGAGAATTGGATAACCTCTTCTTCTGATAGTTACTCATTCGTTTCAGGTGGAGGAGGAGTCCTGATTTGGTGGTGTCTCTGCAAGAAAGGAAAATCTAAGGAAAAGAAAGATATCGATCAAATGCAGAAAGGAAGTGCGATGGCGGTGGTTAATGATGGAGATAATTCAATTTATAGTTGAGTGTTCCAGAAAAGTGAATTGAAAATGACTCCATCGGAGGGCAATGGAGCAGTCGGATCGCTGGAATCGAACAAGTCAAAACAGTCGAATAACGAAGCAGAGGTTTGCTCCTAGTTCGCTATTTTAACATTTTAGAAGCATACTTTGCAGAAGACCGAACAAAGTAACAAGCTATCGGAATTAGATAGTGAGAAGAGGCGGAAGGAGAAAAATGAAATTGATAAACAAGAGGTGAGTTAATGTTTATTGAATTTTTATTTACCGTTTGATCACTTTTAATCACATCCGCTAGCATGCAAAGAGATTGAGATTATATCAGCATCCAAAACTTTCATTGTTCGCAGGAATCGGGGGCATCAGCCGCATCTGGTGCAGAGACTTTCATCAGAGGCAAGACAGAACCGGTAAGTCAAGATTTACGTGAACAGTCCAACGATGGAGACTCTCAGCCAACATGCGGATCCGGAGTGAGCAAATAGATGCGCCCAAGCGCACGATCGAAGAATGATTATCGCTCCAATGCATAAATACATGAACATCATGCGATTTATTAACAATGTGGTTATGAACTTCTGTCTAACTTTATTTAGTTTTTTGTTTGTTTTATTCTTCAAAGAATTTGAGTTTACACGTCGCGAGGATAGGGAAGCTCCTAGTTTTATTTTTTTTTAATCGGGAAGAAAACTCTGGGATCGCCTGAATCGAAGATACGACAGACGAATAGACAGAGACTAGAGAGAGCACAATAAAGGGGGGAGCGTCGTTCTTTAAATTGCCTCACATTAGTCAAACACGCGCCCCCGATAAAAGATGAGTTCCTTTTTTGAGTGAGGTTTTACACCGTTTACATAAAAATCAGTTCACGATCGAGTTCAAAATTAAGAAAAGGAACCGTTCGAGAAGGCAACAATGGTTACACTTTTCCTTAACACTGTGAATGATTGTGTGAATTAATCGAATGCAGTCTGTTGGCCGCCTGTTCGTTTCATTTGGAGACACTGAAATCAAGTCAATTCATGATAATCTGGCCTATCGAGAACTGACTTTACAACAAGTTGTACATGATCTTCACAAAAAAAACTGAAGGTATGCCCTAACTTGCCCCCATTTTTCAGGATGCAAAGATGATAGTTTCTCTTCCGATTCATATGTACAGTCCTGGTTGTTTCCCTAGTGAAAACAATCCGTCCCGGCCGGTCGGGGACGGTCCCAGGAGGTCCTAAGCGATTGCGTTGCTCGAGGAATGAAATTTAGGAGAAAACCAAGTAACGACGAACAGCTCGTGGGTTGCACTATCGATTTCACACGACAGAATATTTAATTAAAAATTCTATAGTTAGGAAATTGGCGTTAAAGTGGTGGCTATTTTGGGGAAAAAACGAAAAAAATAAGTAAAAGGATTACGGTAACTGAAAAAGTTCAATCTGTTTTTAACTTTATCACTTAAAGTGCACACAGTTATCATTCAATTTATTGGTTATAGAATTTTTAATTAAATATTCTGTCGTGTGAAATCGATAGTGCAACCCACGAGCTGTTCGTCGTTACTTGGTTTTCTCCTAAATTTCACTCCTCGAGGAACGCAATCGCTTAGGACCGCCTGGGACCGTCCCCGACCGGCCGGGACGGATTGTTTTCACTAGGGAAACAACCAGGACTGTATCGGCCCGATATGTATTACGAGATGTTTTCAGCTTCTAATTGCTACTTAATTTGATTGTTGTGAAAAATTTGGCAAATGCATATTTTGAAAAAGTCAAGCAAAAGTCAATATACCCAATTAATTGGGTCTCTTTTCCCCTCAACCCAATTAATTGGGTCGATTTGCATCACCGATCTCCTCCCTCGCTAGGTATTGGGATGAGAGGGAAAGGAGAGAGGGGAGAGAGACAAATAATTGGGTATTGGTTTGACATCCCTACCACAAATATGTGTAGTTTCGGAATAACGAGTGGAATCTTGGAAAACATTGTTTCAAACGAGTTCTTTGTAAGAACGGGAGAGGTGTGGCACAATGCTTCAAAATGATCGGCTATTTGGCCTCCGTATGCTCCCGAGTCACGAAAAGGTCACCTTTTCACATACTTGTTTTCGGCAACCAATGCTCTCTATGGAACGTGACTTGAATTTTGGGTTTTCACGTGGATTCGATGATCCATGGAAGTAGTGTTCCTCAACTTTTTCATCTGTCCTTGCTGCGGCGACTTTTCAAAGAAGACACTCTCATTCTGAAAATTATCGCACGAAAACTACAGAGTGTACAAAAATTATGGACCCATCTTAAATTATACACAGCTCCACCAAACTACGTGCCTCAAATTTGAATTCGCTAACACTGTTAGCACTAGTTCATAGGATTATAATTTTGGCTTTTATTCGGTTCTCGGTCGACGGACAGTCTTGTGACAAAAGCCATAATATGAGCAACTCGACAGAGACATTCCCGCTAGCTTTCACAACTTCGACCTACTGTTGCTCGTAAACCATTAATCTTCCTGCTCTCATCCGGCGACCGTAGTAAGGTCAAGCATCCTACTAGTGATTAGTCAAAACCATATTATTGTCAGCATCCAGAGCGTTTAAGGAGAAATGTTTAACCCACCTCCAGTCGAAACTCAAAGCCATTTTCGCTTTACGATTATTTTCAAGTTACTTTTCGATGACTTCCAGTATTTACTTCAATATGAAGTAGTCAACAAAAACTCTCTTTTGCACGGCAATTCCTGCTATTAAACGGAGAATATTGGTTCTCTACTTTTAATGACATTGAAAAGTGACATGTTGGCTCCATTTTCTAATTTTTTCGCACTGAAAATATCAGATGATGCTTGATGTTCATAGCAGCTTCACAGAAAGGAACTTTGACTGTGCATATACCTCTAGATAAAATTGCAGAAGAATTCATCGGCGGAGTTTGTCGTAGCAATTTTCAAAACAGAAAAAAAAAGAAATGCGCGTACTTTGTTTTTTGCCCAAACCGTTCACGAAAGGTTTTTTGGTAGCCAATATTCCGAAATTCTTTAAAAGACAGTTTTTGAGAAAGTGAAAATATCCTTGGCTGCCGACCATTCGAAGGGTCACGAGTTCGATCCCGCCGAGGTCAACCAAGCCCTCCATCCCTCCGGGGCGGTAAAATTGGTAGTAACATTGATTACGAGAGGTAAACGTGCCCTAGAAGCCTGACCAGCATGGGATACGTAGGTCTCGCACGATATTTGCTCATGCAAGTTTTGACATTTATTTTTTTTCATGCAACTTTGACCTCAATTTTCTCGTAAACTAAGCCGAACACCTCGCTAAATTTTTGATATGTTGTGAGCATTGGCAAGCACTATCGATCAAAACAAAAATGAGCGAATTTCGTTGTCAAACTGAAAAGTTACAGCCGAAAAACTGAAACGTGAATTACAAGAGAAACGTTTTATTCTACGTTGTTTTTCCTTCCTGCGCGGCGTGGAATGAAAGGAATGAGATGAATGAGAGGGAGGAGTGAGAGAGACGCGCCCAAGAACGAGAGAGAGTTATTCTATTTCTCATTTTACGCCGCGCAGATGAAATGAGCAGTGAGGAATAAAGCGTTTTTCTCTCAAATAACGTTTCAGTTATCCGGCTGTAACTCATCTTTTTTTAATCGATAGAGCTCACCAATGTTCACAACATATCAAAAATTCAGCGAGGTGTTCGGCTTAGTTTACGAGAAAATTGAGGTCAAAGTTGCACGAAAAAAATAAAAGTCGAAATTTGATCGAACAAATATCGGGAGCGTGTTTGGCATGTCAAATAAGGCATTGAGCCAAATTTTCATGAAGATCGGATGACTTTCCGCTGAGTTGCAGGGATAAACGTGAATATATAGTCAAACTTAGAGGGCATGCAATTTTGCAAATGAGGATGATTGACACATAACAATAACAGAAATCGATGAAGGGTACCTAGGCCTATCATAATCTACAGGAATCGTACAGTGGCACTTTTGGCTGTACCGCCAGAGGTGTGATTCTTAGACGAACGCACTGATATCAACAGTCGCGCTCAAAAGTATTGGGCCACTTTTAGTTTCGTCTATAACTCTTTAGCCAATTGAGATATTGGCCTGAAACGTTTTTCTTTACACAGATAGTCTTTAGAAGAATACTTATTTTGTGAATTTTTATTTTGTAATTTTTCTTCAAAAATAAACGAGTGCTAACGCTACCATACTGTGTGGATCATCAACACTCGTAGTAAGAATCATTTTCCGCCTTAGAACTAGTTTCTAGCATCGCTAGAGGCGGAGTTACAAATAATCGAGTTCAATTTTGCTGAATTTCTGCAGCTACGGAGAGTGATGGCAGCAACTTGAAAAAATTGTTCTAGGTAGCCCTTGGGCTGATGTCTATGCACAAAAAGTTTGGTGAGTCGGAAAAAAAGCACCGAAGAATAATGTTTTTAAAAAAAAGTATGGTATCAGTTGCGTCATCACTATGCAATAATGGAGTATTTGCACAAAATAAAAATACATGCGTCGTATTCTTCTAAGGACTATCTGTATAATGAAAAACATTTCAGGCCAATATCTGAACTGGCTAAAGAGTTATAGACGAAACAAAAAGTGGCCCAATAATTTTGAGAGCGGCTGTAGCTTCAAAATGGTCCAAATTCAATTTTACATAGACATATATTTATAATTTTACATCTCACATAGAGACGAAAAAGTTAGGTCATGAGCACCAGATCGATAGGACCATCCATTTCAAAGTTATTGTAGAAAAACTCATAAAACGACAAATTGCAGGGCCAAGTCCTGAAACGAAAAAAATCGCCTAGTAAGCGGTACTATGTACAAGGTAGGAGATTCGAAAAACGGCTCGCTTAGGCACTCGTAATCGGTTCCGGGGAATCTTTTAAAATCATAATATCGAAGGGGTTTTCACCATTTTTTTCGAGTTAGGACAGCTTTTGTAGGCCTAAAATCAGTATCTCGTGTTTTTCACCACGAAGCCGATGTTTCCGACTAAGGGTCTAATTGAGTTATTTGTCGTGAATACCAATTCAAAGATATGTTTTAACTAGATGTACGATGAAAATTAAGCGACTTATGAACATCTAAACTACCAGATCACAAAATTCGATAATATGCTAATTTGACAAAAACAAGTGGATACACCTTAAGGAGCCCCCCAATGAGTCATACTGACCAACTTTGATCGAATTCGGAGACATTAAGCCGTAGAAAAAGGTTCTAGCACCGCTAGCAGCGGAGTCATGAAATTCCAACCTCAATTTTGTTGAATTTCTGCACCCATGGAGAGTGAGAACAACACGAAACTTTTTTTTCCTGAGCAGCCCTTGGACCGATGTCTGTGTACAAAAAAGTTTGGTGAGTCGGAAAAAATCCAGAAATGAATAATGAATTTTTGAAAAAGTAATGCTCGATTGCGTCATCAATACGCAATTATTGATTTTTTTCACAGATTTTATAATAAGTGCGTCGTATTCTGTGATATATTATCTGTCTAATAAAAACGAATTTGAGTCGATATCTGCCCTGGTTCAAAAGTTACAGACGACTGAAAAAACGCGCAATGATTTTTGACGCCGACTGTAACGTACAGTCGGTGACAAAAGTCATGGACCACTTTTTATTTTGTCTAGAACTTTTGAACCAGAACAGATAGCGAGTTAATTTCGGTTCTATTGCACAGATAATCTATTAAAGACTACGACGCACATATTACAAACTCTCGGGGGAAAATCAATAATTACATAGTGATGACGAAACCAACATGTACTTTTTCGAAAATTCATTATTATTTGGAGGATTTGTCTCGACTCACCAAACGTTTTGTGCATAGACAACAGTGCAAGGGCAATATAGGAAAAAAGTTTCGAGTTGCTGCGACCACTCTCCGTGGCAGCAGAAATTCAGCAAAAATGACCTCGAAAATTCATATGTCTGCTGCTAGCGTTGCTAGATCCTTGTTCTACGGCTTAAAATGTTTCTAATAATGAGTGTCAATGATCCATTCAGTTTGGTGGTATTTGGTCTCCACGTGCTCGCGAGATACGAAAAAGTCACTTTTTCACATGTATGTTTTCGGCAGCGTATGCACTCTATGGAACGTTATCTTATTAATTTTCGGTTTTCGCGTGGATTCAGTAGATGATCCATGGAAGTAGCGTTTCTCAACTTTTTGGAATGATTGGGCATCTGTCCGTGATGTGGCGATTTTTCAAAGATCGCACACTCACTCTAAAAAGGATCGCTCGCTCAGCTATCAAAAATCATAAATATTTTTCTCGAAGAGCTACAGTTCTGAAACTTCACGTAGTATGTGAGGGTGATGTGGGCCTACTACTGGTGGCGTATGAACCTGATGGCACGTCGTTGGGGAAAATCGATATGGGCAGGGCGTTCATTTTGGGTGCGAGTAGGTCTTCTTTGAAAAATCGCCACAGCACGGACAGATGCCCAATCATTCCAAAAACTTGAGAAACGCTACTTCCATGGATCATCTACCGAATCCACGCGAAAACCGAAAAATCGGATTATGTTCTATAGAGTGCATAGGCTGCCGAAATAAGGCATGTGAAAAAGTGACTTTTTCGTGACTCGGGAGCATATGGAGACCAAACACCACCAAACTCACTGGATCATTGACACTCATTATTAGAAACATTTTAAGCCGTAGAACAAGGTTCTAGCACCGCTAGCAACAGACATATGATTTTTCGAGGTCATTTTTGTTGAATTTCTGCTGCCACGGAGAATGGTCGCAGCAACTCGAAACTTTTTTCCTATGTTGCCCTTGCACTGATGTCTATGCACAAAAAGTTTGGTGAGTCGAGACAAATCCTCCAAAGAATAATGAATTTTCGAAAAAGTACATGTTGGTTTCGTCATCACTATGTAATTATTGATTTTTTCCCGAGATTTTGTAATATGTGCGTCGTAGTCTTTAATAGATTATCTGTGCAATGGAACCGAAATTAATTCGCTATCTGCTCTGGTTCAAAAGTTCTAGACGAAATAAAAAGTGGTCCATGACTTTTGTCACCGACTGTAACTATCGAATGACATATCGGGGGGTAAACTCGAGATGAAATTTTCGAGTTAATAGATCAACTTTTGGTTTCTATTTTCTGGCTGAATTGTGGGCCTCCTACCACCATTTTGAACAACTGTGCCAGCCCCTCATACGTTCTTTCGCGGAATGCGTTTTATTTGCATTCTAGATCGTGCGAGAGCGAAAGGGACTTATCGAGGGACTCCCGCAAGGTTTCTTCGACGACAAAGCCAAGGACATGAAGGTACTGTGGTTCTCTATTGATTATTTATTCGATCGTGTCGGTAAGTGTAGTTTCATATTTCGTTTGAGTTCAAAGTGAGTTTATCGAATTAGAGCGATGATACTATCGTAACCCGTAGCGACAACATAAGAAAACTGTGAGGGAAAGAACATCAAAGTCAAGATCAGTGCAATGTTAAACTGTTCGAAACGATAGAATTATATGGAGAGCTCAAAGGTCAAAGATCACTTGCTAGCACACATCGACATGTTCGAATAACTGGGGTTGAGAGGGGCCAACAACAATAGGTGTCGAATATAAATCTTAGCATGCACAATCCAATAAATACTAGCTACCCACTTGAGGACTTTGTTAAAAGATTGCAGGACGCAAGTGCCTTGAGTACGGGGATACCTTTCCCTTTACCTTTACTCTATAGATTGCGGAACAAGACGCAGAAAAAGAGGCGGTTCGCGAACGGGAGGAGGATGCGGATACGAAACAGAGAGAACTGGATTACATTGATGAACAGATGGAACGACTCAAACATCTCAATGAGATGGAGATCAAGAGAGACGCCATTCTAGAGGGAAGGAAGGCCAGGTACGGTACAACTGATCATCTATCGATTTGCTGGGTTACTGTACGATAGTGTTGTGTTATTGTGCACACGACTGAACAAAGAAGCAGAGATCAACAGTGATGGTGGTAGTGAGATGGGTTGATATTACTGGGCAGGGAGAGGGATACGATAGATAACTATATGGGGTTATATGCGAAATAACAACGTATAATCTAATGAAAATGAAATAAGAAAAACACAGATCGGAAGCGGCGGAGAATCGCGCTCGTGCAGCGGGAGCAATGGAAGAATCGGACGATGAGGCAGATGATGACGTCAACTTCGATGATTGGCGAAGCATGAATGTCCTGCGATAGACGGGGATTATCGATTGATTGGTTAATTTACTGCCATTTAAACATAAACTGTATCATTTCACTTTCTAACTTTGATCTCGTTTGATCTTTTTTTGTATTGTTTTCAAGAGATATTAGAAGGCACGTATAATAAATTGTTTTAACTGGTCTAGTTCACAAATCTCACTTCTAATCTTCATCGGAATCGATAATCTCTCCGTCTGAGAGCTCCTCGTCTGCGGGTCGCGGCGCCTTGACCTTCAAATGACATGTTAGTGGTCAATCGATACTGTAAAATTCCGTACCTTTGGAGGCGCGGGTTTGGGCGGCTCGACGACCGCTGCGGGAGAGGGCGAACGGCGTCTAGAATCGCTTCGTTAAGACTACCTCAATCGATATACCGTACCTCTTCGCCTGCGGGCTCCTGTCGCGCTCGTCCCTGTACGGTCTCCGATGGGGCGAGTTGTTGGCCATCATGCCATTGCCACCGCGATGGTTGTTGTTGCCCACTCCGCCTCGGGGAGGATTGGGGATGAGGTCGCCGCGCAACTGCAAGCATTGTTCTTTGTGTTAAAGTTCTTTATGATAAATAATAAAAAATAATTAAAATAATCCTGCTCACCTTCCTCTCGGGCGACCGTCTCCTGCCCGACTGCTGCTGCCCTCCGCTTTGCTGCATGCGACCGTTGTCGAAGCGGCCCGGCGTGCGATCATTGCTGAATTCAGAGACGTTACTACTAGCGGACCAAACCCCCCAAACGGGACAAACGCAAGGAAGAAGAAGAAGAAGAGACATCACTACTGTCCATCTCAACCATCCAGTGAAATTATCATCTCCATTCGAATTTCGAAATCATGCTCACCGAAACTCGTCCCTGTCTCCTCCAGCCATCGCCCTCCGTCCACTTCCTCCTCCTCCTCCTGCCATCGCATTCATTGGTGGCTGCGGACTGCGATCTCTTCGCATCGGCAGATTCAGCAGCGACTGGGGCAGCATTTGCGGCTGCAAGCATCGTTTAAATTGTTATTCAATTAAATATATTTTATTTATCCACCATGGTAAGGGAGGAAACGTATCGCGTAGATTTTCGTTACTTTGGTGAAGGTTATTATTGATTTTTTAAAGATCAAGCATCAACAATCAATCAATCAATCAATCACCCTTACCATTCCAGGCGGCGGTATGTCCATCCTCTCCTGTATCATCATTCCTCCTCCTGGCACTCCATCTCGCATCATCGTCTTTTGCTTCGCGTGCGCCAGCGCCTCCTCCAGTCCACGGCGAGAAAACTGCATCTGGGTCGTCTGCAAATGGAAATTATCATTATTAATTTATTAAATAGTTAATTAACAAAATTAGAACTTCTTCGATATCTGGCCCAGAACCACGAGCACATGGAGTGGGAAATTATAAGGGGTCAGTTGTCCAAGAAGAGTCATTAGTCATTTATTACTTACAATTAATTAGTTAATTAACAAAATAACTCACGACTTCTCTGGTGACGTAGTTCATCTCGGCCTGCTGCAGGTCCGCCCGCAGCATCGTCCCGCGCAGCCGCTGCAGCAGTCGCATCATCGCACCCCGCAGGTCCTCGGGTGCACACTCCGACAGGTACGACGTGTCCAGCTGCAATTAAGACATACCAATAACAACAACAACATCAGCAGCAACAATAATATCAGCAACAACAACAACAACAAACCTTTCCAGCCATCGCATCAATGTCATCGACAATCTCCGTGATCCGCTCCTCGTCCAGGGACACCATCCGTGGCGGGGCCTGAGAAAAAATTAATATTAATTAATTAAATATATTAATTACCTTAGTCCTCGTTGCAGCAGCGAGCAGCTCCTTGTCGCTCGTCTCCTTCGCCAGCAGCAGGAGTGGGTCTGGAAAACAGACACAATCACCGAATATTTTTCAAATAGTTTTTAAGCCTTTTAAAGCTCGTACACATAACGCAGAACACATGATTATTGAACGTTGTTGTAATTCGTAATTTTAATTGGCTTAGAAAGGGGGAAAGGTGTAGAAACGCACTGATCCACAGTCCGGTGTAGTTCTCCTCGTCCAGCACGTCAAACTCCACGTCGCACAGCATCGATTCCGTCGCCGAGTCCGAGCCTAGGATCGCGTCCGCGCCTGCATTTTAATTATTTAAAAATATATTTACTTAATTACTTAACTAATTAATCGCTCTCACCTATGCCCAGGTCGGGCAGGGTGCTGGGGAAGACGCCTCGCAGCACAAACTCGCGTCGCAGCTCCATCAGGATGAAACCGAGGCTGGAAAGTGCCAATTTACATCAATATTAATAAAATAATTTCGAAACACTCACCGATTGCCACCGAGGTAGGGCGGGCGGAACGCGAGCGGACGATTGCACAACTCCATTAGCTGAAATTCTGATTTTATTGACCAATATTCGACAAGCAAAATCCTATTTCGTAGCTAGCTTATCTATTTCTGTTCTATTCGTAACCTTGGTTCGCATAATTTCTCCCCCCACTCTCACTCTTGGTGTCAATGTCGACATGCAACATCGCAATTGTTGACTAATTTTCGAAAAAACACCAATTTTCCTTCCCGACTAACACTCTTGGTGTCAATTTTTCGGCCACGCGCATTTAGAGCGGTCGCAGCACGGGCCAACAAACAGAGAAGTTCCCCTTATTTTCCCCCATCTGACTCACACTCTTGGTGTCAATCTCGACATGCTGCATCCACGATCGCAGGTCGCTCTCCCTCATGCCGATCGACAACTCCGCCTCCATGGAGGAGAACCGGGAGCAGTACACCTGACAGGAGATAAATAGAATTTTGGCCACCGTAACGTTAATATTATTCACTAATAAAATTGCCGAATTGACACTATAATCGAAATAAACCGCGAGCAGTACACCTGACAGGAAAGAAACTTTTACAATCAGACTAAAATATGTATTTAATTTCCGTTCATTTTTATATAGAATTTACAAACGTACAGGAGAGCCCCCTCCCTCCCTTTTCTATCACTTCGCCATTCTATGTTACTTTCGATCTCGTCGCGCCTCAGGCGTAGATAAATTATTATTATTATTAAACAATATAATCGATAATCATCTACCGCAAACTCACAATCATCGCATCATGGGTGTCCAACAGGGCCCGCAGCAGCGGGGGATGCTGCTCGAGCATGAGCAGAAGGGCTTCTTTGATTACCTGCAGATACTCATAACAATAACAATAATAATCGCAATAACAACAACAACAACAACAACAACAACTCACAGCATGCCTCTGGACCATCCACCACTGCGTGTCCTTTTCGAGGTCGGGGCCGCACGTCCGCAGCACCTGAGCGAGTTTCAAGTCTCCTCATTTTAAATATATAATTATTAAAAAAACATTTTTAAATATTAAAATAATATAACAAACCTCGTGCAGCCGCTGCCAGCACACCCGACTGCTCTTGTCCTCCATGATGTATTCTGCGTCCAACTTATTCAGGGAGTAGAACCTGGCGAAGCGATCGATAATCTTGATTCAGGTTACAGTACACTCACTTGATAGCCTTCTCAGCGACGAAATGAGCCGGGCTGGGCAGTATCCTGCCTGCACCCGTGATCTCAGCCGGATAGAGGGGATGCCAGACGGATTCGGCCGTGAAGCAGATCACGTGCGGAGAGACTTGCGAGGCGAGGGTCGAGAGATCCAGGTGGGAGATCTGGATGAGTAAGTATTAGGTTGGCAATACGAAGTTCGCGATATCGCAAAGATGGGAGGCAGCAATCCGATATTGTAATGAAGGAAAAAGAGAAGGAAGAAGGATGCGCTATTGCATCCCTCTCCTTCCGCATTGTGATATAGTAATATCGTGATCGTTTAGCCAACCCTAGTAAGGATCATGCTCAGTTTCTAGCAATGCGACCGGTTGGTTCATCGCAATAAAAATATCCCGATCCTCACCAACGGAATCCTGCTATCGGTGTCCGCATTGGCCATTCGCTCCCTCAGTTCCATCAGCAGGACGCCCGTCTTGTTGCCGCAGATGTGACGCAGCTTCGACGGAGTCTTCTCTTCCTGGAAACAACAACAGTAAATTTGGCGTCTATGCGAGTCAAAAAGTAGCAATAAACGGCAATTGAGGCTGTCCGTGCATATAAAAAGAATGCGAAATGTTTATGAAACACAAAAGTGAAACAAAGTATAGAAATTGTGGCTCTCCGCGCACTAAACCATACCTTATCTCTCATCCATCCCATCAACTTCTTCGCGTCCACATAGTCCTTCGCGAGCAATCGTTGTAGTTCCGCCTCGGAAGACCCGCAAGTCCACGCGGGATCGCCTTCTTAAAAACAATTAGTTAATTAATTTAATAAAATAAAATAAACGTACCAGCAAAGTCCACCAGGATCGCATTGCCCGTCGACAGGAGCAGCTGCTTGAGGTAACTGTAAGGGGAAAAACTTAATAAATCTACGCCCGAGGCGCGACGAGACAGAAAGTTACATTAGTAGTAGAAGATAGAAGGGGTCCATTATCCGAACTGTCTAATAACAAAAGCTACTCACTCGTTGTTGAGCAGTTTGTGCTTCATGCCCGATTGCCTCCATCGATCCAACTTCGACAGTTTGCCGTCGATCGTGGATTGAGGAATCTAAAATACCATTATTCGACTCTATTTTAAAATTCGATACTAGATTACAAAATCAATAAACCCCTCACATTCTGCTTCTCAAACACTCTCTGCGCGACGAGGGGAATGTTGATGGGGGAGACCGTCGTGTTCAGCTTCTCGATACTCTTGTCGTCCAGTCTGAATTTGCATAAATAATGAAAAATATAAAAGCAAAAACAAACTTGAGTGAGATAAACAGCTTCTCGTAGGCATAGTGCTCGACGGATCGATAAACCTTGAAATTCGTCGTTCAATCGGGCCACCAACTCGGCACACTTACGTCGCCTTTGATCTCGAAACGCATGGCGAAGTAGTTGGAGAGCGGACGAAAGACGCCCTGAAGTTGCATTACAATGAAACTTTTTGTAGTGCTCAAAAATAGTATTCAACTAAAGATGAAATTGAAGCCAAATATAGTTACAAATAGAACAAATATGGATAAGCTTATAGTAAAGACTATATTTGAAACATCACATTTGTCACATTTGGAACCCAAACTACATCGTTATGGTACACAACCCTCACCGTCAGCGAGATAATCTGATCGTTGATGCTCATCTGCACTGGTTTCTCGTTCTGATCCTTCGTTATTCCCTCCACCTCGGTGCATCGGGGAGTCAGCATCTTTGCCTGAATAGATCAATAACTATTATTATTCAATTGAAGCAGATACTCAGCAACCAGATTGTTTTGAGACGTTTTTGGGCACATCTAGTAAAAAAATTGAATTACTCACTCTCTTTCCATCCTTGATCTCGTGCCGGAGCCACATGAGGAAGTAACTGAAATTTGGATGCTATAAGTCTTTTTACAAAACATTAGAGCAGATGAATCCTTATCCTAAATCACGTGGATGATTCATACAATTTGCGCTTGTGATAAAACGAGACAGTTGAAAAATGAGCAAGTACCCGAGTTGATTGGCTCCCAGATTCTGCGGTCTGCCAATGTCATTCATCATCCAGTACGAGATCTGCTCTGCATCCACACGCTCTCGACCGATCTTAATTATTCACTGGATATCGCATACCTCTTTCTCTCTCTCTACACGTTAATTAGAAACGGAACTTCTTCGGTTTCTGGTCAACCCTTGACAACTCCGAATGAAAAGCTAGACGATAAATGAGAATGAAAGGGAAATACTTTAGAATGAAGGCCGGCCAGAAACCGAAGAAGTGTCATTAAAAATTAATATAAAGTTAATACCCATTCCGCGAATGTCTGCTCCTCCATGCCGATACCGAGCTCCTTGTCTTTCGAATCGCACACAATGAGCAGACATTGGCTCGTGTCCATGAGACATCGCTCGAAAGCTGAAAATCGAGTCAGTTAGCATCCGATTTCGGATTTAATTAATTATGTAATTAATAAAAACTAAGTATTACCTTTGTCTTGATGGACTCGTATCCTCAATCCTTGCATGGTGTAGGAATGTCGAGAGGTGCTCAGATACGAAGACAGCGAATTGAGATCGTGCCCGGAAGGCATATTCTCCAGGAGTAGATCACGAGCTTTGTTCTGAATTAATTAATTAACTAATTAATCATTTAACAATGGATAAATAACACAAAAAGCTCACCGGAACATCTCTTGTGCTGACAGCGAGCAAATCGAGGAGTTTGGTCTCATTTATTCCTAAATACATTT
The DNA here is from genome assembly GCA_900490845.1 of Pristionchus japonicus. Taxonomy (NCBI): domain Eukaryota; kingdom Metazoa; phylum Nematoda; class Chromadorea; order Rhabditida; family Neodiplogasteridae; genus Pristionchus; species Pristionchus japonicus. The sequence goes on from LS511868.1 coordinate 196,659, forward strand.
ATATTATTTGTCGTTTATCTAATCACAATTAACATTAAATAATTCCGGCACTTCTTTACTTTAGGCGCCAGCTGACCGCGCACGTGGGTTGCGAATAAGATAGAATGAGAATGGGACAGAGGGAGGTAGACTAATCTATTTCGTTGGCGCCTAAAGTAAAGAAGTGCCATAATTCCTTACCCAAGCTGAGTAGAATCTGCGAGTGGGCGTAGTGATTCACGGAAGGATACCTGTGAAAGAATTAGTCAACACTTGGCAAATTTTACTTTTCTTCTTACGTTAGAATATATTTTTTTTTGTGAACAACAAACCGTTTTCCTCCTTCGCTAATTGCATGGGAGTATCCCGAATGGAGAATGTCCGACTCATTCCCGATCAAAACGATCTCGCCGCTTTCCTGAATAGAAAAGATGCTAACTTCACTATTTCGAAAATATATCAAAAAGCTCAAACGAACCAAACTGAAATCCAAAGTAGTAAAAACTCTTACCTGCATGATAAGTGCCGCTGAGGGCTTAGGCTTGAAGCCCGGAAAGGCAAGAGAGACTGTGCTCTTCTCCCGATATGATTCACCTTAACACGAATAATTATTCAAGAAATGAAACTCCTTTATCGCCTCTGAAATAATACGCGATCAACCAACGCGAAATGCGAGATAAATGAAATGTAAAAATAAAGAATAATCTGAAAATATATAATCGATTGCTAGAATGCGAAGAAGTCGATAATTTCACTGGGCGAGTTGCGCCCGAACATGGGAACACTCCAGAACATACCGTATCCGGCGAATCGATCGAACGATTATCGAGTGTCAATCGGGTAATCGAGATGACTTCAAACAGCGAAACAGTAAAACGCCGCCTGAAGGAACGCAAGATGGAAGTAAGTGACAACGGAACAAGCCTCTTCAAAAAGTACCGTAATTCCATTGTGAGATGTGTGGTTTACCAATAAAAATATCCCGGATCTAATATTGACTATTGATTTTTTCAGAGCAACCTATTTAATTAATTAATTAAATATGTATGAATATGTTGTACGCGATCACAAATGTGAACAATGTATTGCCATTCACTTTTGTTTATACATAGTACCCATTTGTGGATTGTCATAGTTCGATTTTATGCGACCTATTTTGGATGAAGTGGATGAAGTTTACTTCTTACGTCCCGTCACAATTCTTCGATCGACATCCTTCTGAAATAAAGTTATTAGAAACAGTTATATCCGTAATTAATCACGGGTAAATAGCCGGTGCGGTCCTTCTCATCCACTCCGTCTCCAGCCAAGTCTGCTATAGCCTGAATGTGTCCATCATTAGATCATGAATTCCCGTTTTGACCTACCGGTCCAGTTGGTGGGTCCTTCTCTTCGGCAGAATCCTGAATATAGCAGTTGTTACGGTATCCCCACGAGTTTGCCAAATCTTTCTTACATCCTCTTTCTCCTTTTCATCCTTCTTCTTCTTCTCACACTTCTTCTTCTTATCCCGACCTTGATTCGATTCCTCGTTTCTCTCAAATTTACTTTTGTTCCTTTCCAATGAGTTCGTGCTAATCAAAGGATCATCAAAGAGTCGAAAGCTGCCGTCCATGCGTTTCAACTACTCAGCACGCAACACACCTTTTTGAACGAGGGATCATCGACTTTTGTAATATGTCCGGCATACGGCACGCGTGTACCCTGCAAATGAAATATGTTCTCTACGCTAGTCATACATATACGTTACATCCGGCAAGGTGATCATCGTCCGTTGGCCCGACTCATCATTCGGCGGTCGGACGGCTTGCCCCTGCATACATTGCTCCTCATAAACTGCATTTATAAGTGAGCAAACTCACGGGTTCGTTACGATATTCTTCGCCTGGCAGAATCTTTTTTTTCACTATTTCTTCACGAGGCATTGGAAACATCAGATGCATTTCTTTGGGGCCACGCATGTCAACAATTCCGGGTCCCTTCGATTTCGTTTCGAGGGAATTTGTTTTACTTTTACTACCCTCTGCCGAATTCTTTTTCAACACGGGTTTCTGAATAAAGCTGTTACTATGAGTCTTGATGATAACAAAACCTCAGATTCCTTATTCGACTGTTTTGACTTGTTCGATTCCAGCGATCCGACTGCTCCAATGCCCTCCGATGGAGCCCTTTTCAACTCGCTTTTCTGGAAAAAAATAATCAATAATGCTGATGTTTTTCGTAATCACGCACCGGCGTCGCACTTCCTTTCTGCATTTGATCAACATCTTTCTTTTCCTTAGATTTTCCTTTCTTGCAGAGACACCACCAAATCAGAAACCCTCCTCCGCCTGAAACGAATGAGTGAGAATTTGCAACATTGTCAACATGGGGGAAGAGAGGATGTCAATCGCCCACCAATGGCTAGAATCAGTCCGATTCCTCCTCCAACGTAGAGTCCGGTATTGGAAGAAGTCGATGCAGCTGCGACGTTATCCTTGGATGGGCCACCACCTGAGATATGTTGATTTTTTGGTTTCAGTCAGTAACACTGACCGCAATGAAGCTTCTCATTGAACGAGGTATAGTTAATTTTTCCGTCATTGTAAAAGTATTTGCCCGTTGTATCGTCGCAGAGGACATTCATCTTCATTGTTTTGTACCTGATAATGATTCAAATTTATATTTCAAATGAAAGTTTTTCTTACATAAGGGTCTTATTGCTGGGGCACAGCGGAAGGTTATTGGGACCCTAGAACACATTACATTTAAAAAAATAATGTTTGGGAATCACACCATTTCACAGTCACTGCATATTTTCTCAACATCATCCTTGGTTGAAAAACATGTCACTGGAATGATTTTATGTTGCGACTATTCTTATGTGCCACGCACATTTCCCCCCGCATAATATTTTCGTTGATTTATCGATTGTCACTCCTTTCAGCTTCCAAATATGCTTATTGTTCTCGAATTTGCACTCAGCCGATCCTTCCACGGGATTTGAGGCTCCGATTTTTATCCAATCGCCTTCTTTCTCGCACTGAAAAAATGGGATACAACTTCATGCAACCTAATTTTGGTTTGTATTAGTTCGATAATTAGAAACCTTCAGTTTGGTGCAGCCTCCCTCTGAGTAAGTCTTTAGACCAGAACCTGATGGAGCCATTTCGGAGTTGCATTGAGTACATGCTAGAATCACTTCTTTCGAAAGAAATTGAGCCTGAAACTCACTGTCAATTTCGCAACGAGCCTCGATGAGGGGTGGATCAAACGCGTAAACTCCGGTGGTCCCTTTGATACATGATATTTTATTATCCGGAGCTTTCTCGAATTTGGGACTATTCTCTTCACGGAACCTGCAAAGTAGAAATTGGGACAAGGTAATACAGTCCTGGTTGTTTCCCTAGTGAAAACAATCCGTCCCGGCCGATCGGGGACGGTCCCAGGCGGTCCTAAGTGAATGCGTTGCTCGAGGAGTGAAATTTAGGAGAAAACCAAGTAACGGCGAGGAGCTCGTGGGTTGCACTATCGATTTCACACGACAGAATATTTATTTAAAAATTCTATAGTTAGGAAATTGGC
>LS511893.1:5636-47404 GCA_900490845.1 Pristionchus japonicus
ATTCCTCTCGTGATCAATCAATATCGAATACCGTAACGCTTGAAGTGATTGCGCCCCCCTGATATCTTTGAAAAATCGTAGAAAGCTTCGTAGGCATCTGTGAAACTTCGGGTAAAGTGATTCCTTATCGGGTTACCGTTCTCTACCATGCTGCGTTGCCAGTTTATACCAAAAAATATTCGTGGGACTCCTTCTTTAATATGAATTCAAATAATAAAATCTTAGATGAAACAGAGAAGAGAGAAGGGGGCGAGGATACCGAGGATCCATTCTTTCTCGATTCCAACTGAGTTGTTGTGCCTAAGGGCCACTTTTCCTTCCTTCTTTCTCTGTCTGTTTCTCTTTACACTGACATCTCGGCCTTCTCTGTCTCTCTGATGTCTCCACTTTTCACTCGCTTTCTCCCTCTAGGAGTGACCGACTGGCCGCTATTATTTCCTGTTTGATGATAGACCGTATAAACTACATTCTCTTGTGTTCATTCTCTCAGGACACCGTACATCTCCTCATATTCCTTTATCAGATATCAATCGTGTTTTATATCATGACACAGCGGAAGCTGATGCCGTCAAGAGGTAGAGGAGCTATTCCTTTCATACTGAGTCAGATAAAGTGATATAGGCTTTTCCTCGATCCGCCATTGTCTCCTTGAACATCCGGATGATCTCCGCATTCCGATGGAAGCGGAGCCTGATTAGAATGGTTGTGTTTCACCAGAGAAGGAGAATACCAACCGACTCGGAGGCAGGCATCCTTGAGTGGTCGCTATGCACATGTCCTTGACCGTGTTGATGTCGTTCCGCTTTCCAATCCACTCGCTCATATTCCTCAACGAAATCGCCGAATTCATACTGGGAACACATGGGGGGAATGAGAATGAGAGAAGAAAGAAAATGGTAGAATGGGAATGAACAGAACGTTCCATGGGGGTGTCCATAATATGGTGGATGAGTGGTCAAACCACTTTCTCTGTGTGAGGCTCACAACAACTTTCACTCTCAGTGTTCTGCCTCTGCAAAAGGACAACATACTCGAGCAAAACTTCTTTGTGAGTAAAACTTCCTTGTCAATTTTCTGGCGGTATTATGAGTAATCCGTTGCTATGCTATTGACGACTGAATGAATAATGGCAAAATGAGTTCATGTACAGTCCCTAAGGAATTTCGATGATCATACAGACTTTTCAGTCAAGCGTTGTTCAGTATCGACTATGTTCACTTTCACTGATGCGTCATTCAGTAAGCTCTTTTGTTGTTGAGAGAATACAACAACTTTTTTTTCTTCAGTTTTTGGAGTGTTCTCTAACCTCCTCGCGCTTTATCTTGTGTGCACAAAATCCCGAAAGGAAATGTTCGAATACAGAAAGCTGCTCATAATATTTCTCGTTACCGATCTATTCTTCACTTCAATCCAGGAGCTCTCGAAACCAGTTCGACAAGAAGATAAATTCTCAAATTCCAAGAACAATTCAGACTGTGGTTATCGTTGGAGACATATTTCTCGTATATTCCACCGGAAGTGAGAAGAATAAGTTTCTGCTCGGTGTTTATTGTGGATCGATTTCACTAAGCTTCTTGATTTTCGCATTTCATTTCGTTTTTCGAGCACTATCAATTAGCAGGTTAGACAAGGCCTCTAATTGTTTAGAATCCACCGATATTTCAGTAAATCTCACTTCGTCGCCCGTCTAGATTTGAAGAAAATAACAATTATCTGCAGTGCAATACTGTTCGAGTTAGTATTCTACACATATTTCATGTTTACGCGACTGAACTACGAAGAATGGTAAGAATTTATCACCAATGAGGAAAGATGAGCTCGAGAATACTAGAAATTTGAAGGCATGAACCTGCAATACGATCTTATTTCCTATCGATCGGCATTCCTTTCCCAAACGATCCTTATAACGAAATAATGTTATTCCGGGCATTTGTTTGTTGAGATCGACTGTAAGAGACTAATTAAGGTTTTCAGAATCAAGATGGATCGATCAATGAATTCAATTTGATTACAATATTTTTGGGTGTCGCGGTTACTGGAATTAGTTTTACCGCCATCTCAATATCGTCATTTTTGTCTGTGCCACTGATTTTTCTTATGATTATCATTATTCCAGTGTGAGGAGCACTCTCCGTCATACTAATGCGAGGAGTGAAGCATCTAGGCAACTTCACCGGATGCTATTTCTTTCCCTTGTAGTACAAGTGAGTCCAGCACGTACTCAATCGATAGACAATTGTTCTAGCTGTCAATTCCCTGTTGTTTTCTCTACTTCCCCTGCTTCACTTTTCTCATGATGCCATATTTCGTTCCTCCATGGTTGGTAACACCCCCTTGGATCCTTCGATCGCTCTGCTCTCTGTATCCCTTTCGTAAGTCCGCAATATTACACGCGTTTCATAAAAAAATTCAGTCGATCCTCTGGCCATTATCCTGTTCATCACGGACTATCGTCGAGGAGTCATTGAAATGCTTCGAGTTATTACTTGTTCGAAGGGAGTGACAACCGTAGATGTGTCTGTGATTTAGCCACTCTGCGTGATGAGTAATTTCTCGCGCGGTTGCGTCGCTGATTTCCCTTGTGGCATGACTCCAGCAATAAAAAAGCTCAATCAAATCATTGTCATCGTAATCATCGTCCTAGTGCGAGTGATTAGTGTGACAGCATGAGAGCACGACATGAGTACGACAATAACGATTCTTGATCATTTCAATCCATAATCCATATCATTACCAGACTCTGTAATCATCGTCCGTGTGCAGTGTGCGAAAGTGTGACGAACTCTTGCCTTCTTTGATGCCTCGATCTCTCGCACACGATATTTGCACGCGCGTGAGTAGTCGGAAGCAGAGAGGGAAGGGTCGTGAAGAGACCGAGAGAGATAGAGAGATAGAGAGAGAGCGCGTCACGTCGATATCAGTTCGCATGTGTGAGATGGAGAATCGGAAGTGTCTCGTATGTTCTGTGCCGATTAGTATAACGAGACTAGGAGTGGATGTTTGCCGGTGAGCTTTAACATTTCAACGAATATTGTCGCAATAGTGAGGGTTTCAGAAAGTTTCGATGATAGTCTGCATTGCGTGAACTCTGATAACGAGTGACTGTTGTTTCCAGAGCGTGCGCGGCCTTCTTCAAACGAACGATTCTCGCCGGTCGATCTTACACCTGTCGCAAAACGGATGAGAGCAAGTGCACTTTCAGGAAACGTCTGCGATTACATTCGAAATTGATTTGTTTCACCTTTTCGTGTAATCTTGTAATGTAGTACAACGCCATGAATAATTGCCAAGCTTCCAGATGAACAGTCGATGTGTCAGAGTTGTCGATACGACAGGTGTCTCGAACTCGGTATGGAATACATCGAGCCGCCCAAGCGAAAGCGTCGGAAGAATAATGACGTTGAACTGCCTGAATTCATAGCGATTCCTGAATCAAATGGGTCGTCTGCAGAGTCGATAATCGAAAGAATGGGAAATGCGTACAAGTGAGTGTTTCACTACGAGAAATAATGAATACGGTTTCTAGTTTCTAGTTTGTTTAGACTGTTAGTTTCTGAAGCATATATCTTCAGAGCATCACTTGATCGTCGTTTAGCGCAAGAACAGCAGTATGCAGTATCGAAAAGACTTCAAATAATGGACCACCCAACAGAGGTAAGCGTCTTCTTTGTTTTGAAATGTTGAACAAAATCTTTGCAGGATATATATTATCTCAACTGTCTTACTGATTTCTACGAAGTATTTCGGATAGCTATAGACGAAGCGAGAAAAATGGTTGAACAATCTTTCGACGAGTTCGAAAATCTACCAAGCATTGACAAGGCAAGTGTTCTGTTTTACAATATAGCGAGAAAAGTGTTTCAGTTGACTCTAATCAGCAAGTTTGTTAGCAGATTCCGTTTTATCGAAATGCTGTATCTTTCTACGCGATATTTAGACAACAATTTCCAGTAGGTACATCCATTCATAAGGGTCGAAGAGATAAATAAATATTTCAGCTACATGACATCCTTGATAACATGCATAGACACGAGTAAGGCTGGCGGCTGGGTGGATGAAACGGATGACGTTGAAAGGAAGGACGATTTTCTAAAGTATGTAAAGAAATATTCCTGATAACAGCTTGATAACTTCAGATCAATTAAGAGTTTCACTGGCCAACACATTCTCATTATGGCTCCAATGTTGAAAATGGATAAACTGAGCGAAAAGGAATTTCATGGGCTTCTCGTTTTAGCGTTCTGCGATAGTGGTTAGTCTGGAATTTTCGTATGAATATTTTGTATTGATATTTGTTATTGTTTCAGCGCGAGATTCATCGTTATCCGAGGGGACTTTCGAAAATATTGAGGATATCAGATCCAAAGTGTTAGAGGAGATGCAGTCATACTATAAACACGAACTACGATTAACCGATTTTTCGAAGCGACTGGGAAATCTATTGATGGTTGCACACGGTTCAGCGGTAAGTAACTCAGGGGTAATTACTCTATAAACGACCCTATCTGAGAGGACCATCTACGGCCGTACAAGCAAAATCATAGTCTTTCTAGTTCCTTGGTGCATAATCTCCTGATCCATGTGAAAATTTACCATTGTCGCTTATTCAATATGCTAACCACGACATGTCATGTATTTTAGGAGGGCGGAATCTTATTGAACGAAGAATTACGAATGTATGCGACAATTTTCAATTTCTACGCAGACGATCAACTGATTCGCGAAACCTTCCTCTATTGATACCAATTCTTTTTGAATTGATAAAATCATTGACTACGACTAAGTAAAACTCTGTTCTAATTATTCTCATTGAATCAAGAAAAGTATGCTCTGAATGGTTGCAAATAACAATAGAAGAAAGACTTGAATGAAGCTCTTTCAAGAAGCTCATCTTTGAGTTGTTGCATCTTAGTCGGCTCTTCACTATTCAAGCCACGAATCGTCCTCTACGGAACAACAGAACATGATCTGACTTGGTTTCAGACAAGTTCACATCTCATCGTATGCTGATTAATCATTGACTACAGCAATGAAGTTGTTGATCCATCAATATCAGTGCACTCAAACGACTACCATTACCAGACTCTGTAATCATCGACCAAGTGCGAGTGACATGTGTGACTGCACGAGAACACGACATGAGTACGTCAATCTAGATTCTTGATCATAATAGTCCATGTCAGTGCACTCAAAGGTAATCATCGACCAGAGTGATCAGTGTGCGAAAGTGTTACGTGCACTCTTCTGTGCTTTGATTCTTCGGCCTCTGGGGCGCAATATTTGCACGCACGTGAGTAAGCGGAAGGAGAGAAGGAAGAGTCGTGAAGAGACCGAGAGATAACGAGAGAGAGGAGAGAGAGCGTGGCATGTCGATATCAGTTCGCATGTGTGAGATGGAGAATCGGAAGTGTCTGGTCTGCTCTGTGCCGATTAGTGTGACGCGATTGGGAGTCGACGTTTGCCGGTAAGTTTAGTTTCTGACTTTACTTAAAAGTCAAATGTTTCAGAGCGTGCGCGGCCTTCTTCAAACGAACGATACTGGCCGGTCGATCATACACCTGCCGACAAACTGATGGGGGCAAATGCACTTTCAGAAAACGTGAGAGATTTTGTGGTCGGGAATTCGAACTTTCAGTACATTACACATTTATCTTCAATGCACGTTCGAAGCAAATGTGTACAGAACTAGAAAGTCCAAAGACAGATTGCGACTGTGTAATATTGCACAACACACGTTTTTCTGCAAGTGACATTCTTGAGGTCAGACAACAACGAAAACTTTTTATCTTGCAGATGAACAATCAATGTACCAAAGCTGTCGACTTGACAAATGTCTCGAACTGGGAATGGAATACAATGAACCGCCTAAGAGGAAGAGCAGAAAGAATGTGGAGGTTGAACTACCTGATCTAACCTTTTTACCTGAACCGAAGGCTTCATCATCGAGAGAGTCGATGATTGACAGAATGAGAACTGCATACAAGTGAGTGTATTGGTGAAAAGAAAGATTGAACGGTTGAACTGCAGGAGTTCGCATGATCGACGTCTAGTCGAAGAACAACAGTATGTAGCAGAGAATCAACTACCGATGATCGACCACCCAACTGAGGTATCTTTGGTTTCACGTGCTCCGCAGTCTTAACCAATGTTTCCCGTGAATTTCAAAAAAGCAACATTCCAGGATCTCTACTTTGGTTGTCTAACTGACTTCTACGAAGTACTACGGATAACTCTTAGAGAAGCACGAAAAATGGTTGAAGAGGCTTTCGATGAGTTTGAGAAGCTCCCAAGCGAATTTAAAGTTAGTTTTCCCCGTCTTCATAATATAGATGGAAAAGTTGATTCAGACGAAAATGTTCAAGAACTTTTACGGAAGATTCCGCTTCATTGAAATGATGTATCTCTCTAAGCAATATTTCGACAATGACTTCAAGTGAGTGATTGTGTTTACAATCTTCAATCGAAGGCATGTTTCAGTTATGTTGCTTCTTTGATAATTTGTATAGACACGAATAATGTTGACGAGTGGGTGACGGAAAAGGATGACGTAGAGAGAAGGGACGATTTTCGAGAGTATGTCTAGCATTTTTAACATTGGGAATGAATCGATAATTGTAGGTCCGTCAAGAGCTTCACAGGCGAATATCTTATTATCATGGCTCCAATGCGGAAAATTGATAAATTGAACGAGAAAGAATTTCATGCACTTCTTGTCTTAGCATTCTGCGATAGTGGTCAGTCAGAAATCTGAGAAATCTCGATATGTTGACTAATTATCTCTATTTCAGTACAAGATCTTGCAATACCCGATGAATCATTCGAAGCCATCGAGAATAGCAGATCGAAAGTGTTAGAAGAAATGCAGGAGTACTACAAAGACGAACTACAGATGACAGATTATTCTAAACGACTGGGCAATTTACTGATGGTCGCTCACGGCTCAGGAGTAAGTAATGATCGTCCTCACATAGCTCTGATAATCCTAATTCAAGGAAGCCGGCATCTTGTTGAACGAAGAGTTACGGTTGTACGGAACAGTTTTCGATTTTTACAAAAACGACCCATTGATTTACGAAACCTTCCTCATTTGATGTCAGCGCATTTTGAATCGATAAAATCATGTACAAATATCGGGTTGACTCATAAGTTTCCGCGGGTTTTTCAATTTGTGTATAATAGCTTGCCCTGTCCTTCTGGTTGAACTCGTCATCTCGAACTTTTTCATAATCAATGCACACGTGGATGCTCTTTCAAACGCGCTTTGTTATGAGTATATCCTAGCAGAAAGAAATGCTCAGTGCTACTTCAAAGTGAGCGACGTAGCCAATTTTCGAAATATTTTGCAGGCCCAGTACTCTTCCAATACCAAAAAAAAAAATTCAAACTGACATCGCTATCGCAAAGCCCGACTCCTATGCACTTGAGAAAAAATAGATGTAATGGGCAGTCACTAATACGGTTATCAAGGCAGTCGAATATTCCAAACGATGATGATTCTGAATTCGATGAAATTTCCTTTATTACATCTTGTATTCCCATCGAGTGATCTAGAGATCCCACACTAGCTGGATCATGAAGTGTTTATCGTGACTGATGTTCATTATTTGTTTGGGAATTATCCGATACTCCGAACACGAGCAAGATTTTTTTCGACTTTCATCGTCTAAAATTAACCCTAAAAATTTGCACTCAAAGAGTGCCTACTCTGCGAGCACAGCTTCAACACCAGATATTATGCGCTCATTTGAAGCAGCAACCCTTGCCATATCCCTGCTTTTTTGGGGAATTGTTGAGGTTTACTAGCATTCAGATGGTAGGCATGGAAAGCTAGCTCCTAAATTAAAGATTTTCACAAGTATCCGCATCCACATCAACATAAAAATATTTTTCGCAGAGCGTACGCCAACTAGGTCCAATTCAATACTGTGAGTATATTACCTCAACACCCTCCCACATTGTGGAATAGGAGTAATCTGATTGACTGCTACTGGCGAGCCAATATGAAATTAAATAAAACCCGCGGAAACTTATGAGTCAACCTAATATATGATAATGATCATCACAATCAACCGATAATGTGAAATGTTAATGATCATCACAATCAACCTATAATGTGAAATGGACAAATGTGTGATGTGTGCGCTTGTGTACTCTGATAATTTGATTGCATTTTCCTGTTTGAGTACGTGACGAAATGTACAACAAGAGAGGAAAGAGAGAGATAAGTGCAGTTAGAGAGAGAGACAGAGAAAGAGAGGGGCACTTCCCATCTACAATAGAATGGATAGTCTGAAATGTCTCGTCTGTTCAGCTCCCATAACCGCTACGCATTTTGGCTTCGAAGTTTGCCGGTGGGTTTGAATAGCTTGTTCCAGAATTGAGGCTCGATACTCATTGCACTTTTCCCTCGCAAAGACCTCCTTTAATTTTTGCTATGTAAAGGGCGTAAATAAAAGTATACCAAGGGTACTTGAGGTCTTTTCGAGTGAATGACGAAATCACTTGTTTGTCAGATCATCTATTCTGTTCACAGGGCATGCGCAGCCTTCTTCAAGCGAACGACTCTCTCTGGTCGCACGTACACCTGCAGACAGAGCGACGGTCAATGCACATTCCGAAAACGTGAGAACAAACATTCTTTATTATCGGAAATATGACTAATCTTGTCAATCACCAGAGAACATTAACCACCATCGTTTTTTCTCAGACGAGCAGTTCATGTGTCGCGGTTGTCGACACGATCGATGTCTTGAGCTGGGAATGGAGTATATCGAACCACCCAAGAGAAAACCCAGGAAGAAGAAGGAGGTTGAGATGGAAAAGACCGCTAGTACATCATCCGCTTCTTGGATGCCATTGGGAGATTCGATAATCAAAAGAATGGGCGAAGTGTACAAGTGAGTGAGGGAGATAAAAGGCACAACAGTATGATTAGCAATATTGATTATTGCAGAGCATCTCATGATCGACGAATGATGCTTGAACAACTCTACGCTGCCGCTAATAATCTGAAATCGATGGACCATCCTACCGAGGTGCTGTTCACATTCAATACATTTCAAACTTGCCAATGTCACTTTACAGGAACTGTTCGTCGTAAATATTACTGATTTCTACGAAGTGTTGCGGATTACTATATCGGAGTCTAGAAAAATTATCGAACATTGTTTCGACGAATACGAACATCTTTCGGTTCTGGAGAAGGTTAGGTCTGTAGAGGTGGTGACCTAGCACATGAAATCATCTCAGAATTCTCTGTTCAAGAACTTCTTCGGGAGATTATGTTTCGTGGAAGGCGTTTACCTTTCTTCGCGATACTTCAAGAATAATTTCACGTGGGTGATTGTATTATTTGTATCCAACTCTTTTTTCACGACTTGTTCAGTTTCATGACTTCTCTGATAACTTGCGTTGACTCGAGTAATGTGAACGAATGGGTTACTGATCAAGATGACGTAGAGAGGAAGGACGATTTGCGAACGTATGGTTTACTCGAATAATCGTTCCTTTCTATCTCTGTGAAACAATGCGATATAGTTTACTCTTCAGATCGATCCAAGGCTTCGCAAGTGAATACAACGATCTAATTGTCCCGTTGATGAAGATAGAGGAATTGACAGAGATAGAATTTCATGCTCTTATCGTCCTAGCTTACTGCGACCATGGTTGGTTAGATCAATTTTGATCTAGAGCAGTTGTTTTGAGTCTATAAGTATACAATTCAGATCATGGCTTGCCTCTGTCTGTGGAGATCGTTGAGAATGCAGAGAACATTCGTACGAGAGTGTTGTCAGAGTTGCAAGATTACTACAAGGATGAGTTGAAACTGACGAATTACTCGAAACGATTAGGAAACCTATTGATGGTCGCTCATAGTGCAGGAGTGCGTAAACATATTCTAGCTATGATTACGAAAACGTGATTTCTACAGGAAGCTGGAACAATGATGTGCGAGGAATTACGAATGTACGCAACAATGTTCAATGTCTACGCGAATGATCAATTGATTTGTGAAACTTTTCTGAATTGAAATAAGAACAATTTCAATTGAATAAAATTAAATGCAATTGCTGTCTTTGTTCCAGCAAGATGATTTTTCTGGGTGCATCATACAAGACAGATTGTGATAAGAAACCTTTGCTCTAGATGTCGATCTTCAATGATAAGATTTCGCTGATTCGAGCTCTCTAGATCCTCACCAGTCCATCCGATACGTAGGTGGGTCCAACTGAAGGCGTGAACCAGCACAATCGATCGAAGAAATGATCTCATCATTCCTTGTGATCTCACAACGATTGCAGAGTAGAGACGCAATCATTCCGATAAGCTCTGATTCGACTGTGAATCGTCCTCGACCACACCCCGATACCAGGCGTCTTACTCATACGTGATCTGATCGATTCGAACTTTTGAACTTGTGAACGAACTTTAGAGAATGTATCAAATACAACCGATGGGTAACTAATGAGACGTAAAGTTGCCCATCTACATACATTTCTGACTTGGTTCTATGATATCTCCTGCATTGTGCGTAGTGTGTATCGTTGGTGTGATCACTCCGCCCTCTAATCCTTCTTTGTGGCCCTATATTAATCACCATCTCGAGTCCATTCACAACTCCAACCATGAAGCTGCTCATCCTCCTAGCCGCTGTTGTCGGTACGTTCATTCCTTTTTTGCTCATTTTACGATCTTCGTATTTATTATCATTGCACAATTCCTTGCAATTTTAGGAGCCACTCTGGCCACCGATTGTCTGAAGTGCATCTGCAACAAGGAATCGGGATGCAAGCCCATCGGCTGCAACATGGATGTGGGATCTCTGTCGTGCGGTTATTATCAGATCAAGTCAGCGTACTACCAGGACTGCGGTCAGCCGGGAAAGAAGGTACCAGATGCGTTTTTTCACTACTTTTTATTGAGCATGGCGTGTCAAAAGCGTATCTACTATTATAGTCTGTAATACTTGTAATCACAGTCGGGCGACACTCTTGACACTGCGTGGAAGCGTTGCGCCGATGATTACAACTGTTCCACTGGATGCGTTCAGGTACGGCTTGGAATTTCAATATTCTCACTGATCCACGTAATTCAAGGCCTATGTCAATCGCTACAAGAGCAAGTGCACGAACAAGGGAACTTGCGAGCAGATGAGCAGAATCCACAATGGAGGTTAGTCTCATACTGCTTTTTGAACTGTCTTTCACTGATCTCATTACATCAGTATCTGAAGATTTTCGGCATGTAGATGCTACTTTAGTACGAGGAAGAGAGAATAACGATATCTTGTAGGACCGAACGGATGCAATATCTCCGGCACGAACTCTTACTGGAGCGCAATCAAGTCTTGCTGTGGTTGCTCGTAATACGTGTGCACATTTTGCGACCTACGAATCAATAAATCAGACGTCATTCAAATTGCAGAATTGATAAAACAAACTACGAGCAAAAGCTAACATTCGTAATCAGTGCATTTATTGCTTGCATAAAACAGAGAAGGTGCACGGTGAATCATTAGAGTATCACAAGATCATCCAGATTTCACGAGATCATCCAGTGATGAGAAGAATCTAGATACATGCAGCCAAAGCAGACGAATTTCTGATTTTTTTCCAATTTAGGAATTTATTCTGGTTCGGCTTGTTTCTATCAAACACCTGCACCAATGCGTCAGAGATCGACACCAGAGCTGTGATATGCGCAGTGATTTCTTTGTTCATTCTCACATCAAACTACTATCGCAATGCCGCTATCATTTGCTAGGAAATTATTGAATACATTCAATCTTGAATTGGAAAAGAAGCTAACATTATGCATTTCAAAGGCATATGATCGGGAGCACACTTCAATATCATCCTCATCCTTCTTCCTCAGCTGTCCCAACACGCGCCGAACTTTCAACGGTTGCGAAGCCAAACCGTCGATCATTCCCTTTCTCTCGTTATTCCTTAATCTCTCGCCTACAGTGACTTCCTTTAACACTTCGTGGCGCATTTCCGACTGTTGATCCTCATCATTCAACCACTTTATAAGTGAGGGAACGGGGATGGAAGGCACACTCGGCTTCTTCCTTCGTGTTCAGTATGCACTTCGTCTTGGCTTCCGTCGCCCTGCTCGCTCTCGTGTCGGGAATCGCGGCGCAGTGCACTGGCAACGATGATCCTGTGTGAGTATTAGTTTCGATAATACGAACATCTGTGCGAGTTCGCGCGACCGGTGAAATCTATCCGAAACCTAATATTCCATCTCAAAAAGTCAAGGCAAATGAATACGTATGTACTAATCAATATTGTTCCAAAAAGCGAAGAACAAGTTTTCAGATGCGCTTCATGGAACAAGAACGGCTTCTGCACGAACACTGGATACACAATGGACATGAGGAAGAAGTACTGCGGAGTGAGGTGAGAAGTCTTCTCGTAGTCACATTACAAACACATCCTGATATCGTTCACTTCGACATCAAATTGTTAACATTACGTCTTTATACAGAACTACATTCACGGTATCGTGAATGCGTGGAAATAGTTCATTAATGAGAATAATGTTTCAGCTGTGGCTACTGCAATCTGGACGGATCTCAGACTGCGGCCGGGGGTGGATCGACGCTCACTGACTGCGTTGATGCCAATGCGAAGTGAGTGATTTGTTTCTATTTCTTTCTTGCCGTCGAAATCATAACACAAATGTAACCGTTCAGCTGCGCTTCATGGGTTGCGACGAACAACTTCTGCGCTCGAACTGACTACTCCAACTCCATGAAGCTGCTCGTGAGTTTTACATCATTTTCTTTCAGATCATTCAAAACGTGTACAGGCGATAAATCAGAAAACGAGTGATGTAAATGCTTCGTTTGAGCGTAGCGATTTTTCATAAACGATCCTTGTCGTTCAGTACTGCTGCAAGACGTGCCGTCCGGTCGTCTTCGCCACGACGACAACGACGACCGCCGCCTCAGCTACGACTGCTGTGGAGACGACGACTGTCTAATTTCTACCTCCTTGAACAATAAAGATTTGAGCATTCATAACAATAATTTAACTTGAAACTTCATGAAAAGAGTTATTAACAATCGGCAGTGCATGTAGAACTGACTGTTTTCGACAAAGTACAATGAAGATTGGGTAAATTACGAGGGCGTTAAAAGTGATCGCCCTGCACTTTCGTAGACTGAGAGAGATCATTCAACGAGCAGGTGCAAAAACGGTCGATGTGTCTTGTGGTGACTTGAATAACAGAGATAGTTCAACGACGATTTCATCTGCTCATTTTAAAAACTCCAATCCATATCAATGAACTTCCTTTGATGGAGTATTTCATCCCTTGTTCACTGCAACACTTTATCGACTGGTTTGTACCAATTCTTTTCACAATTTCTATGATGCTGAGTATTCTCGCATTCTATTGCCTTCTTAGAGTACGAAAATCATATCGATCGAAGTTGCGACTATATCTGTTATACATACAGGTTCGAAAGCAGTCATTGCAGATAATAGTGCAGAAGTTGCAGATTTGTGTGTTCTTGTACGATTTCCACCTAGACATTCTCTTTGGTGGAGTCCCTTTGTTTCCACTCTTGGCTGGGTATTGCAATGGACTTTTCTGTTTGGTTGGAATGCCAATAGTGATGAATCTAGTAAGTTTCCAATTATAAATAACGTTGGAAATGCTGCGAAGGGATTGATTGTATTTCTCCTCGGCAACGTTGGAGTATCCATAGTGATCTGTCTCGTGTATCGTCATCAGTCGATCATGTTACATGGTCACGCGTTCAAATTTGACGAGGTATCGTTTCTCAACTTTTTCAAAATGCACTGTTCTTTCTACAGAAAGTTATCACTGCCGTTCACTCGGTCATACTTGTTTCGATGTCAGTCCCTGGTGTTTTACTCAGTTTCATCCCAATCGATTTTGGTAGATCTGAGATTCTCATCGTAATGGTTCACTGATTTTTGTATGAAAATCTACTTTTTTTACTATGCAGAATAACATAACATGGATTCGTGAAAGCGGGAAATTGTATGTGATGGTTGATCGATTCGATTTCATCGAGCCTCTCATTCTACTGGTGCTCGTGGTGAGGAACAATGGTTTGCGTTTACCCGATTTGAGAAGGTTTTATATTCGGCGTCGTTATTTGTGGCGACTATGATCGGTCACATTATCTATGTCCTTCATTTTGAGGTATCTTGGCGTTCTTTAATAATTCCGATCGAATTCTTTAGACCAGAAGAAGCAAAGCCTCGTCTGATAGAACCAAACGCTCGTTTATCAATCTCGCACTACAAGTGACAAGCATCTTGGTTGTGATTTTTTAAACTTATTCTCTGTTCAGATATCTGGTCCCTTTGCATTCATTGTCGTTCCAGCAACAGTTATCCTCCTTGCAGTCTACTTCCAAATGAAAGATGCATTCGGTGAGCATCAATTGTATTCTCAAAAAGAATCTCTCGATGCGATCCCATGCAATTTCAGAGATATGTCTAGGATTATATTACGTGATGCATTTTCACGCATTTGCGCACAGTTCGATGATTATTGGATTGACTACTGAATACAGAGAATTTGTTGTAATGCATGCTCAAAAGATTTTCAGAGTGAGCTCATCTATGATTATCAAATTGTTGAATACATCAAAGATCAATAACAAGACGAGACCTTCGATATCGATTGTTGGAGCGAATCCGGCTTCAAGCTTTTGGCATAGAGAGAACAAGACATAAACCTTTGCTCAAGTAATTAATATTACATTGTTTTCCACCCATCGCACAAAATGAGCTCTTTCAAATATTGAGTGAATTGGGTCATGTCAATCCTATTCCGAGTTATTATAATAGTGAAGCCATCCATCTGGATCTTTCAATTTCGTCTGAGATGAAGCTTCTTGTTTGTTATCATACACGATTGTAATCAACTACGTCTGGTTATCATAATACAATACTTATTTATCATGGCCAGAAAGTTCATTGTTCCGTGCAGGCAACTCGATGGCGATGGGAGGTTAGTATTGGTGTCATGATTGGTAAACGTGCTCTTCGTTTGACCCGCGATACGCACCTGAAATGGACGAGCGTAGAAATGAAATCTCTTTTCTATACAACACTGTCATAAAAATACTGACCCGCATTATCACTTCCTTCGAGTATATGAATGATATGTCACGACATCTGAATGGAGTCTTTCTCTTTTTTCACACACGCGTTGATGCAAAATCAATCTAAAATTCCTTTGAACAGGATCAAAAGTTGCATACCTCAGCCCCCTTTTCCCATAATATTTCTTCTCCGGTTTCGATACTGCAAAAGATTATTGCAAAAAAATGAGAAGATCATAAAAATACCTCATTTCACTTGATTATGCAGAGCAGTATTGTAGCTAGGGAGATAAACATCTCCGAATGAGCTGGTGTATGCAGCTGAAAGATGAATCATATTCAGACGTCATTCATCACACGAGTTTCTAAGTAAAGCTAAGCCAAATCCAACTCGACAGACGAATGTGTTCAACATGAAACAGACGAATGTGTTCAACGAGAACATCAAAGAAGAGACGGGGAAAAGAATGGTGATGAGCATGTAGGCCGCCTCATTCGTTTCCGAGAGGAGAAAGTGGTCACTCTCGTTCTCTCGCGTAAACAACCCTCTCCTTTCTCCATCTTCTATTGTTGTCTCCACCGTCTGTCTCTCTCTCTCTCCACTTGCTTCAGAGTATTAGCCGAGCGGCTCTCCGTGCCAGGGAGTGCTCTTGTGCTCTTGTGCTGCCAGGGAGTGCTCCTCCTTTGCCTAGTGGAGGAAGGAGGTCTCTAGCCCTCCCAAGGTGAGGAAGCACCACTGAGAGCTCGTCAAATACCAAGAGGGTCACAACCTTCCCAATGGCTACTCTGCTCACTCCCCCCCCCCCATCAGTAGTCACCATTTTTGGATTAGGAAGCTTCCTTTTATCGTTGATTCTCTTAGCATTCCGAAACAATCTGATGAAATGATATGGGCAAAGAATCATACAATACAAAATGTGTGGACACTAGCAACGACGAATCGATGAAGTATTCGTGGTGGCGATGGAGTGGGGCAGCCTTCACCTCCAACTCGATCTCCCAATCTACACTTCGAATGTGATAGTATGCTGAAATGGAAGGAATGAATAATGGAGTACAACAGGAACAGTTTCTAGTTTAGATAAAAAAATGGGTAAAACTGACCGGCGTTGTCACTTCTTTCTTCGAGAACGTGAGAGATGTGCCAGCTGAAAGACCAATATCATGAGAAAATTTACGATGCTCAATGGAACGTACCTCAGCCCTTCTTAGCATAGTAATCACACTTTATAGTTGGATTCTGAAGGAAATATAATAAAACAAAAAAGGAATTATAGAAGCTACTCACCTTGTTCAAATTTTTGCGTTTCTTGTCGGACAGTAAATGGAAAATAGAAAATAAACATCTTGGAATGAGCTGGTGTATGCAGCTGGAAAGGCCGGATTGCACATACTATTTTTCAATACAACGCGTAAATGAAACTGTCAAAAACGCAAAATCGTAAGCCACTCAAAGAAACAAAAGTGAATCCGATAAGAAAGTGAATGTTAGGAAGGATTGGAAGCGAACACGATAGAGTAAAGTAGGCTACCTCATACGTGGCCAAGAGCAAGAAGTGGTCACTCTCTTTCTCTGGCGTAAACAGCCCTCTCTCTCATCAATAGTATGCCCTCAATCTATCTCTCGTTCCCATTGTGTCTCTGCCACTCCATCTGTCTCTCTCTTTCTACTCTTCCTGTTTGGTCAGGGGAGTAATACGCGATGCTCTGAGCATCAAACACACGAAACAAATGAGGTTGTGCGAGATCATTGTAAGCATAAATCAAGAAATTTTTACCGTTTTTTTGCGAAACAGTGCACATGGGCATCGTCGGCTGACCAAGCGGGAAGCAAAAAAGAAAGCTATGAAAAATTTATTTGCTACATAGGCTTATGAGCTCCAGGATCTCTGGAATTATTTTTACAGAGTTTGAGTCTACACACTGGGATTTCTTAGCAGTGAGGGAGAGGTTGGCTAACTACGTCAGAGTTGTGAAAATCACACACGGAGATCGTTGATATCCCGAAATAATTACGCCATGGAAGTGAGAACTCTTGTGTTCAAAAAAGTTTTCCCACTGTGTGAAATTGCCATCTGTGGTGTGTACGTGTCACAAGCTTGAATTAGTAGCGTTTATTAAATGTATAGTCTAGCATATTCAACAGTTTGTCTATCTCTGCACAGGAGAGACAGTGAACTAATATCACAAGAATTGAGTAGTGTGTTCACGGAACTAGACTTGGGAGTATTCATACTGCATGGCTACTTGGCTGATTGATTATCCATGTGTTGAGTGAAGTCGAGTACGATGAGGAAGATAGCAGATACTAGTTCTTCTTGCAATAATACTCCTGAAAGTACACCACTTCATATTCCGATCGGTCTTCCAAAGACTCACAATGAAGTTCATCATGTCACATCCCAAGATGCAGCAATACGAGGACATCTCCCCAATCGTTCCTGAAACATACCTTGATTTCTGACATCGATAGAAACATAAAGGACGTTTCAAAACTCACTGGGCCGCTTTCCGTGCCACTCCGCCACGCCCAAGTCGGTTCTCTTGCACAGGTGGTTCCTTAATTTATTCACATAGTTTGTCGTTTCAACAGTCTTTCAGCAGTGTTCTTACCGATGTATGAATATCTGCTGGGCGGACGATTCCTCGAGGAAATCCGTTCGACAGTACTGAAATTCCATTAATTCCTGAATAACAGAAAAGGAATGTCGTTACAACGTGCATTACTCACTCTGTTCGGTTGGCCCTTGCTGTGAATGCTCAAGGCTGAGGAAGAGGTGAGGAGCAGAGCGAGAGAGATGACCGAAAAGACGAGACGACCCATTTGTAACCTGCGAAGAATTGAGTTCTCAAGAGAAGAAATAGAAGAGAAGTTGAGCGAATGGGCGGAGCTTGCGCGATTATGGTACCATTTAGATAAAGTGATTGCGGTTTAGATTGTGATTGCGGCGATAGATATAGATGTGGTATTATCGTCGTATATAATAAAGGTTAGGAAAAACCGTATGACATTTGATACTATTACTTATCTGACGCTACGATGAAGCTATAGTTCTATGACGATACGAAGGCCAGAGAGTTGTGAAATAGTATTGGGACTGAGATGCCTACGTCACTGCTCAGAATAGGAATCGTACGTGGGATTAAGGGAGTCGGACGACTTCAGAGAAACAAATTTCAATAACAGATGATGCGGCAATAGACTACGGAATATTCCTAGGAAATGACGGGAAATGTGGAGGAAGGGGACATAGTGAAGGGGATTAAACTTGACGCAGGCTGTTGCACCCACGTTCATGAATGACCGTAACACCCGCGTATGCTGCCCAGATGCAACTGCATCAGACATTTAATCTATAGATATCTCAAAAAATAAGAGGAAAAATGAAGAAAAATCCAATTCTATGATGATAGCACTGTCATTCACATAGAGTTATTGAATAGAATCAAGATTGGAGATGAACTACTGTATCCAATACTTTGTCGAGTACAATTAAGTTTGTTGTTAAGGCTTCAAACCCAAATCGAAACTGGTGAAGAAGTTCCTTTTGAGAACTGAGTAGACCTAGCAATTTATTCAGGGGGATAACTATTTCTGAGAAAAACAAAATGATTATAGGCCAGATAACTCAAACATTCTAGTGAAAATGTAGGTTGCTTGAAAGAGAGAAATGGTTTGGCCGTCAAACAACGTTTGAGTCAGTCAACTGATATAAAGTGCAAAGTGATATGCAGCTGAGCATGAAAATGCAGACAATGTAACTAAAAGGCGCGTATCCTGCGGGTACTTGCCAGGTCAATTCACGCACATGTGGACGTTCCTACCATTTGTTGGATCTCATTTCGGAACAGAATCGAACCGTGAATACGTGATTGATTACGAAATACCGGAAGGATTCTATGGTGCTTCAGGGAAATGAGGAGAAATGCATCGCTCTCTCGATTGACAGTACTGATTGTGAGTGAGAGGGATGTACCCGTACTACTGTAATGACGAACCGCATTGATAACACTCCTCTTCCAAGGAAGGGTTTGGTCGGGAATTGATTAGCGTCATCCTTCCAACTCTCTTCCTTACTCCCTTCCTCGTAATCGACCCTTATCTCCTCACGAATTCGTCCCCACTCTGCCATGATCGCCTCACTTTTCTCCGAAGTTGACACCAATGTTTCAACCAAACACGTTGTAGTGGTTACGGTTCATAGAGCTTCATTTGCACCACGAATTGTAGGTGGGAAATCTTCACTGAAACGAAGCAGAGGCGCGAAGCCTAGAAGCTGCTTGACCAAGAAATCGAGAATGGGGAAGTAAATGCGCATACGTTGAAAATTGCTTCCTTGCATGAATTTTGCTTCGTATGGAATATCAGTGACCACTGGCCCCTGATATCGTCGTTTCATTTTGTTTCATTGACAGAAAGTGTTGATCATCGTGATTATGTGGCAGCTTCGAAGGGGGGGGGGGGGTTAGGGCTGCAGCTTCGAAATCGAGAACTTCGAATCCTTCTGCATAAGCCCTTCTCTCCCTTTCAAATGTCGAGAAGAAGAAACAAACAAAGGAAGAGGGGTTGAAATTGTCGAATTCGAAAAATTCGACAAATGGAGATCAAATCTTTTCACATTGTCTGATGTCGCAGTGATATTGTCATTAATTGGCCGCCTCCTGTACTTCCTGCTATTCTCGTGGGCACACAATGTATTTTCGCGAAAGACCAACAGTTCTTCTTTGTTGGAAATTCAAGAAACGCCCTCTCGTATTTGTAGCAATTATAGATGTGAACGGTGCTATGCGGTCAAGAAGAGATACATTAACAATTGATTCTTCATTTGCATTCACTGTATATCACCAGGTTGGTTATGACTATGACATTCGGACGGAGGCTAAGGTGTGGTTATTCGAATAGGATAGCTGATTATCATGTCGAAGTTCTCGGTTGGCGAATCGATGCTAGAAGGAGTGGGGTAACGAGGATCGGGAAGATGGAGAGGAAGAGAAGAATCATCTCAGGTTGCACATATAGTCCTGCAATGATCTCATCCCTCGAACCTCGAACTTGAAATGGAGACTCACCGCAAAGTGAGCCGTGTTGCACTCGACGTTGCAACAGAATCTTTGCATCTCACGCTCGGTACCTGTAATGAATAATGTCTCAAATGCAGAGGTACAGATGCACTTACTCGGTTGCATTCCATACCAATGCACGATCTGTCTGCGGGACCACTTGCACAGAGATCGTCTGAAATTTATATATTTCAATTTGTTGATTTTCCATGTTTCTGGAGTTTAAAACTTGACTCACGGATCAATTCTCTCCAACTCGAAGTGCTTCTTCAGGTAGGCAGATCCACAATACTGAAAATAGAGTTGCTTGATATTATTTTCATGATACAATGTTGAAAACCCGAGATATAACGCTAACCTTGCGTGGGAGTTCCTTGGTAGCATCGAGGTGGAACGAAGAAGCGGCGACGAGTAGAAGAGTGAGGACGAAGAGAGATGGGAGTAGACGAGCCATTGTACCCTGAGAATGAAGAAGCGTAAGGCAAAAACGGACGATCCAAGGGAAATGTGTGCCTTTATCGAAAGAGTCAACGAATTTAACTAGAGAAATATGCTACAGTAAGCGCTATCGCTAGTGTAATCCGGCTGAGAATATTGATTGACTGCGTAAAAAGAAAAGAGGATTCAGGATGGCGACGTCAGCGCTTGCAGCGCTTGGAATAGAACTGAGAGGTGAGATTGGAGGAGAGAGCGACTTCATCAAATTTCTACAACAGAATGGATGGGAATATCCTACGGCACGCACCAAGGAAATTAAAGGAAATTAAAAAGGAGGGGTAGGGAGATATGGGAAACACTGGGTGGGTGGAGCCTCCCATATCTAGAAAACATCCAGAGATAAACGTAAACCGCTTGGTTGCAAAACATCCGTCGATCGCAATGGTCTTTACCTTACGGATGTCAAAGAAATCAGAGAAAACCGTATAGGAATAATGTGCACATCTATGACGATAGTAATGCCATTATTAGCGAGAGATGCAATAGCATTGAGCCTGCAGATGCACTACTTTGGTCTGGTATCTCACGGTCTGGTATCTCTCATGCTCAAATCGAACCCGACATCACTCGCATTCGTGGCAATTCATCACTACACCAAAACATGCTGATCCAGCTGTTTACGAAACGCCAGAGAGTGTAGATCAGGGAAACGAGGGATTAAGAAATGATGAATTTGTGATGAGATCCCGGCATTCATCACTTCCGAATGAGAGCTTAGAGCGTGCCCAAATGAGGCCACTAAGCACTACAGCTCACTCTCTCACTGGTAATAATGTGGAACCAGATTGATAACTGGTCAGTAGGGTTTATCGCGAAGAGAGCAGCATCATCGTTACTCCCTTCCCGCGTGACTGACCCATATCTCCTCACGAATTCGTCCCCGAATAGTCTGCGATCACCTCGATTTTCTCCGTAGTTGACACACAGTGTTGAACGGTAGAATTCCATCACTATGTACAGTACAAACATATGAATATTCGCTTGACGTAATGAACAGTGAAGATGACAGGATCGGTGATTGACAGAGGCGCGTTACTGATCTTTGATGCTTCCACTTACTCATCTGATAATGCTTTCTTCTCGTTAGCTATACTAATATAATCCCTTCTCTTCTCTCATTTGCTTGTAAAAATGCCACTGATAGGCTATACAAGAAGCGAAAATAGAAGCACATCTAATGGAGCGCTAATGGACGATGATTAATTAGTGACGCTGCATGATGAGTACATCCTATGCTGATTTATGACAGATATAATATTCTGCTGTTATGGAAGTAAGTGCTGAACAGGCAATTGTGAAAGAGGGAGTGAAATTGCAACTTCGCAATTGCTTCGTAACATCAATTCTGCTTGGTAAGCAATATCATTGACCAATGCTCTCCGTTATCGTAGTTTTATCTCGTATCATTGACAGAACGAATTAGAACAGATTATGAAAGAATGGACTATACAACTGATGATGATCATGAGATATTCTGCTTGCTGGGAAGTGAAACATGGCAGGATAGTTCATAATGCAAAATGTATTCGAAACTAGATTGGACCGCTTCACGCAATGAGTGAAATTGACTCGCTCGTAGAGATAATTCAAGTGTTCGATTGAATACAACTATTGTTTTCATGTGCGTGTTGTGACTATATGTTCACAAACGTTCTTATCTCTCGCGGTCACAAGGGTTCTGATAGGCTGATAAATCTCTGCGTAAGCTTCATGCAATCTGGCAAACTCCAATGTCATGAGGGTTGTAAATACCTGGCCGACGCCCTTTCTGCTGTGCCGTTTCTCTGATAATAATTAGGAATGCACTGAAAGTGTCATCTGTGCATCTATCACAACAATTTCTTGAAAATCATACAACTTAAGTCGATGTTTGAGTATTTTAATGTACATTGTTTTTTAGTATTGTACTCTGCTTGAATATTTGACGAATTCTGAGAAATAAGTGATAAATATTAACTGAATAAGCACAAGCCATAATGTGCATCGACGTAGTGCACCGCAATTGAAGAAGACACAAAGAGCGCATAAAATGATGTTCGGAATTGGGTAGAATCCTGAACTGTGAAAAGCATTTCGCAAAGGACAGTACCTCAACCTTCACTATTGTCCAAATTACGATCAAGTAACAGGATTGGGACGTAAACACAGTAGGCAATGAAAACTAAGTCAATAGGAAGCATAGTGATGTGACTGAGGAGGAAGTGAGGTTGAAAGACCGGAACCTTTTTTTGTGCAAAGTAGCATTTATTGGTCTGACATTTGCAAAAAAAACGCGTGATATGCAATTATTCGTCACTTTCGAAGGGGTGCAAGGGTGGGAATTATCCGTTTGAATCTAAACATAGAAACTCCAGTTGCTGCCGCATCTAGGTTGATCGGATTGTTTGCATCCAAATTCTGTTCTTCTGCATGGTTCAAGCAGCAAAGTTTGCCGATGACGCAGATATTGTTGAAATATTTGTGGGAAGTTTTCTGAATATGAGGCCGTTCGCGAGAGAGTCGAGCAAATCCGGTGAGGCCCGGCACAGCTCAAAAATGCCGATCCTCGGAAACCGTGTGTTTTGGGGTTCTCGAGGGTTCTGAAGACGATGATGACTTCAATTTTTCATTTTGGGCCTCCGTTGACGTCAGACGGCGTCGCGTCGAAATCAGTTTTCCGCCTACCACTCGGCTCTCGAGGCCGCTAAAATTAGGCAAGTGTGGCCCCAGGAGTAGAATTCGATGCTGATAACGTGTGTCTATTTCATTTTTGACGAATCTCAACGAAGACGTTCAAAAATGGAAATCTTCGTACAGGCCCGTGCAGGCAGGGTGACCTATACAGATCGATCGGGCGTGACGAGAGGAATTCAAATCTATATTTACCATTTTGATAGGCCTCGCCGTTTTCGAGATTGGAGTGAGATAGTGAACCGAAAGTGTGAGTCGAATCGCACGTTTCTCACTTGTTTACTCCTTGACCCCTTCCTATCTCCCTCTCTCTCCCTTCCCTCTCATACCCGCTGGCTGCGCTCTCTCTATTCCCCATGCTCTCTCGTCTCTCCCTCGCCTGTCAGACAGGAAGAGGAGAGAGATCGGAAGGGGTCACGGAGAAAACAAGTGAGAAACGTGCGATTCGACTCACACTTTCGGTTCACTATCTCACTCCAATCTCGAAAACGGCGAGGTCTATCAAAATGATAAATATAGATTTGAATTCCTCTCGTCACGCCCGATCGATCTGTATAGGTCACCCTGCCTGCACGGGCCTGTACGAAGATTTCCATTTTTGAACGTCTTCGTTGAGATTCGTCAAAAATGAATTAGACACACGCTATCAGCATCGAATTCTACTACTGGGGCCACACTTGCCTAATTTTAGCGGCCTCGAGGGCCGAGTGGTAGACGGAAAACTGATTTCGACGCGACGCCGTCTGACGTCAACGGAGGCCCAAAATGAAAAATTGAAGTCATCATTGTCTTCAGAACCCTTGAGAACCCCAAAACACACGATTTCCGAGGATCGCTATTTTTGAGCTGTGCCAGCCGTTGCTCGAGTCTTTCACGAACGGCCTCATATTTTGTCCGTCATCAATGATGCATTTCTAATCCTCACCTATTGAGGGTGATCCTAGCGATTAATTGCTTCCTTAGAAGTGGGTTAACCATAACCATGACGATCAAAGGAGAGAAAACTAAAAATGTCGAGTTTTTCAAAATTCTATTCCTAGGAAAACCTTACATTTCACGTCGATTGGGAGTGCGGCTGTGAAAAGAATTAAAGGCGACGGAATTGATGACCCAGCGAAAAAGGCTGCGAGAATCTAAATTGTTGATGTTATCGAAAATAACTCGAACGGGACGTATGAACAGTGAAATATAATGCATGGAGAGAAAAAAATTTCTAAAACTATCCATATCGGAGGGCAAAGTTTGTTCTTTAATCACTCATGGCACACTTTTTTCGGTGAAACTCACCTGCAAAATGATGCCTGGGATGCTGACGAGCAAACTAATTAGACCGAATCGAAGAAGTATTCGGTCCTGTCGATTTGAGAAATAGATTTGTTTGATTTTTCATTCTTTTACATCAAATCCATTGAATTCTGAACCACTGTATTCTAACCTGCAGCTTGGCGATTTTCTTTCCTAGAGATCTATGAGCAAGTGAATAAATTACGATCTGGATTAGAGCAGAGATCAATTGTGCTGATGCACTCAACCGATGTACGGAGAACTGAATTTCAGCAAGATTTAGTTGTTTTGTCCCTATCTAGTTAGCTCACCCAAGGAAATACGTGTAGATCGATTTCTGGGAAATAGATGTCGAAATCTTCTAGTGGAACTCGCACAAATTTAGTGGGCCTGAATATTTGAGAATAAGTAAGATTTCACGCTCCATTCACCGAAATAGTTGTGGAGAGAATAGGGCAATAGGAAAGATGAAACAAATGCCGATAATCCATGGTAATATTCGCTGCCATATCTAAAATATTGAAATCTCGAACATTTTCCTTCACTGATATAACCTCTGAATGCTGAAACGGTTTTGCAATAGCTGTGAATCTGTTTAGCGCAATGCAGCAATTGAAAAGGTCTTGAGTTAGTGGGCAAACGAATGATAATCTGGAACATTTGTTTGCTTTAAAAAAACTGCTCTTGGAAATTACGTGATTCGAATCTGTCTCCACATATTACTTGAGGATTCTTCAACAAACATAAAATTCATGATTGGGAAGAATGAGCATCGTAAGTCCACAAATGTTACGGTGACCATGACTATGTCCTAAAAATATTACATTTTCCGTTTTTCTGAGCTTACGTACCGGAATAGAGGATGAAACAAACAGAGCATAGAATGATGAGCGAAATAATGTTGCTTCCTGAGATCCGAAAAATAATGAACGAAATTTACCTGCACCAACCTTCAGTATTACCCAAATGACTACCAAATATAGTATGATGAGAGCTGGTACGTAGATGCAATATGCTATGAATAGGATGTCGATGGGAAACATCCTGATACAACTGCGTGGGGGAATCGTGTGACAAAAAGAGAAACCTTCTTCGACAAATTGGCATCTTCATATTAGACTAGAGAGATGGTGATGTGTAAAATTTTCTTTGTGCTAAGATGTTTGGTGATCTTTATATTTGAAGAATGAGTTTTTCTGCAGACATTTGTTCACATCGGTATGCTTATTCTAATTTCTGAACAAGATGAAGTGCTGGGATAACGATGTCTGTGCCAGTCAATAAGAAGACAACCCATGATCTTCGGTTGAGAACATCTCTGTCTTTTCGTAGCTTATTATTGATATCCCTGGAGGCGCAATTGAGAAGTAATGAGTTCTGACTAACACCTATCGTCTACGGAAAGCACAGTTCTCAAATACTATTGAATAAATGACATTCATTTTGGTTAATTTTATCTATGCGAGCAATATCGGTAAGATATATACACAACATCTAAGCTGCACATTCGCAGTACTCCTCAATTTTCTCCTGCTTTTCCTCATCGTTCGATGCAGCAAACCACAGCTGGGAAATTATCGAAACCTGCTGAAAATATTCGCTTGCAATGACATTTTCATGCTGGCCCTTCATATTGTTGTCCGACCGGTAGTGTTTCGTGAGAAGGTTTCTGATTTTCTAATATTTTTCAGGCTTCTATCACCTCTGGGTCTGCCATTGGAGTGTTTTCCACATCATTTATGGAAAACAAGGCGAGCATTTCAATCTGTTCAATAGAGTCTCTTCAATGAACCCTCGTACAGTACCTAATCGCCATAAGTTGCACGTGTTTCACCATACCAATTTCGCTCATGAACATCAACTTTCTTCACAGATTCTGGTCGGTTCGAAGGTCAGTGAGTTGTATTGATTCTAGAATGGTCTCTCGTTTCAGTCCACATAAAATTGTATTATTTCCAAGCCAGAATTTGCGCTCAAACTCCTTCTAATTGCGCCATTAACTGCAAGCTTATGGTTGATAACGTCGAGTTCCTTTCGAGACTGTTCAATCATACAGGTTTATCGGATGCTTGGCAACGACTGGCAATTCCGCTGGGAAAGAGAATCTGATACGAACGATGCCTGTACTTGGTGTAATTACTGTCACAGATGGGTGGATGATCCTGCATTTCTGGGTGAGCAATTACGACAATGGAAACATTGCTTATTACATTTATCAGGATAATGATCACTTGAGTATTCGAGGGATTGGCCTACTTTCTTTAGCAGCCTTTATTTTTATGGGCAATATCATTGTTGCTGGCTTCCTCTTCTCTCTTACTATCCGCCATCTGAAATCGGAAAATTTGTTCTCCGATAGTTACAAAAAGTTCCAATTCAAGATTCTGAGAGCACTTTTCGCTCAGGTTTTCATCCTTCAAAAAAATTCGAAACTGATCGTTTTCCAGAGTGCAATCCCAATCCTTTTCGTGTGTATTCCCTTCGCCATAGCTCTTTCCGCCCCACTCTTTTACACTTCCAAGCGCGCTGATGGATTGGACCACTGGTTCACAATTGTCTCGAGCTTTCCTGCTCTAGATGCAATCGTGATCATATTACTCATGAAAGACTATCGGATTGGACTGATTTCAATGCTCTGCGGAAGTAATCAACGTACTGATGCACAATCCACAAACTGGAAGACCGCCCAAACTATCGTGCGATTTTAAGTTTGTATTAGCTACTTTTAGCGATGAATATTTTTTTTGTATTGCATCTTATCATTGAAGCCCAGCAGGAAACACATCCAGCTAGTTGCAGCCATAAATGATAATAATGTAACGTAATGACATATACATGTTTCATCTTTATTGATTATGCATAGATTCAATTTCAATAGTAAATTTTGCTCCATTGCTCACATTCAACACAGTCCTCAATTTCGCTATCGCGATCAATTGAATGTTGGCATCGAACCTATTGTTGTTCATTTGTAAAGAGTCGAATGGAATCTGTACTGAATCATCATCCGGCAAATATCGCTGAAATATCGTCTCCGATACAATTGCATTTCATGAATATCGCCAGTTCTGCAAAGTAGTAATAGAAAGGAGGATTCTAGGAGCTCAGTCTAGATTGAAGCTACCAAAGTAAGCATTAGACACACCCATATTTCGATGCAGCGATTATTGTGGTTGATCTTCGTAAAAATATTCGCGGTGGTGAGCTGATGTAAACAGCTGTAAAATAAATATTATAAAGTTAATCAAACTCAATCTACGGCGAACGGGAACGAAGGTTGATACACTAAAAACCGAAGTTGTTGGTGCTAATGAAACTATGATTATTGTTGGGGGAGGTAAATGAACGAGCACGGTAATTTTGACACGCAAATTCAGGTGAAAGGATGATCAAGAGGGAGATGAAGGGACTGGAATCATGTGTGAGACAGCTGAACACGGAGGTCGAATACACTCAGATACTGAACAGGTAGACACGGAAGGGAGGGCGGATGAAATGAGAACAGAACCATTCCCTCTGGCTGGGTCACATGTTGTGGCTAGCAGTGGTTCACTCTCTATCTCTAGTCGTCTCTTCGTTGACCGTGTTCTCTCGTATGCCTTGTTGTCCCCCCTGTCTTACTCTGTCCCTTCCTCCCATTATCCCCTCCCTACTCGTTCTCTCCTCTATTGATTTCCTGCTGTTGCTGGCTGAGTTTGTACATATTTACTCGCTCACACTTAGCTTACAAACATGGTTTCCTTAACCGGCAAGAGTTTATTTGATTCGCCCTATGCTTCTTGATTTTATACTTAGTGATTTCTCAACATTTCGCCTGTGTTTGACGCGATTGTATTTATAACGGTCTAAATTATGTTTTTTAGCTGCCTATACCAGCTCGAGTGGTGTCTCTTCTTCCGGACACGTGTGTGAAGGACTAACCAACAAAGCAAAGGCGAGATTTCGAATTGTTATGCTTTTAGTTGTACTAGGAAACAGATTCAACAGTTCTTATCACTTTTTTCAGAGGTAGATTAGCTGATATGCATAGGCGGATATTCCTGAAGAATCTGTAGAATTTGCAGTTGCACCCACTTTCTGGCGTTCATCATATCACTGATGCAGAAACGGATACTACTGCTGGTGTGGTGCCAGGTTCTCTCTCCCCTGCTGGATCACCCTCAGGAGAAGTTCAATACAAAATTAGTCTGCTAGCCTACCTGTTCCCATTCAAGTAGATGTTTGACAAGAAATGGTCAAAGACTAGAATAGTTGAAAAGGTTGATGCAAAGTGACCAAGGATCAGATCAAAAGATACTTTGAATTGTAATATAGTGCAGACTTTATGCTCTCTGATAAAGTTATATTGTGTAGCATTCTCCGCCTTCGTCTACAGATGAACAACTGTTTAATCAACAAGGCGGACAGACAATTATTCCACTCGCAACGTTAGCTGGTCATTTTGTTCGAGACCACGAAGACACAATCCTTGCACTGACTTCCTCTGGACTGGAGTGACTTCTCATCTCCTCCCGTCCACTCTACGGTTCTTGAGTTGATTTCGCCGCCACCTTTTTTGGTCTAGTGATTGATGTACCTCGTCACTTTTTGTGCTTTCCTCATCTCTTCTCGGTCATGCGGAGCAACGAAAGAGATAGAGGTCGCTCATATTCATTTCGTCCATTCGAGGTACTCTGTGGATTGAGCTGGACTGACTCCAGTGAAATGGAATCCATGAAAGTTGCGCTTGCTAAGATTGATTGATATCATATCACCATGTGCTTACTAATCCGCGTTTACACGTGACCGTGTTTCTTGGACACTTCAAAAGTTTTCAATTGCAGCTGCTTATATCAGCTCCGAGTAGGGCATCGCAAGATGGCTAATATATTTGCAGCGAACTACTTTGAAAAGCAGGTAAGAGCTTCATTTGCATTTCTAAAGCCATTCATCGAGTACACGAATTTATTCTCTAAGGCCTTCACCTCTCCTTCATTATCTTCTTAGTAATCCAAAGAAGATACAGCAAATCGAACAAGATATTAGATGAATTCAGCTGAACACAATGATATCGTGCAGTTCCGAGAGAATGTGATACCTACAATACCTCTTGACCCCCTTTCACAAAACCAGTAACTCTGTTGTTCTGTAATACTTGTATAAAAATGCTAAATGAGAACAATGTATTTATTTCCTTTTTCTATATCAAAGTGTCGAGGTGGATTCCGTGCAGTGGGATCCATAATTGTCATCCATCCAACCCAATGAAGGGGAATGGAGGGTGACTTCTCTGCCTTTGGAGCCGAGTCCTCCGATCACGAGGAGTGGAGAAGCAGCCTAAGAGAGTGGGTTGATGAGTTGATCGTGGGATTCTCAGCCAAATTTGAGAACGACTCTTACCTAATGTTCAAGTACGCATCAACAGCAGTGTTTCGTTATCTTCTTCCATGTGGTACGGAGTGATGTCGATGATCTGGGATGGGAAATTGTGAGCGATGAATGTGGTTCATCGTTTATTCATCTCCTTCTGTCAGTCTGATTGGTCAGAGAATCAGAGAGAATCGATGACTATGAACCGTACTGTTTGCTAACCTTGAGCGGATGGCTGTTGTGAACCGGTATTGCATACTGGTAAATGCCGAGAGATCCCGGGAAGGAGCTGGAGTAGGCAGCTGAAAGAATGCTCGCTTTTAAGCATGTAGTCTTCGCGCATAAACCGAGCAAGACAATCGAGCGATAGTTGAGTGAGCAGGAAACTGTAATCACGAAAAACAAGAAACAGCGGAGACGCATGGCGTCTCAGACTCTTCTGAAGGAAAACGGGCACGCAGGGATAAATCTACCATCAGTCTTCGCCTCAACTAGCAAGTGGCCGAGGGACATAGCGAGTAAATGAAGCGGGAGGGAGCTGGTTGCTAAGAGATGCGCACGGATGTTATGACGACGGCGCGCGGCTCTTCATCCATTGTACGCTCCTGGTTCATCACGCTCTATCATCCAGCGTGTTCTCCCTCCACTCTCTCATTCCACTTTGATCTCTCCCTCGATCGATGTCCCGCAGGGTGCAGAATAGAGTGACCAGAACATTACGTCTCCCCTCTTCCCCTTCATCCTAATTACACTCTGCGAATATAGTCTGCTGACAGGTGCTCTGTGAGCTGATGTACGAGACGAATTGTAGGCTGACTGTAGTATGGAATACCGATGAATGTGATGCAGTCTTGCAAACGCAACAAATTGCTGAATACCATTTTTTTTATTACAATTGGGAATAAAGGCCAGGTCGTTGAAGTGATAGTTAGCCGCATTATCGGAACCGTAGTTGAGAAGAGACCCGTGGATGTGATAGGTACCTGAAAGCAAAGCAAGTGAGAATTCGAAAATGAAATTTGGTAATTCGAAGGAATATGAGAGAAAGACTCGCCTGCATTGTCCGTGCTGCTGGGGCCATGGAGCGAAGACTAGATTTGGTTGTCATGAAAGATCTCTGTGCCAACTGAATGAGGATATCAATCGTGAGTGAGGGAGGAGCGTACCTATGTCCCTTTTTGCCGAGAGGGTGACATCACCGGGTCCACGACAAATGAATCTCCATTGCCATTGTTGATAGTTCAATAAGAAACGTCGAGGTGACCTCGAGAAAGAGCTGGAGTAGGCAGCTGAATGAAATGGAAATTGCAAGAATTCAACGGCAAGGAAAGGGTTATGGGGATTACGGTGAGTGAAGGTAATCAGAACGGAATGAGAAGCGGATAGCAACAGGTAAATGTGGCATAGCAGGGATAGAGAACGGATTCTACCACGGAGATAAAAAGGAGACGAGCCAGAGGGTTGTGTACACTGGTCAGCTCTGCATCTCTTGTGCTCTCTCCGTTCACTCTGCTCTCTCGTCCATCGTTTTCTCAACCTGATCTCTCTGTTCACTCCACTCTCTCTCTCTGGATCGATCGCTCCTCGCAAAGTTTGGCTGAGTCATCACATTGCTTCCTATAACCAAACCCTCTTTTGCTGTCCAGTGTCTTCTGTAATAAAGCAAGGTCCGCAAGTCTGTTTTCTGAGGATTTCTGAGGAGGATATTATCTTGCTTTATTGACCTGATAGTCGCTCGTGATGCGGGAAGTGATCATCGCAATACAATAATTGCGTTCGACATACAAGTGTGTTGTCGCATTCTTGTGAATCAGAGAATCGAGCATGTTCAAGAACTTTATTTCCAATTCTTACAATGTGAAGGCAAATAATTTTCATAGTAGTGATAATACCCGGCATTATCTGACCCGGTTCATTCCTCGTAAGGGTTGATGTGCCAACTAAACGGAAGATTCATTGATGAAGAAGGATCGCGCTTACCTATAGCATTGTTTTCCGACCGCGTAAGAGATTGGCTTTTGAACTTCTGAGCAAAGTCCATGGTAAGGAGAGCTGAATAAATGTGAATATTACCTGGGGATGAATGGAAATGTACCTTCATTTTTGTCAAAGAAGAAGGTAACTTGAATTATGCTGAGACGAGCATGATGAGAGCTGGAGTAGGCAGCTGAAATAAGATGCTGCTCTCACTGATCACACAGAAATGGACGCGAAAATAAAACAGTGAACGAGCACGAGCTAGAACAATAACGGAAACAGACAGTAAGGGATGTGCGTCGACTGACGCGATCGACTAGGAATAAGGATCGCTCGCCACGCGAATTGTCCGAAAAGGGGGACTTTCACTCTCTACCGCACTCCTCGTTCGCCACACTCTCTCCTCTTTCTTTCTCGTCTCTCACTCTCTCGTATTGCCCTGATCTCTCACTCGATCGATCACTCGTCGTGGAGATTCGTCAGTGTTCATCACTGATGTGCCTTCTTCGCTTCCTCATTCATTTTCGCTTCTATCAATGGGTGGATATCATTGATTGTTCACTTCCCACTTCTGAGTTTCGATAGTAATATCGCTCATGCGTCAAGTTGTTCCGATTGGACTCAATTCTTGCTCATGTTAGCTTTCATTTTCGTGATTTGCTGCATGTTATCATTTTAAAAGCTTGATAATCCCCTTTCAGCTGTCTACACCCGCTCAAGTGTCGCGATTAATCCATGCCAAGCATCATTGAAATTCAGTTCAGAGGACGGGCTCAAGGTACAGTTTCTAGTCGGCACCTTTTCATACTGGATCAATCATAGTCAAGACCGTTATCTTGATGCTTCTGATACTGTACGATTTCAGACCTAAATCATTCCTTGCCAAGCTGAAAAAAACTGCATAACCGATGCCTCGCACTGATGCCCAAGTCGTCGAATAAAACTCTGTGTGTGGTAGATATTTCCACCATTTCTATCAGTGAATTCGAATCTCAATTCATTGATGTAGAAACCACAATCATTTACGCATCTTGTACATTTTCTCCGACATTGTATTCATAAACTTGTTTTGCACATCTCTTTCTTGGTCCTTCAATAAAGATGATTGAGATTCCAAAGAAAACTGTTTTCCTTCAGCTTAGATTCAAAACATTCGTTTACTTGCATAGTATGCCACTGGTATGTTCTGTCTCTGTCCCATGCCTTGTAAACCAACAAGTGGAAGAAAATACGTAATTTACTTCCATTTCTTACAATCTGAATTTAAAATCTTGTGAATCGAGCGATAATAACGGATATCTGATCCATTCTGACGGTGAAATGTAGAGGAGGGGGTGATATGCACCTGCGTTGTCTGTTCCGGCGGTGAGAGGAGACCCGTGCATGTGATAGTAACCTGTAATACATACTTCTGAAGACAAGATATTGAAAAATAGTGGAAATCGAAAGACAAAAGGCTCGCCTGCATTGTCGCTTCCGTGGTGGTGGTGAAAGAGCGATGTGTAGTCACACCTAAAAGATATGAATTATTTATTGGTGAGCAAAAATAGTGGTACGTCAGGAACATCGCTTTGATGTATTGCATTCAATGATTAGCGTCTGAATAAACGGACATAATATGAGAGATGCAGTGGAACAAACCTTGCTGAGAATGTAGTTGTGATTCACATTATTATTGGAAGAATGACGAGAAGACCTCGAGAAAGGGCTGGAGTAGGCAGCTGCAAGGAGTTTGTGGTAGTTCAGTCTTAGTTGCGAACGAAGAGAAAAACGGTGAGCGCTCAGAAATCGAGTAGTAAAGAACGAAACGTGAAAAATCTGGGTCAAAGGAATGAGCCAGTGTATGAATGAGCTCTATAAGCTAGAATCAATTCCATAATCTTGATCGAAAGGAATGATCAGAAGCGGATAGGAATTTTGAATGATTGAAATGTGCCGCGCCCGGTGGAAATTATCAGAAGTCATAGAAGAGGCTCAGTCAGAAATGGGGTCACTGCCGCACAACACATGTGGAGAAGGGTCGCCTTTATAGTGTCGCTCTCTCTCTGCTCGCCCCACTATCTAATGTGTCTCGTTCGTCTCCCACTCTCTTACTTTACTTTGATCTCTCCTTCGATCGATCTCTCCTGTAGTGTTTGGCTGAATGAGCCCACTTCATCTTTCATCACCCTTTCTACCAACTTGTTTGGGTAGATGAAGCCGAAAGAAGGAAATTCATCCAATGAGATAAGACACTTGGAGATAAGACAGATAAGATACATTTCGATGTTTCCTATGT
Source organism: Pristionchus japonicus (assembly GCA_900490845.1). Lineage (NCBI taxonomy): Eukaryota > Metazoa > Nematoda > Chromadorea > Rhabditida > Neodiplogasteridae > Pristionchus > Pristionchus japonicus. The sequence goes on from LS511893.1 coordinate 39,845, forward strand.
ATTCTTTCTAGCTCACTTTCACCAACACTGTATGCATAAAGTTGTTTCTGAAGACTGTTGAAAAGAAAGATGGCTGAGATGTCAAAGAAAAAACTTATTCAGCATTAGAATTACGTGTGGTGGCTTCTGTCATTGTACATATCTTGCGTAGCAATAAGTCAAGGAAATACAACAATTTTATTCACTATTCTTACAATATGAGAGCAAAAATATAGGCAAGGAAGTGATAATAGCCTGCATTATCCGACCCATTATGACGGTGAAATGTGGAGGGAGGGGTGACATGTACCGGCGTTGTCTGACCCGTTGTTGAGAAGAGACCCGTGCATGTGATAGTAACCTGTAATATATCATAATTAGTAGATAATAGGAAAAATCGGAGAAAGGACAACTGATTGAGAAGTAAAGCTCACCAGCATTATCGCTCCCGTAGTGTCAAAGTAGCGATGTGGAGTGCTAGCTGAAAGTAGTGCCTTGTGGTTGGTGAGACGAAAAGATCGTACCTCATTCCCTTTTTTCCGATAGATTTGACCAGCATGACCTTGATATATTGGATCCAATTATCAGCGTCTGAAGGAACGATCATGTAATGAGAATGATGTCTTTGACAAACCTGTGCTGTGCTGTTGCCATTCAGTATTGTGGTTTGGGATAGCCGAGTCGATCCTCGAGTGAGAGCTGGAGTAGGCAGCTGGAACAAATTTAGTTCATTATTCGCTGGAAGAGAATAGATTAAACACGCTGAGGAACATGGTGAGCGCTCAGAACTCAAAACAAAGTGGCGAAAATTACTGAAACATATCAGAGGTCAATGGAGGATGCTCCCTCTGTGAATAACCCAATGGGTTGTAGCGAATGAACTGACACGAATACTAGGATAGAACGCAGTAAAAACTATAATAAAGTCAATGAATAGCAAAAAGTGGGCAGAAGTTTAAAAATGCAGTGAAAGAGTGAGCCTATTCCAGGTGGAACTCATGAGAGGAGAGGAGAGAGAGCCCAGAGAAATGGGGCACTGCCACCCAACACATGTGTGGAAGGGCTTCCTTTATCGTCTCCCCTCTCTCTGTTTACCCCACTCTCTCCCTCCGTCCCGCTCTCTTCCCCTCTCCCTTCTCCCTCCACTCTCTCGCTCGATCGATGCATCCTTGCGGTGTTTGTGTGGACAGCGTCTTCCCCCATCTCCCTACTCGCTTTCCTCTTTTGTTGCCTCACCCATTCTTTCAGTTTGTCGTGCTCGCTTATCCATTTCCACCCAACCCTCACCTTTCGGTGGCCACATTTACAGTCTCTTAGTGCTCGCCATTCTATTTTTCCGAGCGAGCTCTCACGAATTCACTTTTAGCTAACCTTTTTAGTGTGAGCTGTCGCGACTTCCTGATGACGCATTCTTCAAGACTCAATATAGTTTTCCGCCATTTCTTGCTTGCGTTTCACGGCTTCTATCGTTGTTTGCGTGTCATATCTTATCTCGTCCTTATCGCTCACAATCTTTCCTCCCGTTCGCACTCTTCCGTTCCATTTATCGTTTCTGCTCAACAGCTGAAATTACAATGTTTCCAGGCAATGTTCGCGTTTCGGGTGCTCCACACTGTCCCGTATTCCAATGAACCAGCGGCAAACGATATCATTGCGAAGCTGCACTCATTCATCACCGCGAATCTTCTGATTGGAGCAGCACTTGGTTGATTTCTTTTAGAGTTTTGCAACACACGATGTCCTGATAATGTTAATGCTGAGTTTTGACTTTTCACTACCGAGGCACATTTGCTTTATATTCTCGATAGCTCTCGAATGTGTTTCACACGAACATGATTCAGAGTAAAGCTAGTCAAATACCCCGAGTCAATGAGGAGATTTTGTGATGAGATTAGAGGATAAAATCAGATCAATAATCATTGCCTGAACACTTTACCATTTCCAGTTATCTCGTTTCGGCAGTTTGGCGGGAAGCCCATTGATTGCATGGTACCGACCGACTTCACTCCCTCTTGGACTCAGGTAAAACTTCTACATTTATTCCTTCGAAATTTTCTAACGTCCTACAGCCGTGAGTGCCGATGACGAAATATGAAAGTCAAGCAAGAAATGCCGAAAGTAAGGAAGAAATTTTTCGTGATTTCAGTATGCCGAAACGTACTGCTGGTCGCAAGAAACGTACTGGGTGCCATTCACATCTGTCGTTGCTGGTCTAACGAATGATGATAAGGCTGAGAAGAAGGTCGGATATTTCCATTGCTGTTCTTGTAGACTAAACAGCACTTGATTGAAGCTATGGAGAGCAAATTACTGTATTTCAGGTGTCGTACTATCAATGGATGCCGTTCTTTCTACTATTCGAGGCTGCTTGCTTCAAGATACCGTGCCTGATCTGGAAATACTTCGCATCGCAATCGGGTTAGTCGATGGGTAGAACTCGGTAGTCAAAGAATGCTGATGCTATACCGCTCTAAAGGCCTTATCAATTGCTATCATTCTGAGTGAGGAAACTCTTTTCACATCGCACTTGCCAATCTTGGGTTGGCACAGTACACTCCTCGTAGAAATGTGAAAAAAAACACTGCAACTAAAATGCGTATCCCTGTGTCGATGTGAAACCTAACAGGAATGCGCATCGGCGAGATCCTCCGACTCTCTTCCTCTGATACGAATGGAGTTCCTGAAGTGAAGAAGAGTAACGTTGAAGCGCTCGGAGTGCATTTGAACGGAGCTCTACGGTTTCACAAGATTCTCAATCACGTGAGTATCATTGCAACTATCATTGCAGTATTCCGATCGTTCAGCGAAAGCTCATTCCTCACAAGATCCTGCGATTTCTCAACGTGAAGTACTCCACCTACTACGTGACTCTGATCTACTTCATCGCTAAAATCGCATTTCTACTCAATATCGGAGTGCAGATCAAGATGTTGGAGAAGTGAATGATCTTCGCACAATATTCTGTCATTTCCAAATCGTGTACTCTCGAGTAATGGATGAACTGATATCATCTAGGCTATTGGTGACAATCTTTAGCGTCAGTATGATTCATTCCATCTTCTCAGATACGTCCTCCCTCAATCCGACGAGGAGCATCTCGCTATCAAGACATGGCATCTGCTCCTGCAGGGAAACGAGACGTGGAAGGAGAACGGGATGTTTCCACGAGTGACACTCTGCGATCTCGAGGTGAATTAGCTGTTCCATGTCCAAAACAACTTGAAACTACAAAAATTAGAGGTTATCAATATTGCACGGATACTCATTCAGCTCCATTGGCAAAGTTGGCAATTTCCAGACACGAGACATGGGCAACGTGCAGACGCACACAATTCAGTGCCTCCTGCTGATGAATGTGTTCACGGAGAAGATATTCCTCATTCTGTGGACTTGGTTAGTTTCTTTTGGTTTTAAACATCGGCATTTAATTTATTCGATTGTTTTGGTATGCGTTTGGCAAATGGCGAGTAGCACTGTGAAACACAGCGAAGTCGGGAGGAACATGAATCACTAACATTTCAGGTACATGACCCTCGCCGCATTCACTGCTCTCAACATCGTGAGTTGGTCGTGGTCGATGATGAGTGAGACATCTCAACTCCATTTCATCGTCGCCCATCTCGATATGAGTGATGTGACGATCGATAAGAACAAGATGGGTGGGTATTTAATTTTAATCAACACGCACTTTCGAAAATTATAATATGAACAGAACTGTGCACTGACTTGTACTGTGAGAGAATTTGAAAATAGTAAAGCTATGATTTCTCTTGTTCAGATCAATCGGAGAAAGTGATGCGCTTCCTCAATCTCTATCTCGGAAGCGACGGAATGCTTGTGCTCTTCCTAGTTTCTCAACACTCTGATGTCGTCTTCACTTCTGAATTGGTAGCCCATCTCTGGAAGAGTTTCACGGATGTGGAGCAGCAGCGATTGTGAGCTATTTTTGTCTAGTTTTATCCATTTCTTTTCGAATTTCGCCCTGAAAGTGTCTGATTTGCAGGGCGCTGAAGAAAATGAATCAGTTCGTTGAACTGCAGCAGAAGTACGCAAACTCGTCCAATCAAGATGCAACTGATGCGATTCAGCTGGTGAATGAATTCATTCGTGTTTCAATAATCGGTGAACATTATTACAGAGCGAAAAGCCTCGAATAAAGCGAGCATTATCCATTGATAAGATCGAGAATGGAAGTTCGATGAAGAAATTCGATGACAGCAGTAGTGATGAGAGCAAGACGAGTAATATCAGTAAGAGAAAGAAGAAGACCGACAGTAAGACGAATAGCAAGACCAATAGTCGAAACCCCACTCCGAGACCCAGTCGAGCTGAATTGTTTGCCCAATGATTGTCCAGCGTTTTCGTATAGTTTTCCCAGTTTTCCAACACTTGTTCCATAGCATTCAACAGTACATGAGATACCGGTGAACCCATGCAAGCTTTATCAAGTTTCAACAGCCGAATAAATGTTTCCTTTATCAATTTCCCTTTTCTATCAGTTCGTCAGCAAACGCTTTGATTAGAATTAGTCAAAGCAAGTCGTCATGGCAAACACTTTGCTTTTCCCTCATTACCGAACTCTCTGGAGAGGTGCGTTACTCGAATTATGATGACGCTCAGAAGACGAGTTCTCTGTATTCATCTTACTCATCGATTCTTACTCCTTCTCCGATTCTTCTCCTTGCTATGAAGGATCACACGGAAAGCCTACTTTCGTACACGATAATCAGTGAGTTTCCTCGAATTCGGCATCGGTGTACTCGAGAATCCCAGCGCTCGGAATAATACTAAATTCTCTTCTACTATTCCTCATTTATCGGTATAGCAAACCTAATTTGGGAAACTACCGAGCCTTGCTGATACTGTTCGCTTTCAACGACATTTTCATGGTCTCATTTCATGCTATTGTTCAACCCGTATGGGATTTTTTCCGAATTTCAAACTGTTTTTATTATCAGGCTACCATCTCTTCTGGTTCTGTTCTTGGGGTATTCTCGAAGACATTTCCAGAAAATAAAGCTAGTGTTTCGTACTTTTTCGGGCGAAAATGATGTCTTTCAGTATGTGATAGCAATGAGTTGTGCATGTTTCACAGTTCCATTCACTCTAATGAACATTAACTTCCTACACAGATTCTGGACCGTTCGATGGTTTGAGTATCTTCAAATTTGCACTACAGATTTCACGCTTTTCAGCCCAAACAAAATACAGTTGTTCTCAAAGCCACTATTTGCAGCGAAAATCTCCCTTTATCCCATTTTCATGACGATCCTTTGGTTTGCCTAGCTCCTTTGAATATGACATTTCCCCTGTGTTTCTTTCAGGTTCATCGCATCTCTAGCAGCAGCCGGCAACTCGGTTGGCAAGAAGATGTTACAGCCAGCGATCGCCGATTTCAGTGGATTGACAGTTGAAGAGGGATGGCTGATCATGCATTACTGGGTAGGAATAGAGAGTCGGTTCATATAAATATAGAAAAAAAAACATCAGGAAGACGGGCATATTCATCTACGAAACACCGCACTTCTCCTCTTCGGCGCGCTTCTCATTGTCATAAACTTCTCAACTTCCGGAATACTCTGCGTTCTAACCCTCCATCATCTCAAAACAGTGAACACCTTCTCAACGAGCTACAAAGTGTACCAGTTCAAGGTTCTTCGCGCACTACTAGCCCAGGTACACTCCAACTACAATGCAATGAAGCATCCGAGATTTCAGAGTGCGGTTCCGGTGTTTTTCGTGTACATCCCATTCGGTCTCGGTCTATCTCTTCCCGTATTCGGTCAATCTCATTCGAATGGTCGATTAGACCACTGGTTCACACTCGTTTCCTCCTTTCCTGCTGTGGATGCAGTCGTGATCATCCTTCTGATGAAGGACTACAGAGACGGACTAATCTCTATGGTCTATCGGATTCATCGATCTCAGATCTCCGTCTCTGCCTGGCAGTCAACCACCACGGCCTGGAACACATAAGCCATTCTCCTCATTCATTCATAAACAATATAAATCATTTATATCTCACAACAAGATTAGTTGCAATATTGCGACCGACAAGTATTTTCGAAAAAAATTATTCGAGAGGAATTGTCGGAAATTACAATCAAGAAGACACGTCTACAAAATTTGTTCGATCTTTATTGATTGAGATTGAACAATCTACTTATTCTGTTTTTAAGGGACTTGCGAAGTTGTTGAAGAAACTTGGATGGGAATTCGTCTGAAATTATCGCATCTCCCAAGTTTTACGATTGAAATCACATTTTGACGCAGATTTTTTCTGCAACTTTTTTCCGGAGCAGAGGATTGACCATAAGCATAACTATGAGAGGAGAGAAAACTGAAAATATTTGTATTGTTTCCTTGTACGGCTTGTTCCTAACATTTCACATCGATTGGAAGAGGATATGTGAAGAGAAGAGAGTGAGGAGGAATTCCGAATGACGACAATAAATTGAATGCAGCGCGCATCTGAAATCATTCCAGCTTGTGAAAATTTGTGATAAAAAAACACTCCAACCTGCATTATAACGCCTGGTAAGCTCACCAGAAAACTGATCACTCCAAATCGGAGAAGAATTTTGTCCTAAACGTGTCATCTCCGTTTGAATTTTGTCTGTGCAGTTTTTCGCTCAGAACCTGGTGTTTTGCAATAGTCTTCCTCAGTGAGCGATGAGCTAGCAAGTAAAGAATTACTTGAATTATTGCAGCGATTAATTGCGTTGCTGTACTCAGTTGATGAACGTCGAACTATTTCAGAATATTGAATGTAGTGAAACGCCTCTTTTCAACGTACCCAAGGATAAAAGTCTTTGCTGATTTGGGGGAAGTAAATGTGGAACTCTTCAAAAGGAATCGGCACGTACTTTACTGGCCTGATCATCACTGATCTCTTCGAAGAAAATTCACGAAAGTTACCGAAACGATTGCAAAAAGAAAAGGCAGAATGGAATGACGATAGAAAACGCGATAGTGTATGGCAGGATCCTTCGCCATATCTGAGTTGATTATTGATAGGGATCCACGGTCAAAGTACATTTGCATACCTCCGCATGCGTAAATGGCTTCGCAATCGCTGTGAATCTGTTGAATGCAATGAAACAGTTGAAGAGATCTTGCATGAAAGGACACATGAATGTTACCCTAAATTTATACATGGGTTCATTAATGTCAAAAATCTAAAACGTACGCAACCAGGAACTGTATCCAGTAGTTACTTGGCGAATTATCAATGAACAAAAAGTTCATAATCGGAAAGTACGGACATCGTAAGAGCGGGAATGATACAGCCACCATAAACAAGTCCTAGAACTTTTCTATTGAACACAGATTGTACCGAAAGATGTGTTGTTACCACTACAGCAGACGATACAAAAAGGGAATACAAGGTGGGGCAAAAGTATTGTTACACTAATTTTTCATTATATCTCAGCAACGAATTGAGAGTATTAGTCCAGATTTCACTCAAATAGTGGTGTATACTGTGTGACCAAATTTTGACCCATAGTTCGATACTGGCTCATTGGGTGGAAAGGAGATGGCATATTTTCAAAAGCGAAAAAAATTGATGTGCGCCGCTAG
>LS511893.1:49617-71059 GCA_900490845.1 Pristionchus japonicus
TATTTGGAGCCACCCTGCTAGGGTATCCTTTCAAAAATTCAGAACTCATGAACTAAGAAGAAGGAAACTCCGTACTTAACTATGCAATGCTACCAGTATCTGGCCTACGACTGGTTAAAATGGGGGACTGAATGGTCTGCTTTTGGAGTAGTGGGATGAAGCCAAAAAGTGTAACAATACTTTTGCCCCACCCTGTAGAATGAACTTCGAAAAAGTGAAGCTTCCTGAAGTGTTTCGTTCAGAAAATACCTCGAGAACATCAACGAACCTTAAGTATCACCCTGATTACAACCAAATAAAGTATGAATAGAACAGGAACATAGATTGAGAAGGCAATGAAAAGCAAGTCAACCGTATACATTTTTCTTGGTAAGTAGGAAGTGTGAAAGAGAGAGTTTTCTCTTCGTAAGTGCAGCTTAGCGCGCTGACATTTACGAAATTGGTCTGACTGAGGATGAAATTTAAATCGATGTTTCTCCTGTTACACCTTGTATCATTTTCGCACGATTCTATCTAGTGGTCTCTGCCAGAAGACATATAATTATGAAGGGAGGAGGTGCCAAGAGCGATGACATTTGATACTGCTGTATTCCGGCACAAAATTATCATCAGAATTATCGTTGAACAAATTCTAACCGAAAACTCTGATATGAAATCGATATCTCTGTTGTTAGGCAGACAACACATTTGCCCCCCCCCCCCGTAGTAAACGTTGTGCGTTGTCTGTTTCACTTTCACAGCTTACTTTGTTCTTCGCATTATCTGGCGTACTCCTGAAATATTCGTATAACTAGGCTTTCTCAGAAAGGAAGCAACTTTATAACATCGAACATCCGCATTTCTTCACTCCTGAGCAAAGGGTTGACGATGAACATTATTATTAGTGGAGAGAAAACTGAAGTTATGATTATCTCTTTCATACACGTTTCGTAGAAATATTTCTAACATTTCACATCGATTGGGAAGTGATAAGTGAATAAGATTAATACTGAAGGAGCTCCAACAGTCGAATATAAATTATATGCAGCAAGCTTTTTTTTGATTTTAGAAAACGGTTTTAATTGTTGCTAGAGAATAAGGAGCTACGGTTTCACCGATGGCATTCATAAAATCCTCATCTAGTCATTATCTAACAAGACATTCGTTTGATCCCTCTGATCTGAAATAACACATGTGATTCGATCTCCTTTCTCACACAAGAACTGTTCTCAGTCAGACGGATAAATCATAATTCACATACAGCATGTATTTAAAGTTGTTTTCACAAGGTGTTCCCTGAGATGAGAAAACACACAACTCTCTGAAGTTTTATGAGAAATAAAGTGTTCGCTCGATTTTGACTTCCTGATTATTAGTTCTGTCAGGTGCTTTGATGACTACGATGATTGCCCTCAGCGTCGTTCACTACACTGTTTGCTCGTTCGGCATGCTCGCCAACTATGCTCTGTTATGCGTCATTGTCTCGAGAACTCCAGCTAAAATGAGGTTGTAAAGGTTGACAAGGATGATAACTTTGAAATTTACGAACACGATAACAGTTATTTCTTCAGAACCTACGGAGCAGTACTGTTCACATCAGCGTTAGTTGATTTCATTACAACCGCAACGTGTTCTGTTACCTTCGTGAAGTTTGTGAACCTCATCTTCGCAGTATCGAAAACAATGTAATGCAGAACGGAGGTTTCCTTCATCGATGTCATAACTGGACCGTGCACATACTTCAATTCTCCATCTTTCTGTCTGCATCTTTACGCAATTGCCTTGTGCGGTCACTCTTTCTTTGCGTATAATATCACACTTTGCTTCTTCTTCCGGTTAGCAGCCATTTGAATTGTTTCCACGAACAATTTTTGTCTCAGTCTCTACACAATTCGAAAAGGAACTCCCAGCTTTCGAGCGACATTCATTTCACTTGTAGCGGCTTTACTGCCAAATCTTATTAACTTTGTGAGTATTTCTTCGTATCGTTCACGGGCAAAAGTTATCACAGATCCGTTTTCTGACTACACCTATTTCGAAGAATAGAATTATCTAAATCAGATTCAAGAAAACATGCAATTGAAATACATCAATTTCAGTTCGTGCTCGGACAAACGGAATTTCAAAGTACAGATGCGGTCAAGTCCGAGCTCATTCGCCTGAACCTCACTTTCGATGACAGCTTACTATATTTCGGTAATTGAGTTCAAAAAACCACATTACTAAATATCACTTCAGAGTATAAAGATGAAGAAAGTGTAATCAATATCCTGAGCTCTTTGATGATGATGATCCCGTTTCCAATTGCATACATACTCATTGTAATAGTCTTTCTTCAAATAAGATCAGCTCTAGCTGCTGCGACTGAAACAATGAGTGCGCGTACGAAGCAAGCACATGTTGAGATCATCAAGGTCGGATTTTCAAATGAAACTTGAGAAGAGTCCATATATTCAGGGACTACTACTCCAATCCTGTTTGCCCGCTATTGATGCGTGTGCTCTAGTTTTCTATGTGGTCTGTCAGCTATGTGAAATCACATCAGACGTCGCTGGTCATGAGATGTTGATGGTATTCTTGTGTGTTCAACGCAAAATTAAAAAAAAAACATTGTAGAGTATCGAATTAGTGGCTTCCCTACATCCTCTAATATCGCTGTACTTTGTGCGACCATACAGAGTGTTTGTTTATGCAGACTATTTTTAAACGAATGTGCTAATTCAGAGCCATCTTGAAGCTACTCGGTCGTTCGACTGTGACACCTATGCATTCTCATGCGAGTGTGACTGAACATCGGAGTTTCACTGTTCACTATTGAATTATCATATTCTAATGATTATTTTAATGAAAGACGTTTGTCCGAAAGGCTATCATGGGAGCTCACTGTAGATATTTTCTTCGAAGATATTAGTCTCGAGAGAGCGCTGAAACAGTTTTTTTTCCTGTAAGTTAGACACTGCCGCACTCACAGTCGATAAGGTCGGACAAAGTAGAGTGAAACGAGAGGATGCAACGAGACGACGAATGCAAGGCACTAAACATCGATTGAAAGTTTGCAAATTGTTGTTGCAAACCATTATCTCGTATCCACTGAGAGCTGATTCAACATCAAACAATTGAGTCAGTCCGTAGTAGGAAAGTACAACTACGTCGATTGCCGGTAGACATGATTGAACTACAAGCCCCTGAATTTTATTGGTAATATTTGACTAATACACCACCAGACTTTGATTATTTCCTTGTGCGCACGCTTTGTACGCTCACTCATATGATTCTCAGCAACGGTCAGTGCTTTCCGAATTCGTAGAAAGACGATAAGAATGATGTTATATCCCGGCAGAAATGGAAGAGCAAAATTGAGATTGACAACCACATTGTAGATGTCCTCTTCATTTCGAACACCTGAAAACACTGTTTTCTCAGAAAGAGTACAAGGCTTGAATCGAACCGTAGTATATAAACGTGTGATCAATCGTTTGATTTAATTGTTCCAGCTTGGCAATGATTGTCTCAGAAAAGTCCATATCTGATCGAGCAAAAGCGAACTACAAACTGAATTATGCTATTGGACCTCATTGTAATCAAGCCTACCGCACTGACTGCATTCGGAATTACGATGCATGAGAGTATTCCAAACGTTGCTCGCATACCGGGCGCTGCATGCTTGATTGCGTATAGGCTGAATTCATGGTTAATAACCCTGTTAGAGTCGCCGCTAAGAATCCGTAAGATACCGATAACAGAAACAGAATGTGATGTTGTACGCAAAGAAAGCGTGACCCCCAAGAGCCACTGCACAAAGGGACAAGCAGAACAAGAATGATCGGGCGTAGACACATGGTCCAGTGAAGGCTTCGATGAAATCGACTTCGAACCTCACATACGATAAATACAAAATTAGATCTCATGATTCGCAGAGCATACTTGGAAAAAGTCGCTAAATTCGATGTCGCTGTAAGAAAATCAACGACAGCTGAAGTTGCAAGAACTGCACCATAAGATCTGAATAATCAAAAACTCACTGAAACAGTTTTTTTTACAACTCACCTCATCGCTTTTGGAGTTCGAGTTAGGATCACCAATAATAGTGTTAGATTTGCAATCATCGCAAAGGAGCTGTTTGAGTAGTGAACAATGCTCAGATGAAGTGGAGTAGGCATATCAACGACAGGCAAAGTCGCGAGGAAAATGATCAATCGGGGAATAAAAGACTGGAAGAGAGAATACAATCTTGTGCTTCTTTGTTTTGATCAAACAGTATCTACAATTTGTAGAACAATCTCGGTCGAATAACAAAAGTATTCCTAGAGAACTATGTAAATAAACCGGTATTGCGAGATGATCTTTGCTTTTTTCACCCAGAAACTGTTTATTTATGTCGTTGTCAAAGTTAGCGATGGTATACGAATGTTACCATTACCACTTGGCGTATTTCACAATTTTGTAGTAACTTCAACCATGGTCGTTTCATCACTTCCCTTTCCTGCGAGACGCTTAGCTTTTCCAATCAACTTCTAAATAAAAAAATCTTATTCGACAGAGATTAGACTGTGATTACCTTGCGATATCGCGGATTTTTAAGGACGAAGAAAATGCCGAAGACGTAAATTCTCGTCGTGAATCCAATCTTCAACTGTTAAAAGTCTTTGGAAACCAGAGAAGAACTCACGATATTTACAAATCTCAAAACAGAGAGCACTGAGCCGGGCATCCAAGACACATCAAATACCATGAATCCGAGCATGACAAACAGTGGACCGACAAAGTTCACGCCGCCTAATGATAGCTGAAATGCGAGGATCATCGAAAATAATTGAAAATTCATACCTGGAACAGCAGTACTTGAAACATTCGACGTGACATCGCTTGAGTGCCGACGGAGATTGAAAGCTAAAATAAAATAGATATTGATTTTAAAATTCTCACCAATAAGCATAAAAAAGAAAATTTCTGACTGCTTTGGTGGCCAATACTCTCCGTAACGCGTCACCAGTAATGATTGAAGAAACTGGCCCAATTACGGATAGACTGAATGCCAGAAATGCCAGAGCTGCAACGAAATTGGATTATGATTATCTTGTCCCTGTGTTTCCTATGTTTCCGTGCCTTTTCCGAAGTACTGCGGTGCTGTTGGCGGACCGAACATAAAGATTCTTCCTCCTCTCTGTAGGAGCCAAGAAAACTCAGGATCCTGATATGCGTTTTCCGATTCGTATCGTGTTCGCAGACCCACTTCTATAAGTGTGCCACTGTCATCACAGTCCTTGCCATAGACACCGAACGCAACTACGCTCGAAGCCAATAGAAGACAGTTGAGACCATTTATCAAAACTAGAGATCTGAAAATGCACCGTTTACTGGGTTGCTAATCTCTCTATGCATTTTCTACCTTTTCGATAACTTCAATCGACTTCCCACGGGAACGAAAATTTGGTGCATTCGAACAATTAGAAAGTCCAATGGACAGTTGCCAATGAGGAATGCTAATGCAAGTAGGGCCTGAAATAAGCAGTGCGTGTTAGTTCGAGTTCGAATATAACCATGATCAACTGCTCGTTGGCTCCGCAAAGTGGACCTTCACAGTAGAGTGCAGCGTATGGAATGAGAGGGTAGATACGAAAGACGAAGCAGAACAACCACTCGTCGAAAACTAGTGTTAGCTGCAACTCACGAATATTTACTAGTGTTTCACGCATGCTAAGAAGGATCGAAATCGCGTACGTAAAAGAAGAAGTAGCTCATTCGAATCTCGGAGAGCATCGATCTCTGTTCGTATAGAAGCAAGTAAAATACAATCGGATGAAGAGTTAGAGATCCGATGAAAGGCATGTATTTCAGTAGCCTGAACTTCTCAATATGAAAAGATCAAAGATCATGGAGAACTTACATCATTGACATTGGAACAAAATAGTCGCAATCCAATTCGAAGCCGAATCGAATGCTTCCGTTAGCGCAGTTCGGCATGACCACGTTATCTCAAACGCTCAAATGCACGCGTGGCAATTGTGAATAACGAAAATGTGTAGCTACGGTGAAATTGAGAATAACAAGAATTTGTAGGTACGGTGAATACGCTCCCGACACATACATTTCCATTAACGGTTTCATTTCATTTCTGACACTGTATAAAAGAAAGGAACAAGAAAGTTTCGAGAATTCGAAAAGGATCTAGAGATACTGGTTTCACAATCTGCAATATCAATACTTTGTTTTCCTCTTTCTTATCCGAAAACAGGCTAGTAAAGTGGTAGTGATAGCTAGAAAATGGTATGCCGAGATACGAATTGGCATCAACATTCAATACTGGCACAAACATAAGCCAGGAAATAAATACTGCTCCAATTCATACTTGTCGGAACACATTTCTCGGTAAGATAATTAGACGTCAGGGTATATTTGTCGTCAGGGTTTTCCATGTGATTTAGTGTTCGCCTCGGCCCACGTTGATCGCACTTTTGTCTCTGAGATTCGGAAATCCATCAGACGCTTCATGCGATTCAGGAGTAGCTGAAACAGCTCTTTCACAGATAGAACAAATGAAAAGAAACCCTTCGATAGTTCTGATTCTTTAACAGCAGAAAACCGCCGAACACATAGCCTTTGGTGATGAATGTGAACTGGAAACGAACTCAAGCTTTTATCAATTTCATCACCATCTTACCAGTGCTGCGAATCGCATTAGAAACGCAAGCAGGTTTTCGGGAAGCCAGCAAAGATCAAAGATCATGAACCAAAACATAGCAAAGAGTGGTCCGATGTAGATGAAACCAGCACCAACGAGCTCAACAAGGCCGTCATTGCATATTGTATGGAAACGGGAACCTGATAGAGAAACACGTGAAACATTCTGCGTGAAGCCGCTTGAGTTCCATGAGAGACTGTGACCTGAATTCCCTTGATGAAGTTTTGTTTCCGATTCAGTCGATAATCAATCGATGAAAATCGAACCGTACCGTATTCGTCAATAAGACTCTCCGCATTGCATCAATGGTGAAGATGGCCATGAACGGACCGAGCACAGACATGAGAAAGGCGAGAACAGCGAGTGCTGAAGAACTTGGAAGTTAAAATGTCCTTGAGGGATCGCCTACCCCAAGCAAAATACTGCGGTTCTCCCGGCGGACCGAACATGATTATCGTGCCTCCTCGAGCTCGAAACAGGGTCAGTTCTGGTTCCTGAAGTAGCTTGCATCCAGAAAATCTGCTAATTAAGTGACCTCTATCAACACATCTCTTCTCTCACTCTCCATTCCGAATACGCCCCATGCAATGATATTCGCTGTGATTAGCGTAACTTGAACGATTGCGATGGCTATTTGAACACTGAAACAAACTTCGAATTCCCAAGTATGGAAGTGAGATACCTCAAAGAAAGCTTCATGGAGCTCCCGACGGGCACAAACATTTGATGCAATTTGACGAGAAGAAAATCGAAGGGACAATTGACGATGCTGACAGAGAAGCAGATCAGTGCCTCAAAAGGAAACATTTTATTGGCATGAACGAATCCAAACTTACCATTATCCGCCGGTTGTCTAATCCAATTTTGCACAGAGGGCCCTCGCAGTAGAGAGCAGCAAACGGAATTAGGGGATATACGCGAATGGCGAAGCAAAATATCCACTCATCGAATACTAGCGCTAACTGGAGAGCTCAATTCGATGAAAGAAAACTAGAGATTGCACATACATAGCTGAAGAAGTAGCCAATTCGAATTTCCTTCTGGATGGTTCGTTGTTCGAATAGCAATAGGTACAATACGATAGGATGGAGCGTGAAGCTTCCAATGAATGGCATGAACTGTTGTTGACTTCAAATATCGACGATCAGTGGTTCTTGGATTTTTGCTTTACTCACGCCATAAGAATTTCTGTGAAATATTCGGCATCCCAGTAAAATCCGAATCGAAAAGTTGAGTTGATGTGAAGAAAGGACGTCATGATTCGAGACTTGCTTTGATACAACTTTCACACTTTAGAAAAGGATATAAAAAATAAAAACGTTATCACTTCGTTTTCAAATAAGTTTTGAACATCCGAAACACATCGCTCCACAATTACAAGAAAATGACTAGAAGAGTAATGAAAATATCCCGTATTTTTTGTAGTTACAACGACAATACTGATTGATGTGTCATTTGAATGCGTGTTCTCTGTCATTCAGTTGTCACGAAGTGGTGATTTGTGTTATTTCGCTTCTCTAAGAATGTGAAATGTGTCTTTTACGTGCGGTTTTTGATGAATTTTTGAGAAAATGTATTTATTTATTTCTCTTCTAAACGATATAACAATTTTAAAGAATTTGAAACGCCATTTTTAGAATTTGAAATCACTTTCCCTGAATCTTAGATAATTCGAACGTTGATCGAACAGTTGTTTCCTCCACTTCTCTCCCGAATAGTCGCTTCGTTTTATTGATCAAAATCTAATAGGAGATGAATATTTTTTCTAGGGGAAACTACGTTTACCTTTCGATAGTTTGGATTTTTGAACAGCAAAAATATTCCGAACACGTAACTTTTGGTATTGAATACGGTCTGTAATAAATCATTGCTATCGGTGAATTTTGATTGATATCCACCACAGCGATAAATCTGAAGGGGAATGCGAGTATCAGTCCAGGAACCCAAGTACCGTCGACGACCATGAAGAAAAACATGGATAACAATGGTGCGACGTGATTACAGCCAGCAACTGCTATCTGAATTGTAACGATCTACCAATTTGTATGGTTTCCTTCTTTGAAGCAATCGTTACTTTTGTTGAACGACGAAAATAAGTTAGAGAATGATGATAAAATGAGATAAGATAACCTGAACAAGCAAGACTTGGACCATTCGCCTGGTTGCTGCCTGAGTACCAGAGGAAACTGTTTGCTGAGTGTTCAAAGCATTTGTTTCAAGGCTCTAACCATACTGTAGCAAACCGAATTAGTCTTTCGAACTCTTCTCATAGCGTCAACTGTGAGAAAGGTCATAACAGGGCCGATGACGCATTGGAAGCAATAATACAATACAGCAGCTAGAATACGGTCGGAAAGAGACGAAGAGAACTCGTAACATACCTCGACCAAAGAATTGAGATTTTCCCGGAGGCCCGAACATGAATATGTTACCACCACGGGTTCGAAGCCATACCAGTTCTGGGTCCTGATCACAAGCTGTTCAGTTCCGTCGATTCGATGGTTGTTCACCTCTTTCAGCAGTTCACAGTTGGCACACTCTCTCCCGTACACGCCACAAGCAATTATACACGATGCTACAACGAACGAGTGGAGAGTGAACAGGACGAATTTAGAACTAGAAATATTTGTAAAAACAAGATTGACAATAACATGTTGCTCACAATTTGGACAACTTCAATTTGCTTCCAACTGGAACGAACATCTGATGAAGAGACACAATGAGAAAGTCGAAAGATGTATTGCCTATGATGATGGGAAACGAGAATAGACCCTGTGCACTTTATACCGATTAAAAAAAATGGTTATAAGATACTTTTTGAGAAAGTGAAAAATTTTGTTCATAACGTTGGCAAAGTGGAAAAAATCGATCCGGTCCAAAACTGCTGCGCAGGTAGTACACACCGAGGGTAGCCCACCGGCAGCCTTTGGAATCACCTGGGTCACTTTTCGCCGAGTGGTGATGTATGTTTCATTGAAACATAACCCAGCCGACTTTGCGATTCCGCAATCATTTCAAACAGGCATGAGTGCAAAAAATCCGCAAAAATCAGGTGATCATTCACCCCAAGTTACATCCCGATTGCTTTCAAACTCGACGAGAAAAATCACTTTTTCTCATATTTTATATTACAGCTCAGTCGGGAGTTATGGTAGAACCATTTTTTATTTCATGAAACAGTAGATAAGGATGCCACCTTGCATCCATAGAAAAATGAGGTCAAATTTGTGTTACACCTTTTGAGAATTTTAATAAAAACCACGAAAAACTTCTAATAAAATCAGTTCTCGATCAGTTCTCGAATGTTCGAATTATTGAGAACTGATTTTTTTTAATACCCGAGAGAAGTAAAAATACTTTCAATAGGCACATTAGAGTCTGTGATTCCTACAATTATTCACAGCCTAGAAGAAAAGCATAGACTGCGTTGCGCTGCCGAGCTGTAGCCTTTGTTCACTATTGAATACGGTAACTTGGCCTATCGAGGACTGATTTTATTAGAAGTTTTTCGTGGTTTTTATTTAAATTCTCAAAAGGTGTAACACAAATTTGACCTCATTTTTCTATGGATGCAAGGTGCCATCCTTATCTACTGTTTCATGAAATAAAAAAATGGTTCTACCACACTTTGCCAAGGATATTTTCACTTTCCCAAAAAACGTCTTTTATAACATTTCGAAATTGACTCATTCTCTCACCATCAGCAATTGAGTATTCCATTCACTCTTACACAGCGGTCCTTCGCAATAGAGTGCAGAGTACGGAGCTAGTGGATACATTCGAAAGGCGAAACAGAACACCCACTCATCAAGCACCAATGTTAGCTGTGATTCAGTTTTCATGCCGATGTTGTTTCGGTAACGCATTGATATGGTTTACGTAAGTGAAGAAGTAGCCGATTCGAATCTCGGAAAGCATTAATCGATTTTCGAAAATCAATAAATAGAAAACAATCGGATGTAGTGTAAAACTTCCGAGAATAGGCATGTACTTTTGTTGTCTGAAGTTGCGAAATTATGGATGAAATTTGATTGTCTCACGTCATCGATATAGCCATAAGATAATTATTCTCCCACTGCAGCCCAAATCGAAGAGTGCTGTTTCCCGTAGATGTTATAGTCAGCATGATTATCAGAAACGTTTCGATTCTGAATTTTTCATGACTAGAAAGGAAACAAGGAAGCAGAAGCAAATCAAAACGTTACAGATCAAACGTTCAAGAACAGCGTTTGTTCTCAATAACAAACGAAAGGATTTGTCGTGTTCCTGTACGTACAGCACAAATTTCACCTACAAATGGATAAGCATTGATTACGTGAGCTGTTATTCCAGCTATCAAAGGTGGTGATTGATCGAATCTGCTTGTTGTATCTACGAAAAGGTCTTCGGTTTCTGTATATAATATTTTATTTATAGCCTTGTTTTGATACATAGGAGTGCCAGAAAAATACAGACATGATTCATAATCTGGCATGAGCTTTGAACTTCGATGATTTTATGCCGAAATCCAGTAAACTAAGTGAATTTGTTGAAAAAATTATCAAGTGGACGATGTGTTGAACACAAATGATGTTGTCGAGAGAATGAAACAACGAAATGGATTCATCATTTCACATAAGACTTGGTTGGCTCTCCTGTGGATCGAACTCTTGTCTCTTCGCTGCCTCTTCCGATAAGACGCCTTCCTTTGTTCATCAAGAACTGAAAGTTACAGTAAAGCCTTATTTCATTTGATATTCAATTCAGGCAAATTCAGATAAGGCGATGGAATCAAACCTTGCGATAGTTGGGGTTCTTCAAGAGGAAGAAGATTCCGAACACGTAGCTTTTCGTATTGTAAACAATCTGGAGTTGGGCTATTTCTTTCAGACAGTGAAATTGTCTAACCACTGCAGCAAATCGGATAACGAATGCGAGTATTGGCCCGGGAATCCACGATCCATCGATGACCATGAATGTGAACATAATGAAGAGAGGAGCAACGTAGTTCGCACCTGCTATTGCTACCTGAAAAGATCTGTGTTTCACAGTCCTATGCAACAAGGAAAAGTACCAAAGTTAAGTTCACCTGAGCGAAGAAGACTTGCAACATGCGCCGACTCGCAGCTTGCGTTCCCGAAGAGACAGTGCGCTGAACGAGTGAATGCAAAGCATCTTTGACCATCGTGTTACCGAATTCGTTCGTGCAACTCTCCTCATCGCATCTTGTGTGAAGATAATGATGACTGGACCAATTATCATTATGGTAATCGCGTATAGAATCAGCGCTAGAAAATAGATGACTGATTTGAAGCAACTTGCAGCCTACCTCGTCCAAAATACTGTGGATTTCCAGGAGGTCCAAACATGAATATTTTTCCTCCACGAGCACTGAGCCAAATCAGTTCGGGTTCCTGAGAGTTTCTGATAAATTACTATCCCATGAACCATCTGACTCACAAGTTTGAGAAGCTCGCTTTGATCGCATTCTCTCCCAGAAACTCCCCACACAACGATGTTCAACACAAGAAGCAGAGAGTGAATGGAACCCATTGTTATCATTGTGCTAAAAAAAACTATATTTCTTCTTAATACACTGAGACTTTCTCACGTTTTCGATAACTTCCATCTACTTCCCTTCTGTACAAACATTTGATGCAATCTCACAATGAGAAAGTCGAAGGGAGAATTGAGAATGATCATCGGGAAAGAAAAGATGGCCTGGAATATTTCCGCGATTACAAACATTCATATTTACAGCAGAGTGTAGGAAGTCATACCATAAGCCAGTCTGTGCTCCATCCACTCGTGCACAGAGGTCCCTCACAATAGAATGCAGCATACGGAGCGAGCATGTAAACTCGAAACGCATAGCAGAATATCCATTCGTCAAGTACAATAAAGAGCTGAAGATTCGGAGTCATTGCATGCAAAGTAGGACAAAGAATACGTACGTAAATGAAGAAGTATCCTAGTCGAATTTCGGGCATCATAGACCGATGCTCGAACAGGAGCAGATAGAAAAGGATCGGATGGACTAGAAGACTCCCGACGATTGGCATGTACTTCTGCTGACTGAAATAATGAATGAAGCACACATCAAGAATGTGTTGCCTACTTCATCGATAAGTCAATGAAGTAGTCTCTGTCCCATTCATATCCATATTTGAGGCTTGAAGATTCATTGAAGAAGGACAACAACGCATCAATAAAGTCTGGCATCTTCTGAATAGTTGATTTTCTCTGGAAAAAAAACTTGCATTTCTGATTGTTCAGCTCGTCTGAAGCAAAAACAGAATTGACAGTTCGGATATACAGTGGACCGTGAAAACAAGCGCCTTTAGGTGAATTATGAAGAACTACAAAGTAACGGTGAAACACAACTTCAGGACTAACGAATCAGAAGCTTTGTGGTGATCAACAGCCAACTACAAGTTTGAATAACGTATGGTGTTATCAGGTGACTTCTGTACAAAATACGGGATTGAAAGTGATAATTATTCTCATGACTGTCGCGTAGACAGAGAGATAACAAGGAAATTTATTATCACTATTTCAAATTTGATATGACTTTCTCGGGATCAAGAACATGAGAGAAAAGCCTTGTGAAAAAGCTGCCATTGACGTAAGTCTCGCATACGACGATTCTGTTCTGATATGAGAAACCGCAAAAGTGAAAATGTAAACGATTCATATTGCAGAGGGGTGTGAACAAGGTAGAGCGCCTCTAAAATCAAGCAAGGTTTTTGGCCAAAGTGAGTTTATTAGCCAGTTGCCTCTTCCTTCCCCCACAGACTTTTGGTTTCAACCTTTACATGTCTTGTAGGATGTTGCAATATCAAACTTAATGAACATTATCGTAAGTCGCTCAGACTCACACTCGACATCACATGTTCTTATCAATAAGTGCAAAATAGATTATTTGATCATCAGACCACGCAGATAGCCACTATGCAGAGAAGTTCTCAATATCATTTACATACAATGACATTCTACTAATGGAAAGGGTCCATTACTCGAACATGTCATCAATATAGTAAGGAAATGAACTATCAGGCATCTCTGAGAAATGCCTTTGACTACATGTCTGATTCGTACGATTGGTTCTGCCTACATGTCTGCTTAGTTGTGGTATATAAAGCTTATGGCTATAGAAGCGTGAGAAGTCCTACCATATTTGCTTGTGAAATTTCGTTCTTATATCTATCGAGAGACGGAAGGGGCGGAAGTTGGCCTAAAATATATTTCCGTATTGAGTCAAATACAATTATTTTAGGTATTTTCATTCAGGAATGTCCACACCAATCGTCCTCTCCATAGCTCACTACTCCATCTGCTGTTTCGGAATGATTGCCAATGCAACTCTTCTCTTAGTTATCGCAACGCGAACCCCTCCTAAAATGAGGTCAGTCCGGTGTGCTGAGAGTCGATAATTGGCCGTTCAGAACCTACGGAGTCATCTTGGCTACATCTGCGGTTGTGGATTTTCTTACAGTGGCTACTAGTTGCTTGACGTTTGCCAAGTAAGCTTCGATAGTTCTGACAACCACTACGATTTCATTGCAGGATGGAGGTATCCTTTATCGAAGCTTTTACTGGTGTTTGTACGTTGACCACATCCTTTCAATTCTGCATATATCTTTACGCTATTTCGCTAAGCGGCAACGCTTTTTTCGCGTTCAACATAACGCTCTGCTTCTGCTATCGGTGAAAAAAACGTCTATACAGAGAAAATCGTTCTTTAAAGTCTCTAAATCGAAGCCATATTTTAGTCTTTACGCTGTCCGTTATGGTCCGTTATGGAACGACTGTCGTTGCTCTGTTCACGATCATTTCACCAAATATCCTAAATATTGTGAGTAAATATAAATGAAATATCCCAAGCCTTATTTGCAGTTTGTTGTTGGACGGACTGAATGGAAAGACTCAGAGATGCTCAAGAAGGAGCTTCTTCTACTGAATCGAACGATCGATCCTCAGTTCATTTATTATGGTAAATTTGAACACCTAATTCTGGAATCAACGAAGTTCAATTCAGCGTACAAAAACAATGAGGACATCGTCAATATTATTAGCTCAACTTGGTTATTATTACCATATCTTCCCGCTTACATCACTATCATAATCGTCTTCTCGAAACCAAGAAAGATTCTCAACTCCACACACAACAAAATGAGCTCGCGAACAAAACAAGCCCACTTGGAAATAATAAAGGTGACAATAAAACTCATTGAAGAGGCCTTACGGTGCGTTACAGGGTCTCGTACTACAGTCTTGCCTGCCAGCCATTGGCGTGTGTGCGGTTGTCTTCTATGCTGTATCTCAAGTTTACGAAATGGAATCAGATGTCGCTGGGCATGAGCTGCAAATGGTGAACACTTTCACACTATTGAGCCAGACCAAGAACGTTTTCAGTGCATCGAACTCCTTGTCTCACTGCATGCTATCATATCGCTTTACTTCGTTCGACCATATCGAATGTTTGTGCATGAGCTTGATTCCATTTCGAAACTGAGTACTTCAGAGCACTATCGAGAATTGTCAGCTCTATACGGCCACAAGTTCATCTTCAAATAAGTCACACGGACAATCGCAGCTATACCGGAACCCGACAATAGAGATTTCGCTTGATAACTAGTATAAGAAAACAAGGAGTATTACAAATAAATATCAAATTGAACATTTGTACGTGGTATTCATGCAAGTGATCCGTTTTTTTAGTATTATAGGTCTTAGCGTTATTTTTTTAACTTACTCATTTTGGAAAACAGTCTGATCCTTGTCTTTTTCGAAAAAAGTACAACATTGTTGTTCCCAAATCACTTTCACAACCATGAAACGATTCCTATTCTTGTCTAGTATTCACTTCAATATTGAATTCCATTGTTCTCTCTGACTTAGACTCTACTCTAGGCATAAATCATTCAATAATGTTCTACGGCACTGAGTCAAAACAGACTACCACATTGCCTGCCGAGTTATTTACCGTAGCCCCCGTTCTCCGCTAAAGAAGAAACCTCATCTCCACTTCATAATTTTGATAATGTCACAACAATCGTTCCGCGCTCAATTGTTAGATTCTCTGTCGAAGGTTCGCTATATTTAATCGTCTAAATAACGATAAAAATTGCCTCTTTTTGTAATTAGTCAATCAAAGTTGATCGTGCCGCTCAATCAATCCACTGGTTCGTTCTCTCTAGTCGGACGAGTGTCTCATCTGCGCGACTCCAATCTTCAAGACGAATCTGGGTATCAAAGCTTGCCGGGCGTGTACTGTCTTCTACAGGTGAGAAGTTCTTTGAACCATTGGTAGCCATAGGTAGTAACATATCGGTCACGGGAGAGCAAATCAGCTTTTCCAATCAAAGATTAAAATCGTTCGCGAACAAGATTTAGTAGGCAATAAAAAGTGAAATACTGATTTGAGGAACTGAAAACAGGATAGAAAGATATAACTTACAGGCGCAATGTGGGGAAGGAAAAGCGTCTTGTGTGCAAGTCGGGAACGAACAATTGCGTTGAGAAGAGTGAGATTGAAATAAGTTTCAATACAAACTTCCCTATTCCTTGCAGATTCGAGCCCTCTCTGTCGCAAGTGCCGCTTCGAGCGGTTCGTTGTTGCGCTAGCACAGTCTGGACAAGAAGTTGATGTGTTGGTGAGCATGTACTTGTGAGGTATTAGTCTCCATGAGTTTCAGAAAACCGATAATCTCATAAAAGAGCATTCTGAGATCGACTGTGCTGCACACAAGAATACACGGAATTTGTTCATTGACCATCGCAGGTTTTGAAGGATGACAGAAAATTTCGAAAGAACGAATTCCAGTTTTGATCTATTTTCGACATGCGATATAGATAGCCCTTTCTTCAATCGAATGAAGAAGGCGTACAGGTCTCAACAATCCTGAAGTTTTAACTTTTTTTCATTCCTCATAATGATTTATTCGAAAGCAAATTCCAGTCTGTTTTGCGTGATGAAAAAAACTGTGGAAAGTGGATTAGTTGATCACAATCAAAGGAATACACTGCAAGGCGATGACTTGGTAAAATTGCTTTCATCTCTTAGCGATCATATTCATTTCAGACTTTTTATCCGATTTCGTATGCAGCAAGATTTCCGTCCATTAGGATACTAAAGGAAGCACTCGCGCAATTCTTCGAATCGGTATTTGACGATTTTCGAGATCTATCTGAGGAGGAAAAGGCAGACGGCAAACGTTTAACTTCCCCAAACAGCTATTTTAGATCAACTTGGTCAATCTTTGCTGTGGAAATATCAATTTCATTGATGGATTCTACAGAGTTTCACATCATTTTCCGGGCAAAGATATAATGTGAGCCACACTGTAGCCACACTGTATCAATTGCTTCAGAGCTAAAACATTTCAATAACACACTTCAATAACCGTCTTCCAGATTTCTGGGTTACCTGTTTTATCTGAAGCAGGAAATAATTGAGGAATTTGTTCTGGATCTTTCTGAACCATTTAGAACGGATGTTGCAAAGTGAGGTGATCGTTAATCATTCTTTAAGACAATTCGTTTAGGGAGATGACTAGCAATCTTTCTCGTTCCATAACAGGGGGAAAATCGAGTTACGAACGTGTTAATCCTTCAAATGAGGAATTTTTAGCTTTGATGGGATTGATTTTGTGGAATAATGGTAAGCATCAACCCAATTTCCCCAAAATTCCTTGAAATCCCAGGAAAAATTTCAGAAGATGTGAAAGAAGATGAGGAGGAGTTCTCGGAAATCGCGGCTACCAATCGATCTCTAATTATGAATGAGCTTCACAAGTATTATACGAGCCGAGGTATCGACGATTACTCAGTCAGATTGGGCGAGGTTCTCTGTCTCTTGGAGAGCGTAGAGGTTAGCAGTTTCGAATTTTTGCCAAATACTATCCTCTATTTTTAGAAGAGTTCGTATTTCACAACAGAACACGCAACGATTGTGGATATGCTGAGATCGATGAGCGAAGACTTAGCCAATATTACGATTTGAGGAGACCCGATGCCAAAAGAGATCATGAACATGTTCACACGTACAACGTGACAATAAAGTGCCCACCATTGAATCGACAGTTTCCCTTGACCAGCTCGTTCCCTTCCGTTCCTTCACGGGTATCATTCGATCGTCCGGCATCCCCGAATTTGTCAATATCAATCCCCCAATGGTTGCGTAATGTGTGCTGGAATGGCCAGTTCCGTAGTGCACTACAGAAGTGACACACGCCGGGTTTGGTTCTGTGTGTGCTAGCACTACAGAAAAGACGCAGATTGCCACGAGGAAGGACGAGAGAGAGAGCGAAGGGAGGGATAGGGAGAAGAGAGGGAGGAGAGAGGACAGAGAAACCTCTTTGCTCTCTTGCTTTGCACACATAGACACTCTCTCGATCGCACGCAATAGAGTCATCTAACCATTTCTAGATTCATTTTATTCCGATTTTCATTAGCCTGCTCGTGTTCTGCAATTAGATCTGATTAGCAGTACCGTCAATTACCAGAGTGTGATTTGGCAAAGATTGAACATTTTTTTCTTGATTTCGCTTATATTGTTCGCAATCGCGGTGCAATCAAATGTAATTCAGCTTGTCAATTTAGCAAATGATGGAGCACCATCATCTACCAGACACACCGCCTTCAAGCATGGAAGCGACGAGTTCGAGAGTGAGGGATTTATTACTGTCGGTGAAAGCCTATTCTTGCACAGACGAAGTTGTGATCAGATAGGATGTTGCTCTTGAATATCTGTAGGGGAATGAGCGGAATGGACCGTGGTAGAATAGCTATTCATTCGAAGAAGACGTGAAGAAAACCTCTTCTTTAGAGAAAAAATAGCCTCATTATCAGTTCCGCCACTGCCTCATCTGCGGCGTGCAAACTGCGAATTCGCACATGGGCATAGACTCTTGCAGAGCGTGTGCAGTATTCTACAAGTGAGACAACTCTTAATCCGCTAGGGTTCGTCCATTGTAGCTCAATGGAGTTAGAAGGTAGAAACTATATCATCTGTGTTTGTGTCTTCCATTGTGCGAACCACTACGGAGTGCGCACCAAATTCGCACAGTGGCCACAAATTGTGTTCCGGTGCTCGAGAAAAGCCGTGGAAACATCTAGTATCGTGGCATCTGGATTAAACGACTCAAATACAAACTGAATTTACAACAATGAAATCTCTTGAGGAGAACACTGACCGGGACTCGGCCACTCAAGTGCAAGCTTGGTAGAGGAAACTGCATTCTCACTGGTCAGTTTCACAATTATTCTTAACATTGATGACAAGAAAACTGTTGATTGCAGTTATGGATGGCACTGTGTTGATTGACTTATCGCAAACATTCAGACCCGACAACCTCCTGTCGGAAGTGCCGATTCGAGCGATTTGCGAGCATTATCGGACGAGCGTACGGAACCGCTCGCAGGCCTCAAGTGAGCATTTCTCCATCCGTTTTTCGTATGATTTCCTAGGGAACGGTGGCAGGGCGAGGGAGTCACGGGGGTTGGTCCTCTTGTCTAGCCACCCATCTGTAGTTTTACCTCGGAGGTGAGAAAAACAGTAGCATCCGAAAGAATGATCACTACTCTGTATTCATAAAAATCACGTGTCCTGTGCGATAAATTCGAAGATATCAATTTATTGGAGAGTGAGAGTTGTTTCTTCCAGATGGATATGACACAAGAGGATGATTACCCGATGTCCGAGGAACCGGAAGAACCAAATCACGACATGGCATTGCATCATGAGGAGCCCGAACAGGAGTACGAGGAAGATGTGAAGGACGTGAAGTTGATTGTAATGCCGTCGACCTCGTTTATCGACCACACAAAGTGAGCGATCCTGATGTTTCGCACGTGTTTATCCGAGGAGCGAGAGTGGAAATGTCCTAGATGTTTCTCTTTTTGAGAGAGTGTGGCCACTAGGAAAGGCTTCTTTAGGAGAACTAAGAGCCAATTCGAGAAGGAGTTGGAAGGGATGTATCGCCCCAATATTTCAGATATTTCGAGCTAGAAACGGCCAGTGGGGCTCCGCTGTTGGAACGAATTAGGAGAGGATACAGGTAAAAAATAATGTTCTTTTGCCACCATCATATAACAAAAATAATATAACGTTTGCAGCATTTTCTGCATGATGCGAAAATTGGGCGAGACAAGTCAACAACCGCCGAACTTCTGCAAGAAAGCGGGTTTCACTAGACAGAACTTGGTATGATCATTCATCGTTACTTTTTGGTTTCGAATTCATTTCTAAATCAATGTCTCTTCGTTACAGAATTTTATCCCTGCGACGTACTCCAATACAATGAAGTACGGTCGAGTTTATGTCGAATCCTTACTCGACTTTGCGCATTCTGCATTCGACGACTATAGGACATTGCCGAGTGAGGAAAAGGTGCGACAACTGTCGATTCACATACTGATCTTATCTCTATTCCAGAAGATCTTTTTCAAGAATAACTTCGGACTCGTTGGCGCCGTTACCGGAACGTATCGGTCGCTGCACCACTTTCCGCACGATGAGACTGTGTGAGCAACATTTTTATAATGTAGTCAGGACTCAATGAGAGAATCACCATTTGCTTTGATTTGATGTACAGTATCGCTCAAAAGTTTAGCCCCAAAATTCAAACCGCCATAACTTTCTTCGAAATGGAGATAGAGACCCACGGTCGGGAGCGTTCGATAGCTGGTCCATAGGAGAATAACGTCATGTGGTATATCAGTATGCCCTCCTTCAAACTCATTCGTAGTCCTATTTATGCCGAGGTGCGGTCGTAAACTCAATTTTAAACCTCGGAGGGTACTACCCTGAACCCCAAACGTTCTGTCATGGAAGTACATCCATTACTGAATTCAACAAAAATTTGGGCACTTTGATCCGATTTCGCTATAGTGCAGGACTAATATTCTACGACACCACCCAAAATTCTTTAAAATTCTGTAACTTCCGCCTATGTGGACCAACAGACCCAAAATTTCACAGGTATGTTTCTATGATAGTAGTACAACACTATGCCAAGTTTGGGCCAGATCGGATGCTTGCAGCAGGAATTCCGATTTTGGCGGTACACCTCTGTTACCCAACCCCTATTTTGCCGCCATGTGAAGCGAAAAATCTGAAACTGTGCAGTGCACTAGAAGATACTCTAGTAGTGGAGGGTGCGAAGTTTTGAAGATGGGGCATTTGTATTTCACCAGTAAGAGCTGCCGTTCCGACCCGAGACAAAATGAGAAAACTATAAAAAATTGAAGTGAGCAAATCCAAACTTCTTCTAAATGGAGAGGTTACGCACTTATGTTGCTCGACCTGATAGGAAATGACAAGAGTTGGCTTAGCAATGATGAATTGCACGTTAGTGGGTCGAAATATCACCATTCTTCAATCAGTGGTTTGGCTGCATGCAAATTTTTCCATTTTGAAAAGGGTCGGATCGACAGATCCTACAGGTGATATACAAATGCCCCTACTTCAAAACTTCACACCCACCACTGCTAGAGTATCTGCTAGCGCACTGCACAGTTTCAGATTTTTCGCTCCACAGGGCGCTAGATTAGGGGGTGGGTAACATAGGTGTACCTCGAAAATTAGAATTCATGCTGCTAGCATCCGATCTGGCCCAAACTTGGCAAAGTGTTGTACTACTATCATAGAAACATACCTGTGAAATTTTGGGTCTGTTGGTCCACATAGGCGGAAGTTACAGAATTTTAAAGAATTTTGGGAGGTGTCGTAGAATATTAGTCCTGCACTATTGCGAAATCGGATCAAAGTGCCCAAATTTTTGTTGAATTCAATAATGG